>VYXF01001702.1:1909700-1923552 GCA_013397295.1 Polioptila caerulea
GGGACGCCAGCGCCGGCCTCTACCGCGGGCGCCGCTGCCGCATGGAGTCCTGCTTCGACTTCGCCCAGTGCCGGAAAAACGGCTTCAAGGTCTACGTGTACCCGCAGCAGAAGGGGGAGAAGATCGCTGAGAGCTACCAAAACGTCCTGGCCGCTATCGAGGGCTCCCGGTTCTACACCTCGGACCCCGGGCAGGCCTGCCTCTTCGTCCTCAGCCTGGACACGCTGGACCGAGACCAGCTCTCGCCCCAGTATGTGCACAACCTCCGCTCCAAGGTGCAGAGCCTCCACCTGTGGAACAACGGCAGAAACCACCTAATTTTTAATTTATATTCCGGTACCTGGCCCGACTACACTGAGGATGTGGGGTTCGACATTGGCCAGGCTATGCTGGCCAAAGCCAGCATCAGTACTGAAAACTTCAGACCCAACTTTGACGTTTCTATCCCGCTCTTTTCTAAGGATCATCCTAGGACAGGAGGGGAGAAGGGATTTTTGAGGTTTAACACCATCCCTCCTCTCAGGAAGTACATGTTGGTATTCAAGGGGAAAAGGTACCTGACGGGGATAGGGTCAGACACCAGGAATGCCTTATATCACGTCCATAACGGAGAGGATGTTGTCCTCCTGACCACCTGCAAGCATGGCAAAGACTGGCAAAAGCACAAGGATTCGCGCTGCGATCGAGACAACGCCGAATACGAAAAGTAAGTGAGCGATGCCCCCTTGCCCGTGCTTGTATCCCCAGGGCATGCCGGCATGCCCTCCGCTGCAGGCGGCCCGGGCCGCCGGGCAGATGTGAGCAGATGTGTGCCAATGCGCTGGCAGTGGCCAGAGGAAGGCGTTCATCACTCCTCTGGGCGAGTCGGGGGCTTCTCCCGTCACCCGTGAGGCTGCCGGCTGGCTCCGTGCTGCCTCGGCCGGGGAGCTGGCGGGGAGGCATTGAAGGGCGATGCGGTGCCTGCAGCCGTGGCGTTGCTTGCCCAGGGACTGATGACCTGCATCCGCAGCCCGATGGCTTTCCAAGCGTTGCCAGCGGCAGAGGTGCTTTTGGAGGATACGCTGGCATTTGGCACTGCTTTCTGTCCCCCCGGCGCCTCTTGGGCCAGATGCCCTGTGCTTTCCCTGCTCTGAGACAAAGTTTGTACGAGTCCTCGGCTCTCTCCAGGTCGCATGTGATGCAGGCTCCCAAAGTGGGTTGGTTGCTGATGGCTGGCATGCTCTCTCCAAAAAGCACTGCCTGGCGTGTGACCTGTGTCTGGGTGTCTCCACAGAGAAGCCAGTAACTTGCCTTGTGTTTTTCCTCTCAGTTCAAGCCAGCACTATATTGGTAAAGAAAGAAGGAAGGAGTGTTGGCTGTGTTTATGTCCTGTGTCTGAGTTTCTGGTTTTCACATGTGAGAGGATACACCACTGATGCGAGCTTAGTGTGTGCTTTCTGTGAATGCCTGGTTGCTTGCATTTCCTCGACTTTTATTTTTATTTGTTGGTAATGTCACTGTGAAGCCAAATTTTGTCTCGCTGTACTGCTGCCCTTGTCTTCCAGTCTGCTTTTCAGGTTTGTATATATAGCTGCTGGGAAAATCGCTTCTGGGAATTACCTCCAGGATTGCGATGCTGACTAAGCCGTTTGCAGCTGATTAGTTCATTTAAATGCCGACCACCGCTCTGTTTGCTGCAGAATAGGTGCCTGTATTTGAAGTTTTTCACATGAGAATATTTCCTGGGTAGCATGAATTACACACTAAATTAAAACAGACCAGCTATACAGCACTGGGAGATGTGCAGTGGAGCTGCACCCAGAGCTGCCAACGGCTAGAGGGTTTTGTGGTGCTCAGGGGAACGTGGGTGGAAAAATACTTCTGGAGAGCATCTGGGAAGAAACTACGTTGGCATTAATACTGGTGAAAATTTCCGACTGGCTGGCTGTTTCTCCACTGAAACTATCCCTGGGGGTTGAGAAGAGACCGGGAAGGGTCAGCATTGCAAAGTCGGGAAGCCTGCGTGAACTGCCTGGGTGAACTCTGCTCACCTTCTGGTTACTGTAATTCTGCTGCAGAGGGGGAGGAAAGAGCAGTGCAAATACTCAGTGGACTTTTAATCCCATTCATTTTCAGAAAACTGATGGGCAGGTGGTGAAATAATGCACACGTGGAAGCGATACAGCATCAGTGCTGGGTGATCAGTAGATATACTCAGCTAAGCTCATGTTATTTGTCACCTGGGAGTCCCTTTGGCTTGTGATCTCCTTCAGGGAATATATGCTTTGAGAAAGAAGGGAGACCTGACAATTGCAGCCTTTCAGGGTGTATTGTTTTTTTGTTTTTAGACCTGAGCAATTGGAGCTAATTTACAGGTGGGAAAAATCCTGGTTATTTGCTGTGTACTACAGTGTGTGTGCTGTCAAGTTGTCATAAAACTAAACATACCTGCCTGTGGTTTCATGTGAGTCCAATTTTTTTACAGCTATGCCATTTGGTATAATAAAGATAGACCTCTTCCTGTGAGTTCTGCTCCCCTTGAAGTATCTTTGCCACTTATTGTGGTGAGGTTCATACATAGCAACCCTCAGGGAGTACGATGGCATGAACCCAACTGGTATGCCATGCTATTCATACAAAAAGCATTCTGCTAGGATGTGGCTCTGTCTGGGACGGGGGGCTTCAACATTTGTTGCAATGCTGCTGTTAAAAGACAGGAACTAAAAACTGATGCTGACAAGAAAATAAGATTACTCCAAGAATTGAGGCAGGCTCAGTCTGTGGTCAAGCTGCTGAGGTGGTTTGCTCTAGTGAACAGCTTCAGATGCTGCAGCTCTTTGACCCAGCATCTCACTGGAGCGAGGGCACCTGGCAGAGTGTGCTGCTGCCCCTTGTGCCTCGGTGCCCATGTGCAGCAGAGTGTGCCATCTGCTGCTCTCCCAGCACCACATCCTGCCACAGCCTGTGTCTTCTGGATCCTCTGTGCCCGTAGGGACCGTGCCTAGTGCTCCACTCCCTTTATAAAATCTGCCAGGGTCACATCCCCAGGGCAGCATGACACAGCCATCCAGTTCAAATGCTTCTGTGCTGGTGTGTAACTCAGGTGTGAAAGCTGTAGAAGGAGCTCCATTCTTCATCCCACGTAAAGCGGCATCCAATCATCAATGATGCTGTAGTGCTTGGAAAAAGGTGTCTCTAGATACATCTAGCCTTGAAAACTGCACGTGGAGTGGCTCTGGTGAGGAGTTTGGGGCTTGGATTTAACAATGCATCCTCAAGGTTTTAATCAAAAAGAAGGAAAAGCATACTCTCCAGGATATGTCTATTGGCATAGCCATATACAATTGGGAGTTGCATATTGTGCTTTCCTGTGCTTATTTTCCTATCTTCTGCTGTGATACTTTCACGACTTCGTGTGAAAGAAGGTAGTGTGGGTGTCCTGGCCATGCAGAGCTGGCTTGAGATACCAGTGCTTGCCAGGGTAACTTATGTATCATTTGGTTTAGGTTAGAGGCCTTGCCAAGCCAGGTAAATTAGGTGACTGGATTTTAAAAAGTGGCAACCTTGTTTTAGCAGGGTAGTGCTGTTACAATGTGTTGGGCTTGGGGCTGCACAGGTCACAAGTTACTTGTGATGGGGTTTCACTGGGGTGTAACATTTGCTGTTGGGTTCACGTGAGGTCCACCTGTCTGCTGGATGTGGTGTTTCCTCTCTAGGAGATTGAAAAAGCCAAGAAAACTGTCTTCCTGACCTCTGGTAAAAAATGTAGGGTATCTTACTTTGTTTGGGGAAAGGAGGGATGGGCATGTGTGTGTTTGACTGTCTCTGTGAATTGTATTGAAAGATCCATCTGTATGTCACAGCTAATTAATCTGCATCCTAGTTATGCATCTCAGCAGATAAAGCTGAGGCAGACTAAAATGAATTACATTATCATGATTAGACTGCTAGCAAACAGGATATAAAGGAAAACAAAGAAAACCTCTGGTTTTCTTTACAGTGTCCTTGGTTGTCAGAGTTGGCCTTTGTCACCCAGCACTAGGGCAGCTGGGCTTTCTGAATTCCTCTACAATAAGATTTCAGCCTTAAGCTTTCGATTTCACAAAGGGTTAAGGGAATAAAAGCTGCTGCTGCTAAAGTTTGAAGACAGCCTCTTAAATATTTAATGACAGTCTAAATATATACATATGTACAACGTGTTTTAAACAAAGGCAGAATTCTATACAGGCTTAACTGGTTCCAAATAATTACTTTTTGGAAGGTAATATAAATGACTGTGAATACCAAAAGAAATGGAGGAATGTGATGTTCTAGTAAAGCCAGATGTGAGAGGAGATTTCCACCAAAATGAGGATCTTTCTAGGAAAGTAAAATAATGTCCATGGCATATCCCCTGACCTGCAGCAGCCCTGCCCTCGGAAAGTTGAGAGGGTAGTGGTGATAGTATCAAAAAACATAAGGTCTCACCAGAAGCTCATTCAAAGAGACTTTTTCCTCATCTGTGCTTGATATCTAAAGTTAATGATGAGAATGAAGCAAAAGGGGGAAAAAAAGAAAGGAATAATAGAATGGAGGAGGAAAAATGAGACTAAAATGTGTTTTTTTGGAGAAAAGTGAGCTATGGTGGAGGACAAATAGCGTAATGAGATGTTCTTTATAGACTAGGTTTTTTGACTAGTCAGTGCTCAAAAAGCCTGTGTGATCATGACTGAACTGAGACAGAGGGGTAAAACATGTAGGACCCCATGAGGTGGTACTAGTTCTGCCAGAGGAGGCTGGAGGTGTGTGGTAGCAGAGGTGGAGCCTATGGAAGGAGCTGCTCATGGATCTACCTGGGGCTGCTGGGTGCTGGCAGGAGAGGGAGAGAGCAACAGCACCTTGCATGCTTATAGCAGTGAGACATCTCTGCAGGGCACACAGTAGCACTAGGCAGGGCTGGATATGTACTTCTGCAGGAGAATGTATCCAGCTGAACATTTTCACTGAAGCCTGGTACCTGGTAGGTTTACCTGGTGTGCACTCTACTGGTGGAACATGTGCCAATCACAGCTGAACCTCCCACCCTTGAAAATCGCGAGTAAAGGTCACAGTCATGCAATAGGCACAGACTGGGAAGAAAAGCAAGTTATACTTTTGCTTCCTTCCCACTAGGAATAAAACACACATGCTGAAAAAAAGAAATGGTTGAAGTACATGGAAGGGATGACTTTGCCACTCAGCAGACTGGCATGAGAATGTGAAGTAAGGCTTAGGCTTGCCTGTCCAACATGTGATGCTAATGTGAACACTCCATATGCATGTATGTGCACGTTTCAAACAAAGGTGAAATTCTTGCATTTTTAATATACTGAGCTTCCGTGTATTGTACTAAAATACAAATGTAAATGCCACACTTAATTACTCACTGGATTATTTTTTTAATTATTTAAAAGCCTTCACAAGTCAACTCATTTGCAGCTATTTAGGACAGGTCTGAGAAATCACCCAGGTTCAGGGTGGCTGTTGTTCAGGACATCTGAAATGAGACGGGAACCAGTCAGTGCATCTTGTATATCACCAGGCTGTTTTGGGAGCTTGGATAAAACTCAAAAACTACTAAGAGTGCTTGGGCATTTTCCCAGAGTATCTTTGCTCCTGCAGAGACCTGTCCCCACCAGACTACTTTTTAATATTGATTTTTGAGAAACTGGAAATTTGCCTGGTTTACAATACATTTATCCAAAATGCAGTAAGCAGGTAAATAACAAAGCTTTAATGGATGTCTGAGAATATAGGACTTGCTCTATTATGTTCTTCCTCCTGCTCTCTGTATGTACTGCAGTGTCTTTATGTGCCTGTTGATGCTGATTTAGTGCAAGTACCGCCCTCAGGGGTAGGAGCTTCCAGAGGCTCCAGGCTGATGCCCTGGCAGGAGCTGGGATCAGGGGCATCAGGAGCTTCCCTAAGCCGTCAGCCAGCCCGTGTGCAACCCTCAGCCTGGCCATTTGCACCAGGCTCTTCCCTCGTGGGAGGTGTGGGCGCGGGTGGATCCGTGCGCGAGCGCGTTCCCCGCTGTGCCGGGCACTGCCGCCCCTGTGCCGGCTGTGTAGGGCCAGGCACTGCCCGTGAGCCTCAAACCAGCGCCCTCCTAACCTCAAGTAATTCACTTTTCTTGTGGGGTGAGTTAGTATTATAATTGGTTGCCCCAGGCCTTTCTGTGTCATTCTGTGAAGCATCTCAGCATTAGCTGTGGTGACGAGGCATTACAGTAGATGGGTGATCTGGTCTGCAGCAGGTGTTTTCTGCATGCAGAATGTATGCAAACACAGCTTTCACAGCTAGAGGGGCTCTGCTTTTATTTTTCCTGCCTAGGAAAATTGATCTAGGATAGCTTTATTGATAAATACTCATCATTGAAGAGACACTTGATGATAGAACAGAATTCAGAGAAAAAAATTATCTGAGTCATCATTTTAAGTAGAATTAATCTGGAAACAAGTAGTTTCAAGGGCTTGTTGAACCCAGACCAGAACTGAGCTAAGAGTAACAGTACCAGCTACCTATTTTGGCAAGAGGAAGTCCTCTTGTGGCCCCAGCAAGAAGGTGCTGCAGAGCATCTCTTGGTGCTTGTGTCTTACCCTCCCATGAGTGTTTCATAGGGCAAAGTCTGATTTCTGCAGGACATTTTGTAGTGGCCCAAAGTAACCTTCACTGAAACTGCTCCTAAGGGAGGAGGTGGCTGAACTTGGGGTTCTCTTGTGGGTTGTATGCAGCTGCCTGCTGCTCCCTGCTGCCTTGAGGGTGTTTTCAGCTGTGGGCCCGTTTGCATCCGTGCATCTGTGAAGTACAGCATCTTACTGGGAGAATGGGGCTGAACAAGGAGTTCCAGCTTGAGAGAGACCTGAGTGAAATAGACTACTGGTTTGACTGCTGGAGGTAATCCTTTTGCCCCACATACAGTCCTGGAGCAGCCCACTGGAAAGTAAACCAGCAGCCACTTGCGGGAAAGGGAAGTAAATGAAACTGGTCAGCACAAAGCACTTATTTACTCAACAGATGTGAGTCAAGAGAGTGTGCTGTAATCTGATGATTTCTGGAGTATTATCTGTGATTGTTTTCCTTTTCTCTCCAAAGGGTTTCTTTCAGAAAATCCAGAGAGTTTTATGCTCTTGGGTAGACAAACTGTTCTGCTAACCAGAGAAGAATAATTGGTAGGTACATGGACAACTGTCTGGCCTGTGAATGGAGTTAAATGCAGTGTTCTGAGCTGCTGAGGTGACTGACTTCTCTCAAACTTGGCTATACCTAGATGATGATGCAAGGTTTATACTCTTGTCTCGTGTCGTATGTATATTAGTTTAGCCTGTGGGAGTGTGTGAGTATAATTTTAGGTTATATTTAAGGTTCTGCATCTTTCCACATTGCCAAGTATTTGGGATGTATACATTTCAAAACCTTCTCATGGTTTACACTGAGCAATAGATTTGTTTTTCTTCCTCTGTTCATCCAGTTATGCTGTGCTTTAATGTGAGGCTTTGTGTTGCTCTGTTTTCAATCCAAATTTCAGGAGGAAACAGGGCATGTATCCTGTTTTGCCCTTAATTTAGGAGCCTCCTCAGTCAACTGTAGGGACCATTGATGCTACGTAATGCTGATTCAACTCATCCCCATATCTCGGGAGAAGGCAGAGAGGGAGAGAGCTGTGCCAGGAGGTGCCTGTGACACCAGGTGCACACAGGAGCAATAAAGATCCAAGCCAGAAATGGTAGGAGTCCTTTCTTCCACTCATGTAACAAATTTCAACAGTTAACAGCCTTGCATGGGAAAAAACTACCCTGGTATCGTGGCATGGGTTTCACATAGCCTGGGAGGGTGTATGAAGGCCAAGAGGTGGGAGCTCAGCATACTGCTGTGGTGCAGGACAAACTAGTTAAGGAAATTAATGCCAAATGCGAATGAAAGAGAAGGGATTCCCTTCACATGAGAAGGGGGAAGTAGTGTTCTAAGAAATACAGGCCCTATCTTAGCAAAATGTTGTGTCATAACTGCTTTGCTAGGAAAAAACTGGTATGAATGCTGCCAGGCTGATGGCTTTCTAAGTGCAATCTAACTTCCTAAAATGTTATAATTTCTTAGAATAAGAAAACATAACTGTAAGCCAGTCAGGAGGGTTAGGCTTGCTCAATAATAGGAGAAAGAAGAGGCTGTTTTCTTTAAACATCTTGTGTTTCTGTACTTGTCTCTCCCACCAACTCTTGCTGAGATTAAGCTCCAGTTTTTTGGGTGGTTTAGTGCTACCTCCTTGGCCAGGATGCTAAATGGGTGTTCCCTGAAAGGTGGTAGAGGTGGGATGTTGGTGTTGGCTATATCAGGCTCCCATTTCATCCTCCAGTAAGACAGACTTCTCAACCCTCCTGCAGCCCCTGGGAGAAGTGAGGTGCTGGCAGGGCTGTCACAGGAGCTCCCACCTTCTCCTGCCTGGATGTGGTCTCAAGACTGCAGTCCAACAGCCAGGATTGCCACTGGCAACCTTGGTTATGTTTCCATATTCTTTTAAAATGGAAAGAGGTCTTTGCTTTTCCTAAGCATTTTGGGGGTTTTCTTTAGTGCTTTATAATGTTTAGAGCCCGTGTAAAACTGAAATACTACTCATTTATGTTTTCTGTGTCTCCTTCTCAGGAAGTATCAGCGAGTGTAGGTCTAAAATGATTTTCCAATAAAAGGTGACCGTTGTCAGAAGCAGTATAAAGCAGCTCTTCTCTGTGTGTCTAGTGAGGGCAAATAGCCTCTAAAGCTTTTTTGGGATTTGACTTGTCCTGGGTCAGGACATGTTTAGTATATGAACCTTTTAACTCTCCTTGCTTCACTCAGCTGCTACTAAAGACCACTGCTTTTCCAGGCATTGAAGTGCTGTCATTCCTGATCACTCCTCCAAGGGCTCCTGTGGTGCAGTTAGCAAGTTCAGTAAAGCTTCTGTAAGTTGACTTATTCCTCCATGATGGTTTCTAGTCCAGAAATACATGAAAACAAAATAATTCCTGGGTTCCTAAGTGATTTTTTGGTTTATTCACTTTTTCCCCCTCTAATATCCTCTTTGTGTTTATGAATGAAACAGAATTAGGGCTAATTTAGCTGATTGGCTGCAAAACAAAAGTATTCAATGCTAAGAATGGGAAATGAGAAGGCCTTTCTGGAATGTTACGTCTTTGCATAATTGTAATAGATTATAATTACACATTTGGGTGTTTAGCAGTGGATTTGCTGTAAACATGGTCATGGGAAATCTCTCTTCACTCGTGCCGGTCGAGTCCCAGTGCAGTCCTGTCGATGGCTGTACCAGCAGCTCCAACACCATTTTCTCTTCGGGCAGGATGATGTGCCACAGAGAACGCAACCTCCAGTTCCCTTCCCAGCTCCTCCTACCAAATTACAGCTGGTCGATATCACCATGTCAGACTGTTGACACAAATCAATAAGATCAATAATTCTTCAGCTCCTAAACAAAATTGGGAGCGTGATGCTGACGGCCTGCGCGTAGCAGTAAATTCCGAAAGGAAAGTCGCATACCGTAGTGTTTGCTGAGCGTATCCATGGGGGATCCTGTCCCGTTAATGATTAGTTCTCTGAGGCTGTAAAAAGGAGCATGGTGTAAATAGTTTGCTAGAGCTGCAGTGTGTGTCATGACCCCTGCAGCCTTCAGGCTGATGGAGAACATCACCTGACCAACAGCAGTGTGGGAGACAGGGGAGCGTGGCAATGTTTGGGTAGGAATCCTGTTTTTCTTCATTCTCCTAGAAGATCTTGTCTTCTGATACTGGTTTTTGCCTGGTGAATAATTGCAGACATTTTATCACAATACTGGAATTCCTGGTGCAGTCAGGTAGTTTAGTGTGTTACTACCAGAAAGCCCATCAGAATTGTAGTTTTTGTAGTAGTTAAGAATAAATTCAGAGGCTGCTTCTAAAAATCAGAATCTTTGTCTGAAGGGAAGGACAAATTTTGGTTATAATGCCTGAGTTTATATCTCTGAAGGCTTGTTTTGGTGTGTCTGCTCACAGACTCAATCAGCTGCTTCAGGAAGATAAACACATGAATGTTTAATCTTATGAGTTTGCCACCAACCATTGTGCTGGGTGCTAGCAGATTTTTCTTTTAATTAAATGTAATTTATGTAATCCTAATGGGAAACATAATTATAGGATTTATTTTTTAATACTGTGATTTCAGAATTATTTTATAAAGGAGAGTAACACTTCCCCCTTAAGGGTGGTTTAAAAATCAGTAAACAAAATAGAAAAAACTAA
Organism: Polioptila caerulea; assembly: GCA_013397295.1. Classification (NCBI taxonomy): domain Eukaryota; kingdom Metazoa; phylum Chordata; class Aves; order Passeriformes; family Certhiidae; genus Polioptila; species Polioptila caerulea. The sequence goes on from VYXF01001702.1 coordinate 1,919,963, forward strand.
AGTATGCTTTGCTAAAAGTAATAAATCTCAGACAAGATGCAAAAAAAAAAAAAAAGCAGCTGATATGTTGGAGCTGCAATAAAGCTGAAAATTAATGATCAGTAGGTTGCTGCTGCAAGAGAGAGTGAATGCATTATGGATTTGAGGAGACGCCTATAGCTTATTAAATGCCAGCAAATTTTTGCATAAGCAGTAGAAAACCCTGATCAGAAATTGTAAAACAGTGTGAACTGCTGCTGGAAGATCCAGTGCCACAAAGGATGTGTGCACCATGTGTATGGTTGAAATGTAAGAAAGTGCTTTGCAGAATCAGGATCCAAAGTTGCATGCTAAGCTCCTTTAGTTTCTGGTCGGAAGGATTTAAATGTTTCAGTAAGGCATGACTGTAGTCACAGAAAGGAATTTATCATACTTTACATAAGAACGTGTGTATGACTGTTTAAAATAATTTAAAACAAATAGCATCCCTTCACCCTTCCACACTCCTTTACACCTTTTTTCTCTAAACCCAAAAGCTAAGACTACCACTTGAATTGTAATGGAATAATATATCAAGTGAGTGATCGCATCAGGCATGGACACTTACCAAATCACAGCGAGATAACTGTGAATAACTCTCTAGTTTCAACAATTTGCATGGCCATTAACAATTGATGGGTTTCCCTTAGAACCACATTATCTATGGCAGCAGGATCTATTCCTGTGCACTGCTTCTGCATACTAAGTGCCAGACAAGTTCTCAAAACTGGGGATAATAAAAAATCTGATAGCAGCAAGGTGAATGAAGCAGGTAGGAATTTCAAGGCGACATGTTTTGAAGATAGGGAAATGTTTTAGGTAGTACTACATTTTCATATCTATTCTTCATCCCCTTTCCCTGCCTACTTCTTTTGCTACAGTTCTGCAAGTTTCAATTCAAGTTGGTGTTAGGTTTCTACTCACTGCTTGGCATCACTTCAGGCTTGATGGTCAGTCTGGCCTGTGGATCAGTTAAAGTAAGATTTTAAAATACATTTTGTTACAGTTTTGTGTTGGACAGTTGTCTTCAGAAGCTTTTATGCATATTTGACAAAAGATAAAAATAATGGTGAATTTAGTCAGATTATTGGGTGACTCTTCCATGGGAGTGATTTCAAGCAGGCACCAAAGATATGCTTTCCTTAATAGAATCACGCCGCCATTTTAATAGGTGTGCAACACTTCCCTTATTTCTAGTGCTTTCATCTTGGCCTGACAACATGTCAGTTCTCTCCAGATTCCTCTACCTAGCTGTCTTTTCCAGCCCCAAATCTTTCTCTTTATTTCTCTCTCACCCTCTTCCCTCTCCCTCTTTCTTCTCATGGCGCTGTTGTTGTGGCAAGATGAAAGCAGCTGAGTGAAGCGGTGGCGGGGAAAGCTCAGATAATCAAAGTGCACAAGGGACTGGAGCTATGTGAAGGCAGGTGGGTGACACATCAAAGTCAGGGATATGTGTGCTTGCTGCTCTCACCTCTCCTTGTAAATGACCCCCCTGCCATAAACAGAGTTCCTGGGGTTAATTTGTGAGTTTGTGCGCACACCAATGCAATTACTTTTCTATGGCCTTCCCAAAATTCACTTGCAGAGACCAGTAATAAAATCTTAGCTTTGTTCCTTGGAATATGGCTTTTGCAGGTGTGGTGTGTAAGGAGACAAGTACCTGAGCGGTTGATAGCAGAACGTGGTTGTTCACCTCCAGCTGAGGGTAGCCCATCACCTTATTGTCCCATCTGCCTGTAAGTGTTGTTCCGGAGTTACTGTAGGCGGGATGAAACCTGGAAGGTCTGAGCAGTATCTGGTTGTGCTCAGCTGAGCCTTGCATGGTCAGAGACCCTGAGAACGTGTTGGGGCACAGGGCTGGGGCAGGCAGCACCCCTCGCTCAGCCACACATGGGTGCTGCTTCCTGAGCTCTGCACCCAGTGTGAAGGCTTCAGGTCTGCTCAGCTCAGTAGAAGCCCCAAACTCCCACTTGTCTCTAAGCTCCATACATGTCTCTTGATGTGGAGCTAACTATGGGGCTGACTGTTTTCTCAGCTGTTGCCTCTCCTCTGATCCTCCTTTGTCTTGGCTGTGGAGCTCGGCAGTTGGGCACCCCAAGGTCTGGGTTGACTCTTGCTCTGTGTTTGTGCAGAGGGACAAATATTTGCACTGTGTCAAAAAATCATTGCACTTTTGCCATTTTTGACAGGATTCTTCCTCACTGCCTGCTGATGCCCATTTCAGTTACTGTTGCTGAGAACCAAAACAACCAGGGCACTTGGCCCTTGATTTTCTGTATCGCATTAGTGAATTGTAGTGAAAACAGGTTTTCATCTTTTGTTTTATTAGCTATTTCTGATGGCTTGTAATAATAACCCTTTCTAGCAAAAAGTCTTTTTACTCTTTCATTTTTAATGAGAATTCTTTATGACACAGGTCAAAGTAAAATAATTCACAGTGGAATTGTGTGTGTTGTTTGGGTCTAAAAGTGTTGATTTAAGAATTTAGATATAGTGGTGTGATCCCTGGGTGCCCTGTTGGTGTAGTTACTGATTATAGCAATAGTTCTTAACTTTAACTTTGGTCTTACGGTAGCCGTGTTTCACAGTAATCAATGCACTGATTACTGTAATTGCAGCTCGTGGTACCGTGGTCTTACAGTTAACTGACTGGGCCAATAAAGTATGGAATTTAATGAATATTTGTAAACAAACTTGATTAGGAAGTAGGTTGAGGATATGCACTGGTAGAGGATAATAGAAGACACCCATCCTCAGCTTTGATAAATAGAACAGATGGAAACCTGAAAATGAGCAGCAAAGCATGGAAACCATCCCACTGCTGTTTACCTTGCATTTATTACTGTACCATGTCTTAACAAATTTCTCCTTAAAAAAAATACGCAAGTTGCCTCCCCACTGCAATGAGATCCTGTGTACACAATTTCAGTCCCTTCTGCAGAACTTTAAAGTATTACCAGACATGATGTTGAAAACTGGATTTACAATGAAGGGCTGATAACAGCCTTAAGTTAAGAAGTGTCTATTGTCACCCTATGATTGAATCATAATGCAATTAAAATGAAAAAGGAAACCACCATTGAAAATGGGAAATAGATTTCATAGTGGTGCCTCTGAGGAGGTGAATGGCTTACATCTGGTAGTTACTGGAAAGTTGGCTGTGTTTTACCATCCTTGAAGAACTGCATCCCATTTCTCCTTGTTATTGGTCATGCTTTGTGTGCCTCTCTCTGGTTGTGTCCACATGTTTCAGATGCATGTCCTTCATTCTCTGTAAAGGCCTGTCCTGCACGCTCTGTCAGGCCATTTGGGAGTGTTTTGTAAGAGTCTGGCAAGTTAACATAAAAGGGAACATCAGGTTTTGGATGGTTGCTTTAAGGTTGCCAGAAATACCTTTACACCTCCTTGCCTTCTCTCTTTCTCCATCTTTATTCCATCTTTAAGAACTGGACTTTTATTTGCAGGTTTTCCTGTCTTAGTACATCGGTGTTCCTTCAACAAAAGTAGCACTAAATTCTGCTTATCTCACCTCTCCTTTTTTTTTTTTTTTTTTATTTTTTTGGTTTTCTTCA
>VYXF01001702.1:1923589-1980928 GCA_013397295.1 Polioptila caerulea
AAGCTTTTGGTTATCTGCAAAGTTTGGCATTAATGGAAATGCATGAAAGGGAAATGCATAAGGAGCCTTGGTCAGAGAGCTCCTGCCCTGAGCAATAGGCTGGTGAGTGGCTTCTCCTGCTGCAGAAGCTTGGAGGGGAGGGGCGTCTTCCAGCAGCTACAATTCATCTGTTTGCTTCCTACCTGCTGGTTTCCAACAGTATTAATTTTTATGCATTTATTGTATTTAATTAAAAGCAGGGCTGCTTACAGCAATGCTTGCGGAGATTCCGCCTCTCCCGCAAATGCAACAAATAGGCATCTGGTATTTGTTTTGTATAACACAATCCTCATAAAATGAAAAGTAATAAAACATAATTATCTGTAAAGGCTTGTTTTATAAGACTGGGAATGAGCTTGTTCCTGCCTCGTTTTTGTCTAGTTGTAACACGGTTTTAGCCCCTTTCCAGATTAACAGAGAATCAGTTATTACAATGTTTTAAACCCTGATGTATAAAGGTAGAAGGTGGTGTGAATGCATGCACACAATAGCACTACTGGATCTCTAGAGGTGAAAATAGTCTTTCTGTTCCTTTTAGAAGTTTTTCCCTTACAAACAATGGTTTTTATTTGAAAACTTTGGTAAAGTAAGAGGAAAGAAAATCTGTGGGCTTCATGAACAGTTCAGTATTTCTGAGCTGTAGGCCTTAAAGTTGGATTTGAGCCCTTTCTGCATGCTGCTCATCCTTGGCAGTGTGAAGGACAAGTGCCGTGGGTCCATGCTCATGCTTGGATGTGTGTAGGATTCCTTGATTTGGCCCTCACTGCATTACAGGGCCAAAAGAACAGACTTTAACTGGTATGTATCTTCATTTCTCAGGGCATGGCTGGCTTGATCTACCTCCAGCACAGGATTCAGCAGTTTTCAAGAACTAATTATATTCATTTCACTTTAGATTTGCTGCTTGCTTTTTTTTTTTTTAGGCAACTATGCCATTTTACTTGCCTTTGCCTTGCTGTAATCCTGCAAAGCCTTGCCTGCCACCACATGCTAGAAGTATATTTTTCTGGGAAAAAGTGAAACCAGATCATTTAAACCAATTAGGTAGTAAGGTGAGACATGCGAGTGGCTTATGGCTGTCTAAAGATGAAGTGTGAAAACCAAAGCCTTTTAGAAAACTCACAGTCCAAACTTACTACTTTTTAATTTTTCTTTAAAACAGTGGTAAGCAAGAATTCACTTTTTTGTAATGAAAGCTGTGGGGCTGCAATGCACCTTCAACTTCAGCATGCTTTGGAACATGTTTGCTTCAATCCTGCTCTTCTGTGCACAATTAATTAAAGTGACAGAAGAGAGCTTCACTCAGCTTTTATGTGAATTGTAGCCTTCTCAAAACCAGATATGACTTAGTATTGCTTTCTCTCTGCAAGACAGGCCTTGTAATTTTGAATCTTGATGAGTGACTGCTTTTGTTCTGCGAGTCTCAGAAACAATGGAGTTGGGAGCCCATAACAAATTGCCAAATGATAGCACTTTCGGGAGAAGAATCTTCTTCAAGTGCCTCATTCCCTGCATCTTTTGTTCTGCAGAGGCTGCCTTGATGCAGCTGCAGATGCAGAGACTCACTTCTGGGGCAAGGAAATGCTCCACAGCAAGTCCTGCTTTCTGGCAGTAGCAGTGCCTGGGCATGGCCACATGCTGAGCTGCTGCTGCCCTGTATTGAGGTAATTTCCTTGAGATACATTTTCCTTGAAATATGTGTTTTATTCATCATATCTGGGGATACTGGTGTAATCTGCTCATTGCTGACTTCAGTTGTGTGACAGCACTGTTGTGGCTGCTCTGAGTCCTCAGCCAGAGCATGGCCAGCAGCAGCAGGGGAGGTGTTAGGAGGCACCCGACTGCCTTATGTGGTGTTGTGTTCCATGGCCAGAAGTCTTTGATCTATTCAAACAGAAGCCTGAGAAGTGGGGGATGGATGCCACATTGCAGGCTGATGTGTAAATGCATCCTTTTGCACCAAAGTCTCATTTAACCTAAAAGCTAAATGTGTCATGTATGTCAGAGGCTGTAGAGTCTGGCTGCCAGTCAAATGGTCTGAGATGTTTGTCATCCCCACACAGTATATAATGTTCCATTTACTTTTTCATGCAAGGTCTGTAATTCAACTGTTGTATTTTTTATCTGGGCTATTGCTCCACTTAGGTGTAGAGTAGGGAGATATCTCCCTGGAAAGTTTACTGGTCCTTAATTCATTAATGTCTCCAGAATGCTCTGAGACCAGTGTTGCTTTGCATTCACAGCGACAGAATTGAATTTAAAAGTTTGGATGGCTTGTGATTCAGACTTCTTATTTCTCAGGAATGATTGAGTTTCACTTTACCCGTGCAAATGAAGTGAAGCCTTTAGCTTCAGTCAGACTATCAGTGTGGCATGGACTCATTATTTGTTCTCTTACCCATTGTGTGCAGAGTGATCGCTTTTGGCACATTTTCTTTTAAATGCAACATAAAGTGAAATCCTGTTATTTGCACACATCCTGTGGCATGCAGCTTCAAAGTATCTAGGCAACCTTTATGTAGATGGCACTTTTAACTCAAACTTTTCCATCATTATGAGTGTGGTCCTGTGAAAAAAGCAGGATGAAAAAGGGAGGGAAGAAAGGGCTGGCTTGAACTCTTTGGGCAGCTTGAGTCGCTTGTAAGACTCTTTGTAGGAAGTATGACACACACTGAAGATCTCTGCTCCCTTAGACTTAAAACATCACCTTCAAACTATTCCATGTTTTTCTTTTGAGCTTGGGCAGGTAGGGGATCTCCTGTCTCTGCAGGAGCTCATCTATCAGGAAAGAGGGATTTCAGAGCTTCTGCAATCCCGCACCAAGCAGTGAACTTCCTTGTGTGGTTTTTGGCTCTAGGCTCAGGAGCATGAGTGGTCCAAAATGTCTGCAGCTGTAGCCTCAGGAGGTACATGTGTTGTGACAGCTTTTGAGTGTGCTTCTCAGAAAATGAGAGCTGAATGGAAGACTTGAAAGACTTAAGGGGAAGCCACCATTGCAACCCCTGCAAGGAAGAAGTAAAGCTTACTCAAAGGAAATTTTTTTAAAAAAAGTGTATCTTTGGGGTCAGGTGTGACCATGACCCATCAATGGCACAGATGGAGCAGGCATCACTACCATGGCAGTATGATCTCCAGTTGGGAATCAGACTCCAAAGCCAAAAGTCACTCCAAAGGTCACTCCAAAGGTCACTGAGATATGCTGCACAAGGAATGTTGTAGCCCCAGATTTTGTATCAGTGTGGATGTAATCTCCTAGAGCAGTTCTGCTTTAGCTAGATCAAGCAAGCGTCCTCCAGGCAGGAAGCAAAGCCAGTGCAAACATCACACTATGTGCTGTGATTGCTTTGGCAGAAATGGGATTGGTGTCCTCATGCTTGATAGTTACTGAACCGGGGCTGTGGGTGATCAGCATGGTGCGTGTTGGTATTAAGGAACATGTTGGTGGTGTAGGTCAGTCTACACAACAAAACAATCACAATTCTCCCCTCCCATCAGAAAGCAGCATACACAGATCTCACTTTGCCGCCCTAGCCTGGTGGGGGGGCACATGATGTGTTCCCTGTCCAACTCTTAAGAGGATGAGGGTATTTAGAGGTCTGATCGCAGAAGCCTAGGACTGTGTTTTGGGGGAATAAAAGGTTGTGTATCTGTGATTTACACTTACTGGGAGGTGATTCCTTTGGGCTCTCATTGCGTTCAGGGTGTCAGCCCAAATATGAGTGACTGTGACGGCATCTTCCCACGTGTGGTTGATTTGGCCCAGAGGAGCAGGCTGAGAGTGGGAGGCACTGTATGCCATTGTTGCCCCAGGTGCTGGGTTTTTGGGGGGTGGCAGCCCCAGGCAGCTCACTGAGGTTTCCCTGGAAGCTGATGCAGAACAGAAAATGAAGCTGAGGTTTTTCAAGACTCCTGTTGCCAGATCCCCTTCTGCATAATCATGCCACCCGTCTGGTCTTTTTCTGTTGTTGAGCCTGAGTGTCTAGCAATAGTAGGACAGTGAGTGTAGCTGTTTCTTAGGGAATGCTGAAAGGGAAAAGTTGGGAATGGCCTGGAGAAATATTTTAAAGCATGGAGAGGAAAGGTCCAGATTTTTATGTTTGAATGCTTAGGACAGTAAGTGAAAGCTTCCTGTTTCAAGGTAAGGTAACTATGGTCGTAGCCAGAGGTTGGGTTTGGGGTTTTTTATTATTATTATTATTAAGAGCCAGCTGCTCATATAATCGTGGCTTAATTTCTGTGCTACAAAAGGCTAAAATCATTATCTAGGACTTCATGATTAATGTCCAGTTTGCCTGTAAAGAGGATGCTGCTGGTAAATATCCCCATGCAGTGATTTCTTTGTTTGACCTTATGTCCGTGGGTTGGTCATGAAAGCTTAGATGATTATTGACTCCTCTCATCTTGACTGTTTTTAATTACAGGGCAGTAAGAGTCAAGTGGGATAGCATTTTGGGTAGCTGGCGTGGCAATAAGGCAATGTGATAAACTGAACCCTGGTAGCTCACTTGGGACAGTGGTGAGTTGTTACTACATTATGGTGGGAGAAGCTGCCAAAGGAATACTACAGTACAGTTAAGTGGGACTCTTAGTGACATGACTGAGTGAATTCATTAGTGGCAATGGTGTATTCTTGTATCTGCTTTTCCTTACAACTGCGGGGGGAAGATACTCAGGTGAAACAAAACCATTGGGAAGAAGGGAGGAGGAAAAGAGACTCCAAAGATCTGTTGCTGAAATGCAGCTGTTTCCTGGATGGGTTTTACTGGATACTGGCAGTTTGCTGTCAGAGTGGTGTACTCCTGATGAAACATCTTCATATAGGTGCTGTCTTTGTGCATCTGCTTTTTGGGTAGGTTGGAAACAAGTGGAGGAAAGGACAGATGTACTTCTGTCAGGTGGAGGCTTCTGTGCAAAAGCACTGAATCAAGGCAACAGCTGCCTTTGGCAGAGGATATGTTCTCAGTTACTGGTGTTTTCACAGGCAAATAGCAGTAAACTTGCAGGGGTGTTTGGGACAGAAAAATGCATAGACAAAGGTGCCATCTTTGAGCTTCCAAGAGAAAGCCAAAGTGAAGAGCTGGAGGCTGTAGACAGTGCAATATTTTCTTAAGTATAGACAGAGCTAGTGTCTGACCTATTTCTGTTTATCAGCATCTTTGTTAGGAATTAGTCTGCTGAGGGATCTTGTAATTTTTGTAGTTAGGGGAGGATGATAAAGAGGACCCTAAAGTAGGAGTGGCTTAGAAGAAAAACAATACACACTTGGCTTTAAACAATAAAATACACTCCTGTAGCAGAGGGTATGCTCACGATCAAGGACATGAAGCTTTATGCTTGCCTCTGTAGAATAAAGGGGTCTCTGGTTGAACTGTGCCAGGGTGTGTGAGATGACCTCTGTCCTGCTGAGGGGGCCCAGTGCCAGGGTTGATGTGTAATGGATGAGACACCTTCTGAGCATCAAGAACAGCAGGGTGAGCATTAAGGAGCTCTCAAGGAGGTAAATATTGTGTGTGAAAACCCAAGGATGGAAAGAGGGGGGGAATTAAGAATTAGAAAAGCAGCACTACAACTTTTATTATAACAGCTTTTTCTTCCCTCTCAGCTCTGTTTCCTCTCATGTTTGTTAGAAGTGTGTTGCAGTGTTTTGGTACTGAGGAGGTGAGAAGGTTACTCTCTCAATTTTTAATGTGATATAGTTGAAACAAATATGCCTGCAACAGAAATGCTTATCATGGCTTGAAACACCTCCATGTTGACCTGGAGAACTTCTGGTGTGAGGGCATTTGTGTCTGGCATCTTGGTTCACGAAAACACCAAATCTGAGAGCTGTGAGTGCTGAATGGTGCACCACAAACACGTGATTTCAAAGCACAAACATTGTGTGAACTTGCTCCACTGCTCCAAATTTCTTTAGAAACCAAACCAATACACCAAAGTGTGATCATCTGAGGTAGATCTGGCAGGGTTTTTGCTGAGACCGCTATACACTGAGGCATCCAGCTCTCTTCATGTGCCATCTTACCTGAAACTGGTTTGAAACCAGTATGGAGACAGAAGGGGGACAGCCTGCAGGGAGATGCCATCTGCACCACAAGCTTCCTGGGTGTTGCAGCCAGGCCTCTGGTTTAAAGAGTATGATTTTTCTTTTAAACATGGTAAAAATGATGTGCAAGATGTATTTTTAAACAGAGCGTGATTGTTTTGTATCCCTTTGGCAGAGAGTGTGTGTCTGTGTAATCACTGTAGCTAAATTGTCTTTTCTGTCTCACACCCATTATGCAAATGTTATATTATGTCCTTATGTGTTTTAGTTTTGACTTTTATTTTGTACAGAGAATCAGGCGTGGTTGCATTGGGAAGCAGGTGTTGCAGTGGTATTTGAGACAACTTGCTGCTACATGGGAAGGGGGATGGAGGAGCAGGCAGGGAGGGGAAGATGTAGAAGATTAGGCACTGCCTGCTTTCTGTTCCTGTGCAGGGGGTGGTTAAGCAGCCACCTGAGCCTCAGCTTCTGGAAATGGAAACATCCAAAGGACATCATTGTCTACTGTATTAAAATGCAATGCTTGAAAGTGTCTCACAACACAAAGGTTTATTAAACACTGCATTTGAAGAACACGTGGAAGTGCTAAAATGGCCCTGGGTGTGTGTTTGGATAATGGGAGCACAAACTGGATTCTTTCTGCAGGATTTTTCTCCCCTGCTTTCCTGTTTGAGGCCTATGTGTGTGTCTAAGTAGTGGTTAATGAAATAAACTCTGAAGCCGGTTTGGATGCTGTATCTGACAAAAGATGACTTTCTTTTTCTTCCTAATTACAAATGCTGTCTGTGTTTTTGCTCCAATTTTTTGTAATATTAGAAAAGCTGATCCAACATGCCTTGCATGTTTTTCACAATGTTACATTGTGCCCTGGAAGTTTTGACCTCTAGCTTTTCATAGTAGTTTGTAAATTATGTATGTAAATGTTCTGTATTGTTACCATATGAACTCCATGGAGATGGGTTTCTTGAGTTGCTTGGTTTGGTACTGAGCTTGGAAATGTTTCCACGTGCATCCCCAAACTCTCAGCAGTACGGTATTTTGCAGTCACTTGTACTGGAGATAACATGCAGAAAACCTGGAGTTGCTCTTAGCCAGTTTGAGATAATGGATTACTTGAAAGAATGTTGCCTAGTATTTATTGCTGCTCACCAGAGGATAATTTCAATAAGAGTTTATCATATTTATTCAGCAGCAGACTAATAAATTCATATTTGTTTAAACAAAGACTCGAGGAAGAACCTGCTAAACGCTTACGGTTACACTCATGGCAGGCATATGCTACTCCATTTCACTCAATGTACTTGTACCTGCTTATGTCACCAATTAATTTGGCTCTTAATATCTTATTTTCAGCACTTTTTTTCTTCTGGGTACTGCAGTTGCATTCATCCTTGATGTAAGTCTGTTGTGGATAATGGCATCTCTGATGCTGTTTGTCTGTGGAGGAGTTTGATTTGTTGTTGTGGCAAAGTCTAGATACAGAGAAACGCTCTTGCGGGAAGGAATGATCTAATATGCTGGAGTAGAATCCGGGAAGGTCCTGAATATGAATTCTCCTGTGTGGTGCTTGTGGCTTTGAACAGTTCACTCGATCTGTCTTTCCCCTCCATATTTAAATACAATAAAGTACGGTGTTTGTGTATGGAGAATGTGTGCGAGTACATTCGTAGGATTGAGATTTTGCTAGGAGTCAACCTAAAAATTAAGAAACCAGGAGTGAAATGAGTGGTCAAATGATGGCTGGGAGCACATATGAGCGAGTGAGAGGTACATTTTGACATAATACAAGCTTAAAGCTGTATGTTAATCTTGTGTAACTTGCTGTGTTTGGCATTGCTTGTGGAAGCCAAATGGATATTATTAAAAACAAAGGCTTTCACCCAAACGGAAGTTTCTTGCACCAAAGTTTAATTTGCAGAGCCATATCCTTTGTGGGAAGGGAGATAGTCTGAGTAGGTGGAGTATATTATGTCTTGTGGTGTCCAATTTTTTCTCTGCTGTGGGGTATGTGTGATTTAAGTGTCTCTGCATGTTTGGAAGTGATGTATAGATCATGGGTTTCATTTACACACCTGCACATACACACACATCTTAAATAGAATTGAATACACCATGACTTTCTCTGTTTTGCTGGTTGTCATCCCACCATCTTGCCCTTTCTTTGCTTTTAATCATCTTTACTGTTAGGTCACTGTAAACTCTCTGAAATAGTGTGCACTACATATGTTAACTGTGAAAACCAAACAAACCCTCAGAGGTTACAGAGCTGGTCTTACAGAGCACAGGCACCACAAGAAGTCAGACACATGAAACAACTCAGCACATGAGTCAGTTTTGCAGGCTTTATTCTTGACTCTTTGGTAAATCCATTTCAGACCTTGCCAGAGCAGTGGCAAGAACAGCACAACCTGACCCAAGAGTCCTGTGCCCCTTTTTGTCCTGTGTGGTTTAACCAGTGCTTGTGCAGAGGTTTGGCATTCACAGCTGGTGATGTCTTGAAAAGCTCTCAGTGAAAGTCTGGTGTTTGGACCTGTGGAATATGGAGGGTTACTAATGTTTGGGAGGAAAACGTAATGGCTGGTGACCTTTTCTGTGTAAAATTAAGCAAAGGAATGCTATGGTTATTAACCTAAAAAGGCCTACAAACAGTTGTTGACTTTCTAGGAAACATTTGCTTGTGTTGGTAGTTTCTTTTCTATCACAAATGGATTTTTCTGTGTCCTGGGAAAGAATCACAATTTTCTTCCCCTTTGTTTTTAGTTAAAAAGTAAAAGAGAGAAAACCTTTTTATACTAGTGGTTGGAAAGCTGAGGAAAACATAGGAGACAAACTGGTTAAAGATTATTGGACCAAGCAATGGAAGTGACAGATTCTTGTGCCTTCAAATCCTTGACAAAAAAAAAATAATATGACTAATATGTTGGTTTCTTAAAGTGATCTACTCTTGCACTGTAAATGCTTTTATGTGAGCACTATGCATTCTGAAATATAGAGACAAACAAGGAACTGATAACTGATACATTTTTGCCATTAGCAGTAGTGTTTGAAGTCCAGTGCTGATGCAAGCTTAAAATTATTAGCCAACAGGGAGTAAGAGAAATCTGGACAATTTTTTATGCTTTAAAGTCTTCCAATATATATTTAAAACACCTGGGCATGCGGGTCTGTGCAGTCTCTGAGCTGCTCTGGTTGTGTGCCTGATGACCTTCTGCAGGCAGCACTTACCTGGCAGCCTCAAAGATACACTTGCAGTTAGTATTTGATGCACATATGTTACAGAGTTTTAATTGCTTTTGTGTCTGGAGTGGTGGCAGGGCTCTGTGATTGTAATTTGCATGGAATTAATGCTAGAAGGTAGACACCAGAACTGGAATGGTTTTGTGCTGGGGCTCATGGATGTGTAGATGGTACAAGAGGAGTTCCCAACAGAAAGCTGCTGTTGTTGACTGCATCTGCCCTTCTCCTGGAGAGAAGGAGAGGTGAGAGTCAGCATGCAGTGTTCAAAACTGGTACTCTGTATTCCACCTGATGTGATCTTGTGGACCTCTCTGTTCAAATATCCAGAGGGGGTTTTAAATGGTGCTCTCCTGTGTTATCAACAGAGAGTGTACCCCACCACCAAGTTGTCTGGAGATACCCACTCCCTCTGCACTGCTGGGTGGGTGTGTGATGGGAGAAGCTGGAGTTTGGCTGGCACTGCTTCAGCTGCTGCTCTGTCCAGAAAACACCAGTGTTCCCCTGCATGGCTTGTAGTGGGATGGGAAGTTGAACTTTGTTGCTATTCAGAGCAAAAGTTATGGAAACTGCAAAATTCAGAGTTTGCAACTATCAGTTTGGGGTTACTGATTTATTTTGAGGATAAGGGCGAGGAAGAGAGTGGGTGCTTTGGCAAATTGTATTTGGCTGATATGGCCTCAGATGTTTGGTATTCCTAAAAGCCCAGGGACTTTGTGGTCCTTATGTGGCTTTGTTACTAAGTGGAGATAGCAAAGATAAATTGCCTGCATGGTGTTTCTGTAGAGATACTTTGTGTGTCAGTCTCACTGCAGGGTGGAGGTTACTGGACTATGTGGGGTTTGGCCCTTACCTCTTAGCATGGCACTGGGGAATGTGGCATTGAAATTGCAGAGCACTGTCCTTGGGCCTGGGAGCCTCCTCTCAGCTAGTGGCTGAAATCTGGTGTCAGGATTGTAAGGGGAGATTTTAATGGCTGTGCAGCAGCTACCAGGAATACTGTTAATGAGTGTTTATGACCCTTCCTGGTGCCTTCAGTGGTTTTGGTGCAATAAATGGACACCTTTTTAGTGCTAGTTTGAAAAGGGGCAAACTATTTTTGTTCGATTGCTCCTGATTTGCACCAAGTGTGCTGTGACCTCTGCCAGTCTCTGTGCATTAACAAACTTCTTAAAGGTTTTACAGATATTTTACATTAGCCGCACCGTAGCTGTTGCCATGAATATTTAATATCAAGAGCTGTGCTTTTTGTTACTTTTATTCTTTTTTTCATTGCTCTGCTTTGACAAAAGTGGATATTTGCCCTTACAGACCAGGTGGCAGCCGCATGCCCTGCCCACCCCACTTGTACCTTCCCCTTCAGTTTTTATCTGCGGTTTAGCAAGGCCATAAACTTCTCCTCCTCCTCCTGGCCCTCCTCTGTAGCCCTCAGGGAGTGGTGCCTTTTCCGACAGGATCTGCAATTGAACTTCACTGAGCACAATGGCTGTCCCGTGCCTCGCCTGGGCTCTGGGGATGAATTCCCCACGCTTCATGGGCCGCTGGGCCGCCTTTATCTGCAGCAGAAACAGAGGAGTGCCTGCAAGACAGAGCCACTTCTGAGGGTGCACATGGATCCACAGTGTCTGGGACACCCTCTGACTATTTTATTTCTTTACTGAAGGAACCACATTCTTGTGATTTGTAGTCCAAGTCCCCTTCGGTGGTAATTTGTTTGTGTAATACCTTTCCCCTTGTCATCTTTGTGTCTTTGTTGGCTCCTATTCCCCACTTCCTGTGCAGATCCACAGGCTGTGTTTTGTTCTCAAGGAAGGCTATCTTACACTTTCCAGGAGGAAAAATGATGCGTGCCCACGATACCCAGCTGTGTGGGGCAAAGGTGGAGGTGTTATGGCATTAGGATAAGTTTTGCTAAGTAAGTGAGATATTTGCTTAGCTACATTGGAACGTTTCCTAAGCACTAATGCAGAATAGCCCTGCCATTGCTGCAGCATAGAGGGGTTTGTGTCCCCAGCTGGCCCAGTGGAATAGCAGGATGGGTGATGGAATTTATCTGAACTGTGCAGCAGCTCCATGTCAGAGCTGGGGACAGGACATGGGGCCTTTCTATGGCCATCTATGTATCTTCTTCAATACAGACTTGGGGGTGAAGCTCTTGGGTGTGTGTTATGTGAACCGTGGTCACTGTTGAATTGGTATCCATGTGTGCCTGTGCTGGTGCTGGTTAACGTGTAAATGGCCACATCTACTGGAAAGCTCCAGCGAGCCCTTTGTGCTGCCGTAGGTTTCTGCCTCTGCTGTGTTATGATGGTGTGCTTTAGCAGCCTGTGTCATTTCAATTTCTGAGTTTTCAGAGACACTGAAGGGCACGCTGCTGTGACCATTGAGTGATTCTGTAGTTATCTCAACCATGATCCATGCTGGCAAGAGCAAGGGTAGGATACTGCATGTGTTGTCTGTTCAGAGAAGCTTTGTGCTGGTTGAAGACATCTTTCTGCTGGGGTTTGTATCACTAGGTCTCTTTCTAATTGTTAATGTAGATGTAACTTGTTACAGCCAAGTTATAACCATGCATCCTGGATTAGTCTGTATGCCAACTCTTAATGTGAGGGTTAGAAAAATGTTAGATATTACCAGGAAGGCTTGTAACAGCAAATAGTTGTTTGGACAAGAGGCTTTTCCTTCACCATCATCTTTTTGACTGGAGAGCCACAATGCTTCATTCTCCAAAACCTCCTGTGAACTCTGTTTGGTCTCTGTACTTCTGACACTGAGCTAAACCTGATCAATGGAGAGTTTGAAACCTCCTGCTTTGCAAATTAATTCCTGAAGCCTCTGGCCACAGTCATGACATTTTGGGTATTGTAACTGCAGGAATAGGAATGGAGGGCTGGGGCTGGAGAGGCCAAAGACCTTCTCATTGCAGCCTCCCTGGAGTGATGCTGGATTGTGAAGACAGTGAGATTGGGCCTTGCAAAACCTGCTTAAAATTTTGCAGTTGCTTCTCAGGTAGGTAATAGCTTTGCAGCAGCAAATGCATTGGTTTTACCAGGCAGACCTGCCGCTCTACCAGCCACAGCTGCTCGTGGCAGCAGTCACAGGCATACAGGAGTGAGGGGATGGCAGTGCTTGGAGCCACTCTGCCTGGCCCCCTGCGCCTTTAGCTGAGGAGGGAGGGACAGATGACATCCACAAGACCTTCTTAGGAAGGAAGAGAAATGTTCCTAGTGTCCTGCAGGCATGGAAAGGTGTGCAGAAGGCAGGAGTGCTATTGGTGAATATTTAATTGTGGCTTCAGTTTTTACTTTCTAAGAATAAATAAGAAAATGTTTCTTGGATGGAGAATTGCTAAGAGGTTTCTTTGTTTAGGGCAAATTTGGGAGAAAACCTCCAAATGGTTTCCTCAAGAAAACAAATTTAGGCAGCCCCTGCCTTAACTGGTTTGGGAAAAAAGTATTCCACAGAGAGAAGTGGAAAAAACCTGTTTATTTAACAGGCAAAGCACTCCCCAGCACAAAAAATGAACAATACTAAACAAAACCTCTCGCTGCTCCAAAGAGATGACAAATTCAGAAAGTGTTTTTCATGGGTTGTAGCTCAGCTCACTCGATCTGTTGTCAATCCCTCTGTCACTGGGAAATGGCCAATGGGCCACAGGTATGAGCTCCCAGTGCTTTTCTGGGTTTTTAGTCTAGAGCTGGTTCAAAAAGTTCCAAAAAAAAAGGAAAAAAAACCTCGGTCTGGAGAACTTCTCTGCTTCAGCTAGCCAAAAACTAACGAAAAGCAAAGGAGAGCTCTCTCCTGCCATCCGCACTGCAGACAACACAGGCTGTGAGAAGGAAAGCTGAAAATGCTTTATGTTTTGAAAACAACAACCTCAGACATTCCACCACTTCTTTTTCCTCTTCCTTCACTCTCAGATACAGTTTCAAAGGTGCAAAGCTTATTTCTGAGCTAAACAGATGAAGGGGGATACAATTCAGCGTCAATTTGGTACAGTAAAGCATTACTGGAAAGCAGCTGGTGGCTGTATTGAGCTTTCTTTCCCATGCAAAAAGCATTTGTCTCCTTGCAGGTACTCCCCATCACCTATAGTATGCTTCCATGCCAGATTAAACTGATGTAAGTAATCTTACTTCTTTTGGATTTAGGAAGTGAGAACCTGTGCTTAATCTCTTTGCAGCCTTCTCTGCACTGAGAAAGGAACTGGGGCTGGGGTGTAGTTTTTTTGGAGGTGAGTGTGCCTGCTGTCTGGTCAACAAAAGGCTGCTAACCTGCATTCTCTGAATGGACATACTTAACAAAAATATTACTAACAATCTCCTCTCTTTTTAAGCACCTTGATAAGACCTGCATTGGAAACATCCAGGCTTCCCCACTCTTCCCTGTCCTGTCCCTGGGGGAAAAATGTCTCTGATTGCTTAAACGTGGATTTCCCTAAATGAGAGTTTACAAGCAATTGGGACACTTCCATCACTGCTCTAGCCTTTTATTCAAGATAATATTAAGAGACATCATAACATCACAGTGTCAGAACAAACAAAGCACTATGTAATTTTATCCCATATTAATGCAGAGCATTGCAGATGGTGCTATCATTAGACAGCAATCTATAAAAATGGCCCATGAGACAAAGGCCTGGCACAATTATTTATTCTTCAATTATTTATTCAGCCCTTTAGGATGTGTAATACTGACAGACAGCACAGAATGTACTGCCTACCAATTTGCAGATCTTGACTGAGTCCTCCGTCATCAATGGAATAAAACACGTGTGGGGGGAGGGTGATGTCACATGGCTTTGAATTTTATTTTTTGTTTGTTTTCCTGTTTATTACACAACTTTTAAGTCTACCACTTTGAAGCAGCCTCATCCACGCTGTTGTTCATCTGTTTATTCTAGTTAATTGCAAGGAAGATTTAATATTCTGGACCTGAGGTTTTTAATCTTTTGTGTGCTTGGAGCCAGGGGTTGATTTCCCCACAGAACTAACCCAGCCTTGCGGGGCAGACTAATTGGGTGGGCACCTGCTTTCCTGCCAGCCCTGTCAATCCAGGGAGCTCCGCTCTCAGCAGTTGACAGTGCTGTGTGTTCTTGCAGACCCACTGGTGTCCAGGTGCATTAATGGGTGAAGATGCAGGCTTGTTTGGTTAAGACTCCCTGGTCCAAGACATGGCCTGTTCCTGACAGCTCTTACTATTGCAGCAGCATTTTCAGACAGGATTTTAACCCCTTGATGTATTTTTACTGTTGCTTTACTATCAAAATGATTTCACTTCCATCAAAAGGAACACATCTGCCTCTAAAGGTACCTTTGCCTCCTCTGTGATAAAACAAATGTTTCTGTGATTGCCCAGTGAACCAGAACTGGGAACTGATCTGGTTTAAAGCTAAGGACTGATTTGGGTTTAGGCTCTAAGTCTGCTTAACTGCTTTAATATCATTGTCCAAAATGGCTCATTAATCAGAAAAATCCTCCTAAGCAGCTGTATTATATTAACAGTAACATTAATGCTGTAGAATTTTAGAGTCCAAATAAAATACAAATTTATCTGTCACTAGTGTCTGCTTTCTCCTTCTGGAGTGTGTTGGTTAGGTTAATCTCTTTGACATCCATATTGTCAAAGACCCTGCCTTTGTACTGAAGCATACCTTAAATTACTGCCTGAAGGTATCCTTCTGTATTGTTGGGTTGGTTTTTTTTATAAAATAAATCTATAATGTTCCGTTGGACAGTCTCCGCTCCCTCACCGCAGCACTTGTCTTCATATCTGTGATAAAGATGAACAATGGCCCTTTCACTCAGAAACACTATTTCAGTTATTTATAGATTATATTAACTACATGTCTTTAAACTGTAGAATCCAACCCTGCTCTTTCATTTGATGTTGAGTCATTCTGGCAAGTCCTTTGTATTAAGCTGGTAAATTTTGGGCTGGTGTAAGTAACCTCCTAATTTTTTAATTTAGTGATAAATCCATAACAAGTGCCTTGTAACCAACAAGATAAAGTCTTTAATTAGATTAGTTTGCAATTTCTAGGTGCCTGTTTAGAGGGCCAAGTTAGCTATTTTTTTTTCTTGATGAGATAGGATCTCTTGTTCATTTGCTTCATTTAAGTAATTTCTTAAATTTGACTTAAATCTTATTCTGGATTTTAAAAACAGATGGGAAAAAAATGTATGTATGTATTCTGTATCTCAGCCCTGCAGGCAGCTGGAGCTGCCATTGCTTGGCAGAATATTTAAATCATGTGGAAAGGAGTTGGGGGCTGCTGTGTTGTCACTTGTTTAACCCAGGCAGCCTCCTCTGGCTCCTCACTCCCACCTGCATCCCCGTCCCTCTTCCAGGCTCCACAATGGAGGCGTTGCCTGCTCCAGCATTCCGGAGGCAGCTGGTCCTGATGCAGGCCGTGTGTGTGGGGCTGGCCCCGTGTGCTGGCCCTGGGGACTCGGCGGGGCTGTGCATGGGAGGGCACACGGAGTGGGAGGGCAGCAGCTTCCATGGCTGCCAGCAGCTTGAGTCCAGGTGAGCTGTCCTGCAGGAGCAGGCTCACCTGCTGGGGTAGTTTCACCATTGAATCCATTTTCAACCATTCCCCAGTGTGTAGCTCACAGTCACACAAGCAGAAATGGAAAAAAAACCTCACCTACTTATTGCTTTGGGCTGTTTTTTTCTCCTGTGGTATTTTTAGATTTGAGAAGCCCCTGGAGGGGCTGGGAAAGCAGGGAAAAGGGAGAGGCAGTGTCCATGGCTGTGCCCACCTGCAGCCAGCCTAGGCCCACTTCTACCCCTGGAATGGAGAATATCCCCTTTCTGGGAAGTAATTTCCCAGAAAAGGCGGCCAAAGCTTGCTATCCTCACCCTCCTGTTAAAAGAGTGCCTAAATGAATTCAGTGAGGGTGACTAAAAGAGCCAAGAGCAGTTCCCCAGGCACCATTTTTGGCATCTGTGCCCCTTAGGAGAGCTATGCCATGGCTAATCCCCAGGGTCCTCCTCCTACCCACCTTCCTGTGTTTGGGAGGGGAGCCAAAGCCGGATCCTTGGGATGTGACGCTACTCTGAAATACCAATTGCTACGGTTGCCCAGGTCTGTTTGTCAGCACTATTCAGTGCTGCTTAATCCCCTTTTGTGTCCACTCTGGAAGGACAGCTGGGATTTTGCAAGTTGATTCATCCTGTATTCACAGCCCTGGGGAGAAGGAAGGTGAAACCAACAAATGGAAAGGTGTTGGGTGTGGGGATATGCGTGCATATGTGCTTGGCCTTCATGAGGTGTTCATGTAATGTTAAGGAGAATATATCTGATGCTAGCAACTTAAGTAAAGCAAACAAATTAGTGGCAAAGTCTGAAAAATCTCTGCTGGCACAAAGGCTTTAACCCAGGCAGTTTTGCCAAAAGATCCAGAAAAGGCTTAATGGCAGGAGATAATGCTGCTGTGTCAGCACACATTTTCAGCCCTGGCTGTGAATTTCCTGGCTTTTGTGTACTTGAGTTAAACCCTGATGTTAGTAGCCCATCACCCCCTCCAAATAAGTACCCTCAAACAAAGAGAGAATCAAATCCCAGCAGTTTGCTACTTAGTGTAGGAGACTGGTGGGTAATAACATGTTCAGAGGCATGAACCTGATGAACACTGAGAGCAATGTCCACGAGTGACCTATTATACCTGCAGTAGTTTGGGTCATTATGGACATTCCTGGCCAGAAATTCACAGAAAAATATATTTAGTTCATAGATCAATAGAGAGAGCTAACAAATCCTTGGAAGCCCGAGGTGCAGCCACCAGTAATCTTTGTGCTGTTGCTGATAGTGAAACATGTGTGCCAAAAAAAAAAAAAAAGTCTTTCTTAAGCAATTGTTTGATTATACTTTTAACTGATGCAGGCTGCAACCAAACACTTTCATGATGACTGTATAATCTAATTACTGTAGCAATTTACCTATGACTTTTTTCTATTTTGCTGTTTAGTCCTTGCACCCTGCAAGTTCCCAGGGAGGGGCATGTGCTGCAATAATTCCTGTTATGTCCTGGGTGCTGGAAGTGCCACATGAGCTCCTGGGAGCATAGTAACGGTAGCACCCAGGGCATTCACTATCTAAGGAAATAATCCTTCTGACAGCACCAGAACAAGAAGACAGATACGGGAAAGAATAACAGAGATACCTAGCAACATTTCAGTGACAGCAGGATTTGATTTTGAGACTCACAATCTGTGCTGGAATCCATTAGGTTCTGATCCCCAGGTGTCCTACTCCCTCAATCTCCTCTAACAAGAAACATTCAAGAGAAAGGAAAGGGGAATCTCTCTCTTGAACTTGAAGCTGCAACTGGTGTGTGAGTCAATCTATCTAATCCAGCAAAGCAGGGACAGGGTTTATCTTCTGCCTCAGCCAAGCCCTTCTCAGTATCTGCAGTGATGAAATGTAGAAAAGTGTAATGTTCTTGGTAACCCATGCTGGGTGTGTGCCTTGGAGTACTGCTGGGACAGCTGTGCACTGAGTATGGCACGTTCATGCTGTTGGCAGCCTGTCTGTGCTCAGCCATCCTGCTGGCCCCTTCTGAGCACTGGGACTGGTGTACCTACCCCAGGTGACTGTTCAGGTTTAGCATGGTTGGAAGCATGGCCTTGAGTATCATCAGATCTGCTGACCAGATAAACTGGAGACATGAAATATTGGAGGTGTTTTGGGCAAGGAGGGTTGTCTGGATTTGTGTGATAGTTGCTTGAGAAAAATGCGCAGTCCATGGTGCAATTCTTCCCCTCCTGATGTGGCATTAAAAATAGGTCAGATGGCTTAGGCCCTAAAGCTTCACCATGAGCCCTGCAGGGGTGAGATGCCTAGTTCAGATTGTGGTTACTTGAAGAGGCTATGACTTGTACTTGGCTTAGATGAATATGGGTTTAGACTTGTGCTTAAAACAAGTCTTAGCAGAAGTGATGCTTTCATGGAAGAATGAATGTTTTTATTTCCACTACCTGTGGAAAAACTGCATATTCAGTTTGTCTGGAAAATGAACATTTTTTTTTGTTGTTGTTTCCTCACTAGTTTTGGATGTTGTACTGTGGCAAAGTTCAGAGGTACCATTCTGCATTCTTTTTGCATTGGAAATTCCCCAGGTGTGTTTGCCTTTGTCCAATGCTTGCAGCAAGCACACACATGGGCAAGCACCCATTTGCCCTCTACCTTGGAACTGTCATGGTGCCCTTGCTACTAAATGGTTTTGTGGCAAATGGTCTGTAGAATTAAGGGTGGGGTCATCTATCTGTTTTAAGTCATAGGTTCTGTGAGCATGTTTGATTTGCAGAGCTGATTTCTAAAAAGACCTGATGACTCTGGTTGCATACTGCTTGCTGTTATGAATGATGCTTGCAGTCCACTGTGAGGAATACAGTGCAGGGCCTGTGAAATTACAGCTTACCTAGCTTCTGCCTTTGTTTAGTTTGAATGGTGTGGGTTATATCTATATTATGGTGATTGGAAATAGGAGGAGGAGGAGATCTCCCCTTCTTTTAAATCACCTTTGACCCCTGTATCCAGATTGCCGAACAGAGCCTTTGGTCCTGCTTCCCTCGTCCATCTTTAGTGAAGAATTTTGCCTTAGCGTGGTTGAACCCAATGTGGGTTCAGGTAAAGCCAATTGTGCACCAGACCTAGTGAAGATGAAGTGACTGCCACGCTTAAATACTGAAAGGGCTTCTGAAAAGCTCCTTTTCTTTGAAAAGCAGCTTTTTGTGTACGCGGCTGACTTTGGAAGCTGTGTTTTACAAGTGTCCTGTGCTCCTCATTCAGATGGGCAGTTTGAAGAGGGACTGATGAGGCTGACCTGGATGTACAGAGGCTGGTGCAGCTGCTGCAAGGTTTTGGTCTGGAAACCTTCAGCTGCATTTCACCCAAGGAGTTGAAAAGTCCTTAAACAACCAGCCCTGTCAAGTGGTAAGAAGGAAATGGAGCATCTTCCTCACCTCTTCTTTTTGTGGAACTAGTACCACTCCAAACCTCTGGGAGTCAAATAATCACCTTCTATTTATTTTTCTCCAATGGGCCTCAAACTTCTGCATCATATGCACAGTATAAATACTGCACATAGCTGCCATGTAAACATACAGATTGTGTTTTCAATAGAAGCAGAATACACTAAATTAGAAAGTGAAGTTTATTCCACATTACTCTGATATACTGGTTTATGCTGAAAACACAATTTGGCCCATTCTTTCTATGAGTTTTTAAAGAAGTGGAATGTCTATTACTTTTACCTCTGTAGTACTTCAAATATTGTAAATAACAGCTAAAATAATGGGTATGCTTTTTCAGTGATTTGTTGGCATACAAGAGTTATTTTTTACACAAAAGAAAGCAGAAAATGTGGGTGAAGCTCTGTCTTTGAAGGTTTCTCACATAGTTGTGGTTTTCACTCTTGGCTTCTGTATGGCTTACTGTCCTTCTCAGGGTGGTGGTGGTGGACATAGGTTTTTCTGATTGCTCCGAGCTATGGCTGGTATCCTGCCTGTGAGCTAGCTCTGAGCTCTGCAGAACAGGATTGCAACATCTAAATATGCAAGTAAATAAAAAGAATTTTTTAAAAAGGAACAGCAAAATAAAATGAAATTTTATTAAGGACATGGGAGGAGACAAGAATGAGGATGCTCTTTTCTCAGTTTCTCCTTCTCCACAAGATTCTTTTGGATTGTGAAACCTGAGGACAAGGATGATATGGGAATATTGTGCTGGTCCACAGTGCTGCACTTCCACATGGGGCCACAGGAAAGCATCTCATTGATAGACATGGAGAAAATTGTAGCTTCTCATAACTCCATAGATTGCTTCGAAAAATGTACCATTTAATGGATATAATATTACAGAGCCTTAAGGGTAAGCCATGGTATATTGTTCAGTAGCTGAATTCTGTCATATACAAGTCTTCATTTTGGAGAGCAATGCTTTCAGGCCATGCAGAGAAACATCCAATAAAGGTTTTAATCTGTAGGAAGCTCTGTGTTGTGTGAGACCTAGGTGCCACTTAAATCTCATGTATCTGTTAAAATACTTCATAGGTGAATTGAAGTAGCATCTTGGCTTCATGGTGACCCCCTGTTTTGGTGACAATTTCCTCCCTGGCAACATCACAAGGAGCAGAGGTGTCAAGTGTCTTTGTTTTACTTGGTCAGCCACTTGCCTTTCAGTGACATCTTTTTCCCAGGCTTCTATGCTGAATCAAGAAAAACCAATCCATCTTCAGCTGGCATCCCACAGACTGGCCTCATGCACCCCATGCAAGAGCCTGTATGCTATAGGAATCATAGATTAGAAGTTGGAAGGGACCTCAAGGATCATCTGATCCTGCCTTTCTTGGCAAATACGTGGTCTGGACAATATTCCCAGCACCCTGTCCAGCCCAATCCTGAACACATCCAATGCTGGAGAGTCCGCCACTTCCCTGGGAAGTGACTGGAAATAATGACTGATTATTCTCATTGTGACATTTTTTTGTCTTGTGATCAGTTGAAATCTCCCCAGAAGTAACTTGTACCCACTTCCCTTCATTTTGCCCTGTGTCAGGGGCAGAACCCCGTGGGACAGGAAGGTGATGTGGTGTTGGAGCAGTTGGTGTTGGGCTGGGCTTTGCTCAGCAGAGGCTGGAGCTGGTGGCTCGCTGTGTGCACAGACCCCTGCCAGGGCAGGACAGGACGGCTCTCCGGGGCCTCGTGGATGTCACAGCCCCTCCAGGCACCTGCTCCTGCCCCATGCTGGGACAAAGGCTCTAGTTGCTCATCTACTTTAAAATCAGGATGCTTTGAAACCAGTCATGAGGGTTTAATTTTGGGGAAAACCAGGATGTGAGAGAAGAGATGGCTGTGAACAGAGGCAGTGGAGTGGGAGGGGGAAGCAAGCCAGCCTTGTGTGCCTGGCCCTGGTTGGGGTTTGACTGGGCTGTGAGTGGTGTGATGCTTGTTGGGAGGATTAGAGCAATAAGGGCCTCAGTATCTCTGAAACAAGAAAAGGGTCGGTGTATTGTGCTCACGTTCCTGAATAAAGCTATTTTACAGTGGTTGTGGTAAAAGGTTTTAGGGCCAAAGAGAAAATGGGAATGTTTCGATTCTCTTTATAAGGATAGTCTTATTTGCATTAATTGCTTTGTGTTACATTGGAGGGAATGTCCTGGCAAAATGTCATTTGAAAGGATTATTTTAGAGTTTAAATGCATCTTGCCAATCCCTTTGTTCTTTGCTTCACCTCCAAGAAGAGCAGAGAAGTGTACGCTAAAATAAATTTTGGCCTCCTAGCTATTTAGGGGCATAAGAGGCAAAATAATTTTGAAAGAACTTAAAGCTTACAGAATAGAAAACATTTGTTTCTGCATTTCATTGCAACTGAAGAAATTTGTTATATTTCCTTGCTGTTTTTCAGTTTTGGTTTGAAGTGCACAGATTTACAGCCTGAAAAAGGGTAGAAGCTTGGCTTGCATGGCCATTCTTATTACAGAGTCTTGTCCAGCTCTCACTTCTCTCCTTGTTTACAGCCCTCGTGAAGTTGTTCTTATTGAGATTTGATGTATGTAAATTCTGCAAAACAGTGATGAATTGAAAGTGAATAATAATTTAGCACTTGATTTTGAGTAGTACTCTTGACACAGTGAAATTAGACTTTTATTGCATTCTAATTTAAATATATTTTTAAAAGAAAGGAAGATAATTGACTGTTTCTCACTGAATTTTATAAATGGATTTGTAACTCTTAGTGGTTCCAAAAAGAAGTAAACTTGAATGATGCATGAGGGGATGTGATCTGTGACTTCCAGCATGAAATAAGCAGTGCTCCAAGATATACTTTACACAGATACTGCAGTGTGAGCAAAACTTTGCCACAGGCCATTCTTAATTTCTCATCCACTTGTGAACACCACTTGTGAACATACTGTGTTCTTCTTGTGATTGCTTATGAAGAGGTAGAACAGTCAAGAATATTCGTGTTTTCTACTGTGACTTAGCAGAGAAGCTTGGTAGGGATTGAGTACCACCTGTCCTGCCCTGTAAACCTAACACTGTAGTTTGGGACCTGTATATTCACAGGCAACTGGCTTTTCATTTTCTCTGGGTACTGATCTTACAAAGTTGTTTGTTGGTTTTGCTATAGCCCTCTTCTGCCATATGTGGTAATTACGGACTGAGGCCTTGCTTGTATAGCACATTTGGTTCTTAAAAAATACTTTAAGCTTGTTTCTTTCTTGATGTTCATCTCTGATACCTTTTGATCTTACAGTGGAGATGCAGCAGGAGCCAGTGGCAGTTCTGATGATAGAAAGGATAGCAGAGGACCCTTGCAGCATTGATAGCACAGAACCCTTGCAGTATTAAGTTCACAGGGTCATTCAAACAGAGGTGAAGCTTCTGTGCTACCAAAGAAAGGTCTTCTGGTAGGTAAGCATAAGTATGCTGTTCTGAGTCAAACAAAATATATACTCTCCTCTGTGTGGCCATGTTCATAAAAGGTTTTCGTTGTGGGAAACCACCTGAGATTTTGCATCTGGTTCTGTCATTCATGTAGGGTGTCTCACCTGGCATGACCATGTCTTTACATTGCCCAGATAGACAATTTTGTAACTGTAAGCTAGTTGACAGAATGGTTGCTTTTGATAATTTATTTTCTGGAAAGTGTTTTCTTACGGTGCGATGCATCCTAATTTTCTCCCCAAAATATGGACATCAGTACATACACAAATGCACTCCTTACCAAAAGAGACATGAGAATGCTGACTGATGTCCAAGAGATAGCATAAAGTTCATTCACTTGAGAAGTTTAGGAAATACTTCCTCAGCAGGAGAAAAAAGTAAGAATGAAGCTTGGAAAGCCTGAAAACCACACTGTCATGCTTCTTGTTCAGCAGCCACCTTGCCTAACCACAAGGCCAAGATTTCTCTGCTCTGAAGTCAGATCTGTGCAGAGTGGTGCTGGGATCCAAAAATCATGGTTATTCAGTATCATGGTTGTTAAACTCTATTTACCTTTCATTCTGCATTTATCAGAGAGATCCACATAGAATCCAATAAGCAAACAAACGAAAAAAAGCTTTAATTTTAGGAGAGATTATTCTCAAAAAAAAAAAAAAAAAAAAAAAATCAAGAGAAAAGGGGGAAAAAAACGTTCGNNNAGAATTCAGAGGAAACGGTGTAAAGTACGTTCGTTTCCAAGAAAAACAGTAATGAGAAAGAGTTAGGTCATTGTGGAAAAAAACCACATATAAAAGATATTTTTTAGCAAGGGCATGGAAACAGAGCTTATCTTCTTGGACAGCTTTGCCTAACAGATAAGAAGACCCTGGATTGGAAGTGGGTTCAAATCCCAGCTGTGCTGCAGAATTTTTGTCAATTTAGACCTCTCTATGTAATTTCTTTTTGCAAAAAGAAAACAGTACAGTTTGTCCCCTGAAAACTGTTCAGAGTAGAGATGAGGGCCTTGGGTGGCCTGCTGGTGTGATGCAGGTGCAGGTCCCTGCCTGTGCAGGGACTTGGGGCCTGAGGGTTGAGTGTGACGAGTGGTCCTGCTCACTTGTATGTCCTGAATGAGATACTTTCACCCCCCTTGGCAGCCAAGTTGTTACCCATCAGCAGCAGTGCTCTCGGAGACCTTAGACAGTGTAAGGTCTCCCTTTTCCACCCCCAGCTTCAGAGAATATATTGGTTACTTCAGTATGTGTGAGCCAAGGCCCAAATGCTGGTTAATTAGGAATTGTAGCAGGCTTTTGGAGTGTCTAAGCATTATCCCAGCTTTGCAGGTGGTGAATGAAGCATGGAAAGGTTAACTGGTGTGCTCAGGATTATACAGCCCTGTGAACCATCCCAAAACTACTCTCTTTGTATTCCTTTCTCTGTCTGAGGGCAAGGATTAATGTATTTCATGCTACCAAACCCAACCTATAAGGGCTAGATCAGTGTTAGAATAAGGTTATCAAAGAGCTGGAGAAAAGAGGTACAGAGATCTTACTTTCTGAATTGTGAGTCTTCAAGACCACAGAAAATGAAGTCCTGTGTTGCTTGGTGTTACAAGCCCTAGACTCGCTAATCCAGTGCTGAGCCAGACCTGGAGTGATGGGTAGCAGTGCTTGCTTGCTTCTCAGTTCTCAGTATAACATTGCAATCTTTGTTTCCTCTTTTTGTGGTATGCAGAGTTTTCTGTATGCTGCAGAATTGCTATGATATTGCTGACAGTGTCATGAGATGCAGTGGAAAATGTGTTAGAAACAGGCTGAACTTATTACCACAATAGTAAACTGTGAGAGGATGAAAACAATTGAATGAGAGTGTCTTAAATTTTTATAAAGCAGATTTAAATTCAGCATCTAATGAATTTTCACAAGGAACAAGCCCAAATGGAACACTGCAATGCCTTCAGTTAAATAAAATTTAAGACTCACATTTCACTATCCCACTGGCGAAAAACAGATTCTATGTATTTTCTGTAACATAAAAATTAACTGCAAAACCCAGTTCTGTTTCCCTACCTCCCAGCCTTCCAGGCCTACTTTAAATCTCCAAAAGAAGCAGCAAACTATGGTCAGTGTATTGGGAAAAAAACTACAAACTCAAACCACCAAACAATTGCTAGAAAAATAATTTTCCGTTCTAGATATCTTTCAAGTAGTCATTGAGTCCAACAGTATTTGTAGCATCAGTAACACCTGCCACAGGGTTATCCTTGACCCTACTGCCTCACATTCCCTACACACATCTCTGCTAACAGGCTGGAAACCTTTAAAGGGTGCCCAGGTATTTCCTGGAATTTTAGCTGCTGATAAATCAGAGGCTTTGTGAACTTTGTATGTGAGTATGTTTTAATTTTCAAGTGGTGGTGCTAGATTGTTGATAGTTATTTTTTGTTCAAGCATTTTTTTGAAGTGTAAACATTATTTAATTAATTTCTAAGTGAAAGAAGTAGTGGAAATCTGCCTGCTCTGAAGAGAAGAAAGAAAATATTGTGGGTCAGTGAAAACTGACAAAAATAATGTAGTTCCATTTAAGAGCCTCTTAATTCCTTGGTTAACCAACACGGTCCCAAACCAAACATGACCACAACCTGTGTGTTCATATTGGCCACAGCTTTTGGTATCACCATAGTATGGGAGAAAAATATTTAATATTGAGCCTTTTTCAGAAGCTAGTAGTTAAGTTGTAGTTGACTTCAAAATGCAGTTACTCCGTACATAAAAAATGTACAGTAGAAAATAGCAGCTTAACCATGTGGAGAAATAAAGCCAGAAGAAGAGAGTATGTTTTCAGTAGCAATTTAGTGCATGATTGATCTTACTGATAGCAGTAGTGTAGCGTTCATAGCTGAGTAAGCCCACCAGCAACAACTTGTAATGTGTGTGTGTTGGAAAAATGCAAAGAAAATAAAACAAATTTCAAGTAAAATTTACATTTGTATTAGAAAATCAATATGTTAGAGTTAATTCTCTTTTCAAAACTCCTCTGTTTATGTGTTTATTTTGCCATTTCCCTTGGCTCTTTTCTGTGTCTGTCTTGATATGTCTAGTACATCTGGTTTTTTTTAATTAACACCTGAAGGGCTAAAACAGAGTTGTTAGAGGCAGTTGACTTTGCCCCTGTGTGTTTATTTTCTCATTAAATTCCCTGCAATGCTTCCTACTCTCTCACCCCTCCATCTCTCTGATAAGACAGTTGATAAAGTCATGCAGCATTTTTGCCTGTGAGTGTCTCAGAGGAATTGTCTACAGCCTGGGTTGTACAGACAAGAAACCATTCAGAGGGCAGAGCATGAAGTGGCAGGAAAGACTTCTACCATGTGGAAATTTGAATATGAAAGTTGTCAGAATCACCTGGCAGTGGGTGAGAAAGATGTCCCTTTTCAGCCTGACCACTCTTGAGCAGTTTCGGATGCGTGTCTGAACAGCCAGGGTGATGGTAAGGACGTGTTCAGAAAGGCTCTGGCAGAAGTGGGGAGTCTTTATGATTGTCATTTCTTCTGCAGCTTTTCCTTCACTGTTTCCCTTTGTAACAAAGGTGCTCAGAGTATCAGGCATACTTCAGCATTGTAAAATCATCATCTTTATCTTGGTTTATCCTTTTTCCAGTGGACAGATTCTTTTCCCATCCAGAACAAAGCAGTGGCTCTCACCTTCCTTTCCTGCCTTGCAAAGAGTCAATTTGAGAATTGTTATGGTGATAGCACTGAGTCCTGCATTGAGGCAGCAGTGATCCACTGTTGTGGCCATCAGTGACCCTTTCCCTCAAGCTCCTTGTGCTGCTCTGGCAGTCCTGTGCTCCTTGTCCACTGACCTTCAGAAATAAGACCACTGAGCTGAATTTCAGGTCCTACCTGTTGGCACCTGTGTTCACAAACCTTAACATGGTCTGGCAGGTTGATGTCTGCAAAACCTGTCTTCTCAAGAACAGAAAGTGTTCACATTATTGGATGGAAGATATTCTTGAGCCTAGTCCTTATTTGTAGGTCCAAAAAATTAAAATGGTAGAATAGTAATGACAACATCTTGGAAAACAGAATAAGATCCAGTGTTACCTAGACCCACATAGCCTTAACTTTGAAACAGCCTTCTGAATTTTCCCCATTTGGTTATATTTATATATTGTTTTTCTTCTAAACTTTAGTTTTGATCTGTTTTGTGCCGAGACTGGGTTGTTATTGTTTGATTGGCTGTTTTTTGGGTTTTTTTGAATGACTGAAGTAGTTGTTCCAGGATTTCTGGATTAATAATACTGCTTCAATGTTTGTGTAAGGGCCTGTTATATTTCAGTTCCACTTGGGAGGATGCTGGTGTGCAGCTTTTGAGCGTATATTAAACCATCATTGTGGGTCATAAATTGTTGTAGTCTGTTCACAAAATGCCTTGAGATTTGCATGCTCTGAACTGATAAATAAAATGAGTGATTGTGTTCTGAGTAAATTCAGGCTGTCAGAGTGCTGTTCCTTTGAGGGCTGGATGTTGCAGGTTGGATTTTGCATGCATGGTGTGTGAAGCTAACCTTGTTTCATAAGAGCTCACTCCACAGCCATTTATTGTGAGGTGTTACCTTGTGGCCTGGGAACAGCAGGTTGTTTCAGCTTAGTTAGCTCAGTGGCAGCAGTTCTCCAAGACTGTGCTCTCAGGTCGAAAGTCCATGATTTGCACAATGGGCTTTAGATTGCTTTCAGTTCTTTTTGTGTTGTTTCCTCTCCTTTTTACTCATTCATGACTGCCACATCATTTTTGTGCTGGGAAGAAGAAAGTGAGCTATTTCCTTTGGGACGTATCTTTCTGCCTGTAAAGGAGAGGCTTTCAGTATTTGTTTCCTGCTGCTATACCTCTATCGCTAGATCAGCTTCTGTTTTGCTTCTACAGTCTCTGCTTTCAGATGTGCTAAACAGGGCAGTGAGCTGTACAGACTATTACAGGACCTGCTCATCTCTGCCTGTTCTGGTATCTAAAGTAAGCTTGAAACTGCAGCATCTGACTGATGGCCTTGGGTGAGTGGTGATTGTGTGCCACTGGCATGTCACAACAGTCAGGTGCTCTGGTGAGTGCTACTTTCATCTGTAAATTCTTCCAGTAGCTGTTTACAAGATGTGCTGAGTGAGATCTGTATATAAAAGTCTCTTATAACATTTATACGTCTCTTAGATGTATAAAGTATCTGCTGTTAAAGAGGAGTTTGTAGTGCTCTAAAGGAGTCTTCTGAAACCTTAATACTTCATCCAGGATGGGCGACCAGTCTCCTGTTCTACACAGTGAAAAGAGAGAGCAGCTCCAGAGGCTCGTGCTCCCTCCTCAGGTTGGGATCTACGTGGTTTACATCCATGCCACTGCGGACATGGACAGATGAATGCACTGGGTTTTGAGGAAATCCATGTCTTTTTCTTCACTCAGAGAGTCCATAGAGTTGACTGACAGTGCCTGGCTTTCAGGTGTCTGAAGATGGGTGTCAGGAAACCCATCCTAAATGTCTCACTTCAGCTGTGGATCCTGAATGAAGATCAAGAACTTTACTTAACATCTTTGTCTCTCATCAGATTATTTTAATGTATAAGCTCAGGATATTGTGGCTGTAATTGTGCCTTATTTTAGGCAATTTTAAGTACCTCCCTCTTGCCTAGGCTCGTTATGTCTGCGTGCGTTTACCCTGTTCAGTCGAGCTTTTCTTAGAGACGCACATCCAGAGCGTGTGGAGCTTCTCAGGAAACGAACAGACGGCAATTTCTGAAACGTCTGTTGTGAAGGAAAAGGAGCATTTTCTGTGAAGAATGTAGCAAGAATTAACAGACATAAAGCAAATTACCATCTGAAATGTTGAGCTTTTTGGAGGTTTCAAAAGACCAGAGGAGATCATGGAAAACACATTCTGCTAATGTAGGACACAGCTTAGTCCATGAAAGTTACTAATTTTTGGAAACTTCTTGTAATCGTGTCAAACTCCTTACTAAACCATCTGGACTTTTTTCCATTCTTGGCTCAGTTAGTATGTGTAGCCTCTTTTATTTGGCTTGAATAGTATATGGGGGCTGAAACAAAAGACTCCAGAGAAAGCTAGAGACCTTCTCAAATATCAATTTTATTAAGAGATCATGTGAGGCAGAGTTTTGCCCCACTTTGGGATTTTGCAGAATCTCAAGGAGCTGATGTGGCAAGTAGTGAAGGAGCAAGGAACAGTCGTGCTAAATTGGGTGCAGGTGCAACGACAAAGCTGAACTTTGCCCAGAGTCATTCAGTGAGTCAATGTGTATGTGCCTGCCTCCTAGCAGCAAGGAATAACTTCAGAAACTCAATTATCTAATCAAGATAACAAGGCATTTGAGGAAGGATCTTTCCCATCTGGAGATTTTTATTTGTTTAGCTAATTTGTATGGCTTTATTAGCCATAATGTGCCCCGACTGAAAGCTAACAGCTTTGGAGAAGATGGAAGAAGATGGAGAGGGTGGCCTGGAGTGAGCCATGTCAAATTGCAAAACTCCAATCTGGATCTTGTGCCTCCCTGAAATTACAGTAGTCTGGGCACATGTCTGATGGAGTTTTTTTGGCTTATTTGGAGGTGTGTCTTTCTTTTTCCTCCAGTGTTGTTCACTTGTTCAAGATTCATCTCGCTTTGAAATGGTTGGTCTCTCTGCTGCTGTTGTCAAATGTCAGGGTAAGAATATTGGAGGGGAGTTGCTGTGTCTTGAGTTTAGATGAATCAAAGATGTGTATGTATGTGAGAGTATGTGGAGATTTCACATCACATGGTATGAGAAGAGGTTCCACTTGGGGATGAGACAGGCAGCAGGTATCAACATGCCCAAATATATATTGACAAATGCATTTGATGTGCCTGCTAGAATAGAGCTTGCTCTCTGAAATAGAGGGCATCTGTCTGCTGCTGACTAGAGAGGTGTTTTTGAGCAAATAAATCTTTGTCATCTTTCCATCTGCTAATGTGGATGTGATAAATTGGTGGAAAGAAGTAGGAGGGAGGTGCAGGAGCCTACCTGCGAGTTGACAGTGTTTTGCCCAGCTCCTTTTCTCTCCAAAAAGCTGCCTCAGAACTGGTTTTCTTACCGATTCTAAAAAGTTATTAAAGTACCTGGAAAGAGAAGAGTTGTATTCCTCGACACTGAGTCAAAAAATGATCTATGTAGAACATTTTTGTAGTAATAAACTCAGTGGGATCCTAGGCACCAATGGAAAGGCAGACACACTTCCCAAGGAAGCTTTCCCTCGTGTCCTGTAGTTTGTGGTCTGCTAATTAGGTCAGTTGGTTTACTTGAACTGTACAGATTTGGTGAAGTGCATGCTTACAAAAGAAGGCGTGGCCATCTCCCTGCAATAAGATGGCAGTTCTGAACAAAAATATTGTTCTTACTTGATCCGTGGTTTTATTTTACCAGGTGATGTGATGCCTGCCAGTTCGCTTTGTAGAAACCTGTGTTACTTTTAATAAATGCCAGAAGTCTGGTGTAGAAAACTGGAAATTAAGACATTCACAAGTTTGCAGCTGTTTGTGATTGGAATGTGGTTGTTGCCTTCAGTCAAAGAGACACTGGATATTTAATTAATAAGGATGATTCCAATTAAAATGCTTATTGTTTTGCTTTCCCTTTTACATGGGAAAATGCAGACCCTGTTCTGTAAAAGTTCCCCATGGCTACTTTAGCACAAATAGTTTTTCCTTCTTCATAACCCTTCACCACTAATTATAAATTCCTGGATCACCAGAGTCTGTTTCTACCTGCAGTTAAGAATTTATCTGCCTTTTTCTGGAACTTGCTCTTTTTCCCTGAGGTTTAAGGTGGCCATGGCTTTATCAGATTAGACGGAACAAGAAAACTTTAGACTCGTTACGTAGGTCTAGGTTGAGGACCAGGGGCTATGATCTGGCTACATTCTCTCATTCATTTTTTACCCCACAAATAGTGATGCATTCTTGCCAACAGGCAAATTTAATTTCTTGGCAGTCCACAAAGTTCCTTCCTCCCACTGCCAGCTGTTCAAAAAGTAACCTGCTATTAATGTTCGTGCTATTAAAGATATTTGTGTTGTATGGTCCTTCACTGTGTGCTTTATTTTCCAGGATCTCTAAGGACCAGTATTGTCTAATTTGGGATCCATTGCTTAAAATAGCCATTCCTTCCAGAGCTGCAAAAGAGGAAAAGTGCTGTGCCCAGTGCTTGGGGTTTATAGGGTTGGTACATGGCTGTCACTGCCAATGTTTGAAAGTTCCTTTTGTGCATATCTTACTATTTAAATCTATCTATTATTCTTAAAAACACATAAAAAAATTTTCTTAAAAGCATATTATGTGGTTTTAGACCAAGACAACTGATGCAAGGTTTTTAAAACTGACTGTTTTAGAAATTATTTTCAGCTGTTTTAGGAAAGAAAACCAGCAAAGAGAAACTATTCTTTTTTTGTTTGTTTGTTTTTTCCTATCTCATAATTTTGACTATAAATACTTAAGAGGCTTTTTAAAGAAAAAAAATCTAGTTCTGTTTTGTTGCAAAAGATTAGTCTGTTGTAATCACTAGGCAGACGTTTGTACAGTAAAGGTGTTAAAATATGAGATATAATTGGTTTGGAGATGCTGGGAAGCTTTTTGTTATGTTCTACGTCTTCTAGAAAGCAAACACAATAATAAAGATTCTTTTATGCCTTTTAGTTTGTTTTATTCTTTATTTACTCTTGTTACCTTGAAAATGGATTTTGATCAACAACCAAATTTTGTTGTATTGGCAGTAGATTGCAGATAGACTGATAAGTAGAAATGCATAAGGATTTCTTTGCTTTTTGGCTCATTTGGTTGTCTGATTCCAGTAGTGCCAAATGCCAGAGTTTAGAGTTCTTGTCATCCCTTAGCCTTTGGTGAATTTGAATTTATACTTAAACTGTGCCATATATATTGTTTCAAATTAATTTCTGGTAAACACATTTTTCTAGGCCATCCATTTGAGTCTCTTCAGGCTTTCTGAGGGTTCAGCACTGAGTGAAGTGACCATGACAAAATCCATCCTTTGGGGTTGGGGGTGGGAAGGAGTTGGACTCCTTGTGCAATACAAGGGAATTCAGTGAGAAGTTCTGATTCCTCTCCAAAGAGTTCGTTAGGTTTCCTAGCAAAGGCCAGATCTTGTTACTAAAAATTGTTAATTGGATTGAATATGCTTGCAAGCAATCATGGGGGTAGTAACAAAGAGCTGTTGGAGAGGATGGACAATGCCTTGTTCTGAGCTTTAGGATAAATGACAGTCCCGTGCTCATTATGAACTGGTGGGATGTTTCTCCATGGTTAAGGTTGCAACTACTTTACCATTGTATTTTGTTTCATCAGGTTATTTGTTTTGTTGTATGAGAAATCTTGGATTTGAAAATGTCTTTTGTCAGTTAACTTTATTTTTAACAAAGCATTTTTTGTGTGTTTCCAGTTCTAATTGAAGTCCATCAGTGGCAATATGATTTAATGGCCTTAATAGGAATCTGTGAGCACAAACAAAACAGAGCACTATAAATCACAGCATGTGCAGAGAAATGTAATTCCTTTCTGTGGAGAGGTAAAGAGCAAAATTACTGAGCTGTGTTATATTGCATACCCTGCAGGTCAACTGAAGAACTGGGATTTCAGAGTTACTCACTTTTGTAGAATAATATCACATAAACAGAGTAAAATACAAATATCAGGGACTTCTTTGTTTCCTTTGTGTGGCCATAAGCAGTGCTGCTGTTGTTGAGGAGTTTTAGCAGTTTACTGTGCTTCCACATACTCAGAGGTGCATGGACAGTAATTTAGCTTAGCACATTTGATGGCAAATATTGTTGTAAAATAATTGAAGATAAGTTGATTTTCAAATATCCACTTCTCTGTAGTTCTGGTAACCAAGGTAATTTGCCCATGATAATATATGGAGATACCTTACTTCTACTGGGATACTGTCATTTTATTTCATTTTTAAGTAGTTGGCAACTGTGCAGAAATTTTTGTGTGAAGATGAGGAGAACTGCTGTACAGTTGCTGGGACGTGTGGAATATTATTCTAGCGTCTATTTTTCAACATACTATATTTTAGTGTAGGGACTATAAAATCAATCTTTTTCTCCTTTTGCTAGCAAGACAAGTTTGAAATTCAAAAAAGAAATATGGCAAACATTCACAGACATATGCCAGTAAAGACTGCAGTTGAATAGGCGTGATTTCCCATCTTTTCTCTCTTGACCTTGTTAGCTAGAAAATCTAGGATGTCATCTCAGACTAATTGTGTTGCTGGAGTGCATGCATTTTACTGAGCTGAGGGATATCTTTTGATGTACACAGATATTTAATTATCAATATATCTCTTGACAGCATTTCAGGAATGGTAGTGAAGAGAACAAGTGGGCTATATTTTAAGCTATCATTGACATCTTCAAACTCCATAGGATGTTGACAATGCATAATGTTATGTAAAATTCCATGGTAGGATATTGAAAGCTACTGTCAAGACTCAGAATTAAAACAAAAAAGAAAATTGCAGAAGGAAGGAAATAAGCTGTGGATGGCAGGTTATTTCTTCTTGAAATAATATCTCAAGAAATATGTATTTTATTGCTGCTCTTTGCATCCTTCTGCTACCTTATATGCAGAACTACCTACTGTATGTTTGTGTTACCCCTACCCAGAGGGAAACCAATGGTGCAAAGATGAATTGCCAAAGCTGGTAAACTCCTAAGCTATGTTAGTCTGTCTGCTGTTTCCTGTTCTGCACTAGGATTTATGGAAAAGGAAGTCAGTCAGTTGCTCTAGTGGGGAGCATGCAGAGAGTCCCAGTGTGGGGTGGATGCAACCAAACCTCTTAAGAGCACAGCAGTTCTGTTGACTGGGATCAGCTCTGAAGAGCAGAAGGTGAGGCAGATTTCCTTTAATGAAAAAACAAACAGCACTGCAAGTAGATAGCAAGTTCTTAACTTGGGTTTGTGTTTGTAGTAAGAAGTGAAATTTTATATTAATGATATTACCAATTTGTATTTGGAGTAGTTGGGAGTCGGGAGGGGGTGGGGTGGAGAAGAAACAAGCCTGAAAAGCAGCTACAAAATAAACTAGGACATTTCTTAGTTACACGTGCAAAACCAGAAGGTAAGATTTGAAAACAAAAGAATTAGATTTGCTCTCACTTAAATGTTCTTACCTTTTGATATGGTATAATGCCACATGAAGGTCCTTGAAAAAAAGTGCAATAAACCTTCTGCCTTGTTTCTTTTGTTCCAGTAATGTTGTAAACCATTTAGGATTAACGTCTGTGATCTGTTGCTGCTTCCTGGACTGAAGTGTGTAAAGTGCTCGTGTGTGTTTGCTGTCGTTCCTCATTACTCACGTGCAAGTGGCAGTCGGCATTGATGGCACGTGGCTTTGCCTTGCTCGTGCTGCCTTGGTGTGGATAGGAAGGTCCTCTGCCTCAGTTGCAAATATTTGAGTTTTAGACTAGAAAAGCATAATCCTTTTTCTTTTTATTCCCCACTGAAATGCTTTGATATGGTAATGATCAAAATATGGTGTGATTCCAAAAGAGGTGTACAAACTTTCTTGGCACAAAAATATTACTCTCTGGAAACACCTTCTGTGTCAAATGATGGATATGTTCCTGTGATTTATGTAAGTGATTGTCAGGAGGTTTTGTGGCTCATCCGATTTTAGCAGTCAAGTACTCTTTCCTTGTCACTTATGACATACTTGATGAATTTTCATGATTAGCTAACGTGCTTCGTAATTGTCAAAACTTTGCAATGGTATTCCTTGGAAATATTGAGAAGGGGGAAGTCAGCCCTACCTTACACTTTTTCTGCACAGCCACACTTTCTTCTTCAGTTCTCTTTTATTTACCCTGTCCAGTAGCCTTTTGGAAACCTCTCAGTTAGCTTTGGTTAACTCTTTCTCAAATTCATGCTTTGTTTGTCTGTTTTTTAGCAAACAGCTGTGTTATTCTTGGCTTGAGCACAGGAATACCTCAGTACAGCATCACGTTAATTGTATTTAACAGGATGGTTTTGGTAGTAAGACACAATGCTGCTGAGAATGTGGCACTGATATTTTCCATCTCGTATTTTATCACTAATGTTTTCCAGAGAAATACTGAAAAAACTGTGGGGTTTTTGTCCCTACATATAACCTTTTCAGATGCCCTTGGTCTCTCTTTCGAGTCGATGATGTCTTGCTGTCCCCATCATTAGTTCAGACACTCCAGCGACCTGTCAGGTACATCCTTCCTGTCACCAGAGAGATTGAGTTCTTTATGGTGTCTTTTATAAATGTTTAAGTCTGTGATTCTGTGATTTCTGGCTTGGTGACAGGTGAAGCCCCTAATGGCCAACCTCTGTGCCACCGGGGAAGGACCCCACCATTACAGGCAGCAAGGCCAGCACCTCCCTGCTGCTCTCACTGCCCCTGTCACTTATCTGTCTAACATGGCTGGCAATAATTACAGTGCAGGGAACTGGGAAGCAAGGGAAAATGCAGAGGAGCCTTGTGGTCGTGCTTTGGGTCTCCTGCAGAAAAGGCAGAGAGGGCACCTCAGGGTTAGGCTGGCTGTTCCAGGGTCAGCTCTGGCCGATGGGCAAATGGCCATGCCTGTTCTTGATGGGCAGCTATGATTTCACCCCTCTGGGCAGAGCTGGGTCCCTGCACGTGCAGGCAGTGTGGAGAGTGCCCCTGGCTCTGCTCTGGGGACTGTGTGCCTATTCTTTAAGCTAAGCCCCCTTACTCTTGAAGAGTAAGGGTGTGCAGAGTCCATCATGTCCTTCTGCCAGGCTCAGTTGGCTGCCATGCATGTACCTTGTACTGGGCTGTCACCCAGAGCTCCTGAGGGCAGGTGTTCAGAGATCCCTGTCTGATGTACAACATCTTTGAGGGGAGAAAATGTACACTGCACCCTGCAAGGCTCTGAGGGTGTATTTTATCAGTTGTTTTCCCTCCTAGCTTCCATGTCAAACCTTTCTGTGAATTTTAATCTTCCCATTAATTTGCCTGAAGGAAACACAAGTCCTCTATTCATGAATCTCATTATTGACTCCTTGTTGCAGCAGGAGTTTATGTCTGGAGGCAGGGGCTCTGGGTGCCCAGAAGAGGCAGAAGGGTATACCATGCTGCACCAGCAACACAGCATCCAGCAGGAATGCTGTGAAAATGAGGCCAAGCAGTCAGTGCTGTTGCTGTTGTCATTGCATGTTGGGCCCTACTTTGTGCCAGGGACACCAAGAAGTTACCAATGGTAGCAATTGGTGCAGCACTGCTTGTTGCTAAAATAGTGTGATGGGGGTTTCATAATACTTTTTTCTTTTCCTTGGTAAAGTTTTGAAATTGAATCCTTTGTCCTTGAAAAGTCCCCACAAAAATAAAGTCTCTCTTGAGAAGAGAAACTGGTGGATGTGCTTTCTGAATTGCTTTCATAAATAACTAGAAAACTCATTTTCTTGTCTGTTCCAAGTATCGTAGCCCAGTATATCTGATGGGGTGCAGTGCTCCAGGCTTGCCCCCTGTGTCATGCAGAGGCTGATGTGTAATTATGCCAGTCTGTTCGTAGGAAAGTTGTGATGATGAGACCTATTAAAATCTATAGTGAATGTAAGAAAATATTCTACTGGGCTCTATGCTTCTCTCTCTCCAGAATGTTTAGCCTGCTTCTCTGTCTTCTTCGCCAAAACCCACTTGACTTTGTTTCTGAAATCTAGACTCATCACTCCTCATCAATCTTGCAGTGAAATTCTTTGTTTTGTGGAAAAGGGGCATCAAAATATTTTTAAAACTTCAAAAATGGATTTTTAGAATGAAATTTGAAAATAAATGTTTGTAGTGGAAGTTCCCCAGCTGTTACTAGGTGATGGCTGTTCAAAGGCTTTAACATTTTTACTATTGGTTTAAGTGGGGATGAATCTATGCTAGAGTTTGCTCCTTCTGACAATCCGACCCATATGACATTATAGGAAGACATAATGTAAAGGGGAGTGGGAAGTATTTTAAAGCAAGTAGCATTGAACAATAACTGAAAGCTTTCTAAAATCCCATGAACTGAACTTTGGTTTTGATGCATCTT
Source organism: Polioptila caerulea (assembly GCA_013397295.1). Taxonomy (NCBI): domain Eukaryota; kingdom Metazoa; phylum Chordata; class Aves; order Passeriformes; family Certhiidae; genus Polioptila; species Polioptila caerulea. The sequence continues at coordinate 1,960,442 of VYXF01001702.1, forward strand.
ACTGCAGATGCCATTTTAAAAGCTGTCATTTCAGCAAAGGAAGGAGCAAGGCCCCCTCTCTAGGTCAGTTCAGCATTGGAGGTTTGAGAAGAACTTGGAATGAAAATGTAAAAATTAATATTGAAGAGATTTTCTGATTTTTCTATTTAGAAGGTTGGCTGCATTAGCAAAGTGTTCTGGTGGCTCTGTAGCAGCCAGTAGATACCCAGTGGCATGTACACCCATTCCATGAGTCCCCTCAAGGCTGGGGGGAGCAAGGACAGGCTACCTGACACAGGAATCCCTCACCTTGGCATTTGGGCAGATCGATTGCTACAATGAGACTTCAGAGGGAGCTTTCTGGTTGCCTCTGCATTCCTTTATAATTCCTGAAAAGGCTACCCCAGCAGCAGATCACAGAGCTGCTCTAAAGCACATTCCTGGATGACACCGCGGTGTCGGGTTCCAGTCTGTGTTTGCTCTTTCTGCCCCTGCTCGGAGGTGTCGGGGGCTGTGCCTGTGCAGACAGGCTGAGCTCCATCTGCAGCCGGCCCCTCCTGGCCAGGGGCAATGGGTGACCGTGGCTGCCATGGGCTTTGTTGCTAACACTGAGCTGACAGCAATATTGATGAGTGGTGGTTGTGTTGTGCTGGAATAGCTGAGACTGGTAATATTTATGGCTGCATTAAACCCCACAGCCTGAATGCTCTCCATCCTGCATTTCCACCTGCTTCAGATGTGTTTCCAGCAGGATTTCCAGGGCATTAGTGTGTGTGTGTGTGTGTCTATGTACATGTGTGCATGTGCACAGATTAATCTCCAAAGTGGTCATTTCCAGAGGAGTCTTAATCTCCAGTAGTTTCCTTTGCAAGGAGCTGTCTGTCTGGAGAGTAGATTTGAGCCTTTATACCAGTGGGTCACATGCAGGGCAGTCAGCCAACGTGGATTTTCTTAGTTCTGCTATGCAGGAGACCTAAATCTTTTTACCTGACTGGGTTTTCCTTCTCAGCGGTGACACATCTTTGATCCTTCCCTGCTCAAGCCCAAATTTCTCTCTTGAGCAGACATTACCCAATTTGTTTGTGTAGCTTATGCTTTTTTCTGCCAGTACCTTTCTGTGGCTTGGTCCTTACAGCTTCTCAAGGACAGAGCTGAGATCAGCAGTTCTGCCTTTATTTATTGTCCTCCCTCCAGCAAAGCAGCGTGGATGGTGTTTAATCTACAGTGGTTCCTCCACTTGGCTGCCCCTGTTCTTCTCACATTCCTTACTGAGTCTGATCTTGTTTTACATGAAAAGCAGCATATATTAAAATATCTAAGTGCTTTATGCTGGCAAACACTATTATGGATTGTGACCACACAGGAAGTTGGAAGTTTCCCTGGATGTTTGTAATGGTGAAGTTGCCCTGGAGCATGATTTTTCATGAAGATGATAATATTACAAAGAGTAGGGCCATTGCAGAATATTCTTTTTCTCAATTACACGGTACGAAGTGAGATTAAAGCTAAGTGAAGTCTCTGGCCGTTACAAGAAGAATGTTGCTCACAAGAGTCAGTGACCAGCTTTTAAAAGACCTGTCTTCACTGCTGGAAAATCTGGATAAGCAAAGCCGGTTAGTGCTTACAAAAGAAAGCAATTAGATTTTTGTAATATAGATAAAATCAATTTGATTTTTCTAATGCTTACAAATTCAGCTTCCTAAATTATATTAATCAACATGGCATAGGAGAATCATTTGATTTTTACAGTAACTAGAGCAGCTGTGCCCTGGGCTATGGCCTCAGCCTCTCCAGTTAAGGGATATTGTATGAGATACGATGTGAAGAAAGCTGAAAGCAGTGCTGTGCTCTTCTGGGTGAGAGCATTTTGTTCTTTGTTGGGAGCTGAGATTGAAAGGGTGAGGTATCGTCTTCTGAGAATACTTGTAAATAGTATCAGAGTTTTATTGATAATTATAGCTCCTCTTATTCACCTTGTGTTATCTCCTGAGTTATTTACCTGTGTGAAGGTGCAGAGGCTGATGTGAAAGCTGTGATGCACACAACTCAGTGTCCATATTTTGAACAATTGCTGGGTTCAGAAAGGAGTACTTGTCTCTCAGTTTTATTGTTCAGCTATCTTGAAGGAATCTTTTGTATATCTTTTCCACTAGAGCTTTTTTTTTCCCGAGTATGTTGATCCTGTCTCCTACCTTCAGAAGTTTTGAATTCCATCCTTCCATGTGGTTTTCAACATCTCTGTCTTTCGACTCTCACTTGCAAACTCCTGGCAAACCGGATGGCATCACTGGATTCAGCCTTTTGGTCCTTGCATATGAAAGGATCCTTGCTGAGTCCCTTACTGGGTGGTGTCAATGTGCATTAGGACTTCTCCAGGTGGAGCAACCAGGAAAGGAGAGGGAAATCAGCATGCCCCTGTGAAGTCAAAGCACTTATATTAAAATGTGAATGGTTTCATCCAGGTGTGAAATGGCCTTTAGAAGTATTGGCATGGAAGGAAGTGGTGGGATTTGGTTTCGAGTAGCACTGTCAGCTTGTGCCTTCTTGAAATCTCTCTTAGCTCTTATTTTCATAAAGACAGTTGAAATCTTGACAGTTGTTAACATCCGTAAGTTTAGTAAATGTCTATTTACATCACCAAGGTAGACATATGATCTGAAGAACATGCACTAGAGAAAAATCTTCATAAAGGTAAAAGAGATCTTGGGTCTCTCTGCTGATGGTTATTCAGTGGTTCAGTTCAGTCCCCAGGTGCTAAAATGCTGAATTTCAGGCTGGGAGCCACTGGGATGGGCTGGTCCCCTGGGTGATGTAGGTGCTCTGTGCTGCTGCATGGACTGCAGAGGGCTGGAGCTGGCTGAGCCATCAGCTGGGTCCCTGAGGGTGGGGCAGCAGGGCTGGATGACTCGGGCAGTGTGAGTGGCCATCCTGCCACGAGTTAATGACTATCTGCTCCAAGAAAGGTGCAAGGGATGGTATCCAGAGTGACAGTTCACATTCAGGAAGTTCTCAGCAATTAAGCACTTTCTTTTTAATGAAAGTTTGCACAGTGAATGAATTATGACTGGGTTTTAAAATGTATTGCTTTGACTATGGCTACACATTTTGAACACTAAATAAAAATCTGAAACCTTTGAAACAAATGTGTAAATATTCAGAATATAATGCTTTGTGGAGGATGTGTAATGAAGTTTTCACCAGTCAGTTACAGAAAGATATTGACACAATGTAGACATTGTTACTTAAACTCCTAGTAATACAATTATTCCATTAGTTACCAAATGCTGAAATAACCTCAAGCCCCTGAGATCTGAGGTAGTTAATGCCAGAGGGAATATGTTGTATTTTTAACAAAGCAAGCTATTTTAAACAAGGATTAGTAACTTGTCTTTTGTCTAATGCTTTGCAGTTGTATATTTGAAAAGAAGATTCTCATTTTGTCTGCTTGGATAACTGAACTTTTCTTACTGGATTTTGGAACCATAGTGTTTCCTAAGGAAACACAGATAAGGAAAAACTCTCCCCTCCCCCCAAGGCATTTGAAGTCCTCAGCCCATTTGTCACAGAGAGATATGTCACCCTAAACCAATTCTGGTATGCAGAGGAGTGCTCAGCCACTGCTCTCTGGGGTAGAAAACCAGCACTGGTCACCTCACTGGTGATAGCAAGTCATCAGGGCTGTCCATGCAAACCAGACTTACATATATAAACCAGATTTATGGGCTGGAGGATGTGCGTCCTGTAAAGATGGGTAGAGTTAATTTATTTTTGTTTTGAACAGATGGGGAAGGTGGATAGTTATTGGTGTAGGGGGAGCGGGTGGATACTCTGTTACTGTAACTGCAGTGAGTGTTTATTCCCAGCTTTCAGAACTATTTCCCAGGTGTTTTGTGCTGCTGGGGAGCCTGAGCAGGTTTTTCTGTTCATTGCATCAATGCCCCTGCACTATTAGCGAAGATGACATCCGCAGACATCCACGTGGGTCCCTCCTGTGGTTTTAATAGTCAGGCATTTAGGTGCTTCAGTCCTTGCTCATGGCCCTGGGAGAGGTTGGTCCCTGCCCTGCTTTGGCCCCAGGATGGTTGTGTGACCCCCAATGATTTTTGAAGCTGTTTGGCTGTGTCTGTACATGCTGCAGAATTGGGCCTTCCAGACTTGCCTCCTTCACTTTGGCTATGCAGAGGCATGTGATCGGGTGAGAAAACAGGCTGGAAATAATAGCCAGGTAATTCCCCCTTTGACTTGATTCCTCCAATTCTGTGGTGGTTGTTTTTGAATTTTTTTAAGCCATGCAACAGCAGGGAGGGTATTAAGTGTGATACAGGGTTGATCAAAAGCTTGTGGCTGAGCTAATTTCAGGCTTGTATTTAATTATACACTCTCTATATTGGGTAATGACAAAATAGTATCCTTCATGGGAGTCCTTCCATTGTTTTGTCCTCTAGCCCAAATTAATTATTGATGTGAAAGGAAGGGCAAGAGTAAGATATGGCTTATTTCTTAAATATTCTTGCATCTTAAATATTCTCATTGTAGACTGTAATTTTCTTTTACCTTGAGCATTGTCTAAGTAAGTTTATATCAAGCATTGATCCTATTTTGTTGAAATATTTGCATGGTTCATGCTTTTGATTTGTTAAATAGTGCATTTGTAGTCACACCCATTCAGGAAAACCGTGCCAGCCAGCTATAATTTTACTTGATATTAAATTGTACATGATGGCTTTGAAAACAAGCAGCTTGTAGGATTGTGTACTCTGTTTCCTTTGAGTCTCTTCCAGAACTACAGTTTAAGTGTACTTCTGGTTCTACCTGAAATTTTGACTCTGTGGCATTTGTTTTCAAAAGACTTCTGGTGAGGAAAAGGGTCTATGTGCTACCAGACAACCTGAAACTAAAGAATTAATATTAAAGCTCTGTTTCCCTGTAAACTTAGGTTACATTTTTCTAAATCAGTTCTGATAAGAGATTCAAAACTTCCTAGTAGCCTAGAAGTTAACTTCAGTAATTAAAATTTCTGTGTGAATAACTAAACAGATTTATTTTTTTTATTTTACTTTTAAGGGAAAAAATCTGATAAGCAGAATATAAGCAACTGCCCAGGTGGAAGACAGCTATTTTCTTGTGTTCTTGCATTCATGTTGGGAATTGAGAACAAAATCCAGATGCCTCCTATGTGAGGTATTAGAACATGTATGTGCAAAGTACTGTTCAAGGAGATGAACCAAATCAAAACTGCAAACTGTTGCATTGCCAGTTAATTCTTCCTTTGATTCTTTGCTGTAGAGTTAGACATTACTGAATTAAGATTTTGGAGATAAATATTTCTTTGGCAAGTTTAGCAAAATAAATTGTAAACTCACAGCAGACACATTTTTTAATATACAAATTTCTCTTTATTCTTATTCCGTGCTGTGTTTCTATGCCTGTCTTTTGAGTAGGGTGATTTTTGTTTTGGGGTTATTTTTATTTGCAGGTAGTGCAGCTCCTGCAGCTGTGTAATACTCAGTTTTGCACTGAGTCAGAATCTGCTGTCAGTTAGGAGGTGCTTCACACTCAGTGTTGATACTTTCCTTTCTACCAGCACAAACCCTCTAAGTGCACCATTGCTGCATTTTCTGTGCAATCAGAAACCCTGTCTAGACTAAAGTACTTGTGGGCAGAGGTTATGTGTTATCCTGGGCATGTCTGGAGCTGTGGACTTGTGAAACACGCTCACTTCCTTTAGGTGTAGAGGACTAAACCATGACAGAGGCACAGTCCTATAGGAATTAACAGGTCTTTTCTCAAAGTGCTTTCTTTTTTTTAGTCTTGAAATTTAAAGCCTTTTTTGGTGAAAGGAATCTTTCCTGCCTCCTCCACATCCTCTGGTCACTGCCTTTTTATTTACCTAACTTAGTAACTGTAATTACAATAGACTGTCCTGTCTTTACTGCAGTTTTTCCTTCTTTCTGTGAAATATTTCTGTCTCTTGTAATGAAACACATGGTTGCTTGATAATTTTTTTTTAAGGTGAGATAGAAATTCTGATTTCAAGGCTCAGAGCATCTGCCTGTATGAGGGATTGGGTGTTGTATTACCTGATTTTCCAGGGCCCGGCATTTTATGTGTGAGCAATTAAGTACTTCACCAATTTCTGCTTTTGGGGTTCCTGACTACCTGTAGTGCTTTGCCTGTTACGTTGCAATACTCAGCACATAGTCATGATCCTGATTTGAGAGGTAGTAATTATTGAGCAGATGCAGCATACAATGATAGTGAGGCTTTTAAGCAGCTTACTGACAGAGCAGTTTAAAGAATGTTTACCAGCTATAGTAACATTACTTCTGGTTGCCTGTCTTATTTCATTTCAGATTAATCTGTCTTATAGTCGGAAGGAAAATGAAGTGAGTCAGTAACTCAAAGAGTTATGTAAAATCTGTACAGTGCTAAATAATTGTGCAGTTTTATGTATGCTGCCGAAATTGGAATGTCAATTTGACACAAATTCACCAAAACAGAATGCTAGATGATTTTGCCTCTTCCTCAAATAAAAGCCTTGAAACTTCTCGTTATGTACTGCTTGGGAGTTTACCAATCTTGTCTTCTTTCACAGGATGTCTTAGGCAGCCTTGTTTGTCCGTATGGCAGTGAACTAAATCTGTCCGTGTTGGTGTGTGGGAGTGCGGGGGATGTTTCAGAGGATGATGGTCAGAGGTGTGTGTGAATATGCACACAAAACAGTTTGCCCCATTCCCAGCCACTCATGTTGAACAAATAACCAACTGAATCAGATAAGGATATGACAAACCAGAAACATCTAATTGTATCAAGAGCAAACAGATAAAACTGACTAAATATTTTGGCACAGGGCCCTGCTGAGGAAACGAGATTAAGTGTTTCTGTTACATTATGTGGGAAGGAAGAGAGGATCTGAATTCTCCCCTCCTCCAAAACTCTTAAGCCCAAAATATGATTCTCTTTGACTGTTTAGAGCTGTTGAAAAATTGGCAAAAGGCAAGCTTGGGGCATGCCAGTGCCAGATATTAAAACTCCTCATGAGGAACCCATGGCTAAATCCTTTTGCTTATTGAACTTTCTGTTCAGTTTGTGACTGTTAGTTAGTTTTTCCTATTTATTTTAGAAAAGGGCCAGTGGGAAAAGTCCGGGCTCCCCACCCTAAACAAAATAAATTGTGATTTCATCATGCTTTGGCCTTATCTCTGTTGTTCTTTATTTCATTGCAGGCATTCAAATCTGCCTTAATTATTGATTCTTTTCTTTTCACTCATCCAACTCAAGCTTTGCAAACGTAGCTGATTCCAATGTATATTTTCAGCTGCACTGTGTCAGCTGCTCTGTATCAAGGTTCATCCAATTTCCTTAGTTGCTTAGTTCCTATTAAACTTCAAGCTCTGAGGGTTACTTAGACAAGAATCTCCCTTTTTTGCATTTGATTTTTTTTTTCTCCCTTCATGGTTAGTGTAAGTTGCTAGGAACAGTGAATACAAACTGAATTCAAGGGCATGGTAGTCTTTTGCATCCATTACAAACATTTTGTGTCCATCACTTCACTGCTCATCATGGACAAACTTCTGTGCCTGATTGTTGAATGCAAGACAAGTTACTTGATGAATTTATTTAGGTTTCAGTGTGCACAGTATTATGTTACACATAATTATGCCCTCTTTTTTATAACCCTGATTTCTTTGATTCTCTTCTGGAAGAGCATGCATTTGAAGTCTATATATCTATTAGTTTTCTTCACTGCCATTTAGATTAAGCTAAAAGTTATATACACTTCACTACAGTGTATATAACCTGGTGTGTTTTGTCATTAACAAAGACTGCGTGATCACTTTTTCATTTATCTATTTATCTGTGATAGTTCATGAGAAAAATTCTTTTACCTCAAAGGCCAAATACGTGAGTTCATTCTGTGTGTCTTGGGACAACTTTTCTTGTGTGGTAACTGGATACACAGGCACTATTTCAGAACTGCCTCCACAGAGCCACAGCCCCAAGCTGCCTTGAGTGTGGCAGTGTAGCAAACATATGGAAGGCCCAGCTATCAGGTTTAGGGGTACTCAGAGAGTTGGAGTGGGGAGAGGAAGGAACTGTCTGATTTTAATATCTGTCTTGGGATAGGGGAGGTGAGAGACCATGAAGAGGAAACCTGCTCCTTTGGGAATCTTGGCTCATTGCAAATGGCAGTTTCAGCATGAACCTGCTCCAAGACCTGGCTCTGCCCCCTCCTTTGGTTTTTGACAAAACTTGCTAAGTGCCTACAGCTCCTTCTTACTTGACCTTGACCTCTGCAAAGATCTTTGCAGAATGAATGCTGATTTTTGCCAAAGCTGGATGTTTGTTTGCTTGCTTGCAAAAGTGTTGAATGATATGTGCCATCTGGAAAAGAGGAGATAGTTTTTTCTGTCCTGTGCTTGTGAACACAAATAACATGTATTACGATAATAATACATCACCCAGAAAGCAGCACTTCAGTGCTTCTCTGTATTTTCTAGGATGTGAGTTAAAGTGAAGCAACAAAGATTGAGGGAGCATCCTGTGGGAGAAAAGTACAGTGCTTTCTGCTTTTTCATGGGAGAATCAAGATTTACATTTGAAAACATTTGGTTCATCAGCTTTTGTGTCTTGTTTTTGCCATTGAAAAAGTAAGTGAAATAGGAGAGGTTGGCTGTGGAAGAGCAGAGCTACAGAAAAGGAGCACAGCCAGCATTTGTTTCAGTCTTGTTAAAACAGGCCATGCAGATGTCTAGTAAGAACGCCAAGACTCACTCTCAGCAAAGTTTAAGATTTTCAAACTTTCTTACAAACCCTAACAATTATTTGGTACCTGATGAGGGAGAATTCACTTTAATTAAGCACTGGTACTGTTTCCTGTACAACTTTTTAACTTCTGTAAAAGCCTTCTCAGTCTGAAGGCTTCACTTGTCCTGAACCTGTGGAGCCTGGGAGACCTAATGAGAATGGATGCACATGGGATGTTCGAAAGTGGGAATGATCAGACAAGCATGGATAGAGGGAGTATGGGTGTGAGATAGGAGCTGCTCAAAAATACAGTTTTTTGTGTTCCTTGTGTTTTAGGTCACGAAACCACCATTAGTGCTAATAGGAATTTGTGTGGCTTAATCTTCATAAACAGCATTAAGATGCATCCCGCAGTACTTAATGTGTTAATGTACATGAAAACTGGCTTTCAGCTAGCATATTTGAATGAGGCAAGATGGGGTTTTGGAGGTCATTATTACCACACATTAAAGTAAAATTTATGTTGCACAACTCAAAACTCTCAAACAGATGGAGCTGGAATTGCTCCCAGCATCTGGCCAGAACGCCGGAGCTTCCTCAGGAAGGGGGAGAAGCAATGTAAGAATTCAAACCATTCCTCCTCTCCTTTTAAGTAAACCCTAACCATGCAAAGTGAGGAAGCTGTGGCATGAAAAGCTTTCTTTGCTACCCGACACATCCTATTTTGTCTTTCCTCGGGGGTTTAAAATGAACAGGATGGTCTCTGGGCCTTTGCTGCTGGGGTGCGGGTTTGCAGGAAAGCCAATGTGTGGTCTGCCCTTGTGGGACCCTCCAGTCCTGCACTTGCTGTCTGCTGGCATCTCCTGCCTGCCAGAGGAGCAGTCCTGAAGTGTACAAAATGCAAGGCTTGAGGTCTTCATTGTATAGCAGGGAAGCAGTATCTTGGGCTGAGTTAAAGGTGGAGAGGCATGAGAGGAGTGTAGCTGCAGGAAGATGGCTTTGAGGCAAGGTACTTGCACAGGTGTTCTCCAGGCTTTTTTCCCTGACCTAAAGGAGGTGCTGAGTACTATGGGATGTGTAAGCTGCCACTAACCCAGGATGCTGGGAGTTTCTGCCATGCTTCATGCTGAAGGAGTTGGGCTGATTTTTCTTCCAGCAAAGGACAGCAAATCACCTTTCTCTGCAAACTCTTGCTTCTGTACTGTCTCCTTTTTTATACCCATAAATAACTTTCATTTGATAACTGTGTGAAAATAAAAACACTGAGAAAAAAACTGCGCCAGTTTTTAACTCAGAAGTGAGATTACCTTAGCCTTTGCCACACATTATTTAAAATACTGCTCTTTTGTGTCTTGATATACATTTTAATGCCCTTGTATTTCCCTGCTTGTAGACAGGATCCTCATGAGGAAGGGCCACAAACATTACCTACTACACCAGGAATTTTTGTAGTCTGTAAACTACACCATAAATTTTAACCTGACCATTTAGATAGAAAAAGGCCCGCTACCCATAATTAGCACTATGTTCGAAGCCTGCGCTGCTTGCATATTGTTTAAAGAATTTAAGAGAAATTAATTTCATATGTGAGGCTTTCTTTGTAAGCAAAGGGTAAACCAAAAGGAATTTCCTGGGATTGTTGCATGCATTAGATCTGAAGAGCTTTTTGGGGTGGTGGCATGTTTAAAATACTGTGAAAAGTGAACCTTAAGCACAGAAATTGAGGTCATTAGGATTTCTTTGTACTGAGAAATGCTTGCATATGGACCAAGGCAAGGAGTTTATCTGGCTACCTGCCACTGCCTCCTACCTCAGTCTTCATAGAAAGCATTTTCTTCCAAACATAGCAGAATGGGAGCTCATAGTTTAAAAGAGCCTTGTGGTTTAGATGCCTTTACAATCGCTATGCAGGCAGGGGAAAAATGTTTGACTGAGATCCTATTACGTAATTCAGGGCTCCGACATGCAGAAAATGTGAAATTGAATTTAAAAAAATCATCTCCCAAAGTCTGTGTTGTAGTTCAGTCAGGAATGGTACTCTGTTCATGAGAGTGAAGGCTAGGGAAAAAACTTCTGGGGTAACGGAGATTTAATCTGGGATTTTTCGCTTTTGATAAAGTAATTCTCTCAGATGAGTAGAAGAAGAACCTGAACTAAGGCTACACTGCTCTTTATAACAAGATGCAGGACTTATTCTAACAACAGAAATGATGGCTCTTCCCACTTGTACAATTTTAATGGCATGGGAGGAATGATGTGTACTAGTAGCCTTAGGCTTTTGTTAATTCTGATCTTTGGTGTACTATAAAATATATGTCCATGGGTTATAATTAGTGGAAGCCCCTCAATAATTACATGACATCTGCTTTTCATCAGAATCGTGGCTTAGTTAACCCCAGAGCCATCGTTTTTCACTGGCTTTCCACAGCCTCCCAGGAAGCTCGGACATGCCTTTAAATTGCTTGCTGCATCCTGTCATTGCCCAGGAAGATTAACGGAAACAGAGAGTCCTGGGTTGTCCGGTTTGGCAGTCAAGATGGGGAAAGTGCCATCTGCATAGCAGCTGCTGTTCCTCTGGCCGCGATTAATTTATCTCATATTGCATAATAGCCGGCATTTTTTTCCTTTGTGCAATGTTTGACCTTCTGAGACCATCATTTTCCCCTGGCATGTGTGGCAGGGTTTTTTCCCTTATCTCTTCTATGAAAAGCCTCACTTCAGGCCATGCTTTCAGGTCATTTTGTAACATTCTGCCACCTTGATCTGGTTTTGCTCTTCTTGGATGTGTGTGGGCTCTTGGGGAGAGAAGGCTCATGCACAGCTCCTGCCTCTGTGTGTGTGTGTGCAGTCCCTGCTGTCCTGCTCCTCTTTTCTCACCGCCATCCCCAGGAGCTTGTTAGACCTCACCTCGCTCAAGGATTAAGAGAGAAGGTCTGCCTGAGGCTACTTTTGAGACACACACTAGTGAGGGGAGTAGAAAGCTTCTGTTGATGAATTTGTCTTGGAAGTGCAAGTGGTGGGTCTTGCTGCTTTCAAGAAATCTTGCAAGTTATTTCATTGAAACTCCTACAAATTTTGTGTAGCCCCAGTGGTTTTGCTCTTATCTGTTTTGTTCTCTAATCAAACAGAAAACCCCAAATCAGCTTATTTGGGCAGAATTACAGTGCAACATCTGTTTGAAAGGCAAACAATGTTATGAAATGGTTGCTCCGAAACAAAAACCAAACACGAAATGAAACAAAACTCCCCAGCTTCTTCAGTTTTGCTCCATGAATTTACTGCATTTGGGGAAGAGGATAAGGGAGTAAGTACAGAAGAAAGGAATGCAGCTTGAAAGTAACCAATTTCTTCAGTTGAAGAGTTTTTCTCATTGTCTAGTTGTAAATAGCTTTGAGGATTACATTCACATGGTCTACACCAGGTTCATTCATTCCAACCATTCTAACCAGGTATTTATTTTACCTGGAAATGAAGTATATCTTGCTGATTTCTTGCAGAATGTGCCCATTTCACAAAGAGAATGTTTGATTGGAAATAAATTAAGATTGCTTTTGGTTTGGGTTTCTCTCCTCTAGATGTGAATGTGAGTCTGTCTCAGCGTCCACTCCTTTGATTTTTTTCTTTCTCTGGGGGGAAATTATTTAAATGACTCAAATTTTAATGGTACTATGACAGAGCATCATCCATGGAGCACTAGAAGCAGAGGGCAAATAAAAAGTTAAATTTTTGTATCCTTCTATATTTGCTAAAGAATTCTCACCATTTTTACCAGAGCTGAAAACCTGTTCCAGCTCTAGAGCCCTCTGTCAGTCCTGATATATTGCATGAAAAAAAAAGATAGGCCCAATATAGACAAAAAAATATAGACAGATTTTACTTATGTTTCCCAGGGGCTTTTGCATTCATAGGTTATAGGTATTTGTAGCTGGCTTTGAGATGTAAAAACCCCACATTTTTACTTCGGATCAGGAGAAAGATACACATCCTGTAATTTTAAATGCACTAGGGAAATTACATTAAAGTAACATTTCCACACAGAAAAAATAATCCATTAGGTTGTTGATGGATTCTTCAAATGTGCTGAATACTTTTAGATGCTGCTGCTGCTGCTGCTGACTTCAGTAGCACACCAGTGCTGTTTAGGTTTGGCAATTAATCCCCTTTGTACTTTACCTTTAGTGCTGGTTTTAAAGGTTTTTGGCTTGTTGAATAATTTCAGCGAATTGCCCTGTTCTCCTGTGAGGCACACATGGAGACCAAAGGAAGGTGGCCCCGTGTTTGGGAGAGCTTGGGCAGATTAAGCTCCTTTGAGCAGCTGTTTTGGGGGATGCTCCTGCTGTGTGAGCCAACACCAGGGTGTTCATCCAGGGAGTCTGTGGCTGGAGTGGGACTTTGAAGGCCAGGGATTCCCCCTGGGGAGAGGGTGGGAGACACACAGTGAAAACTCTCTGTGATTTGACGTGAAATGCCCGTGCGATGCATCTCATTAGAGCAGGCTGACTGGGAACCTCCTTTTGTTAAGCCCTGGAATGAAGCAAAGCACGAGTTTGCCTGCCTTGTCTTTCCCCAGAGATTTTTAGACAGGGTTACACTGTTCCAACCACCAAGTGCAAGAGCCTTATAACTCCCCCAAGAGAGGTGGAAGGGGAGGTCAGGATGTTTTCATCATTAGAAAGGCTATTCCTTTTGGCATGAAAAAATACGATTTGGAAAGATTATTTTGTGCTCTGTGTGCTGCTGGACAAGTGCAGGACAAAAGTTAGGGCCAAGCCCCTCTTAGTCTGTCCTTGGTCTCAGCTGGTGGTGATCCCCATTGGGCTGCCTGGCCCCTGGAGGCACAAGTGGATGGGCCATAGGGAATTCCAGTGCCCCTCTAGCAGCCCTAGGGTGGGATGCCCTGGTGTCTTCACACTCATTGCCTGCCTCTACTTTCAGCTGCTGCCTGACACCAGGTAGAAATGACTGGAAGAAGCAGGGAAGGCTCCTAGGATGCCTACTGCAGTGTAGCAGGAGAAAAAATGCTGTGTCCAGGGTGTCTTTCTCATCCCCCAGCTGATAGCAAAGCAATGGGGAGTGGGCAGCATTAAACCCCCAATGAAAACCGGAAGTGCTCCCATCTGCAGCCATCAGTTTAATTTTGGTATTTTAAATCAAACTTCTGCTCAGTGGTTTTGAGTCTAGACTTTTTGACAGGAAAGCAAGGGAATAAAAATATCTGTGTGCAGGTTGTATTTGCAAAATGAAACACTTCCTCCCCCACTTTCTCTTAAACAAAACAGATCCCTCCCACAAGAAAACTGGCAAATCTCAGAGCTGATCCCAACCCTGTGAAAAGTGTCAGAGCAAAATAAAGACTCCCAAAGCAAGTGATAGTATGAAAAAGGGAGGGAACAAGAAAACCCTCGACTTCATATGAAGCTCAGCTTATTTGGAGGGCAGTAGATGCCAGCTTTCACTACAGACCCAGTTTATTGTCCCTGCCCTGGAGATTATCACCTCCTTTTTCCATTTGATCAGCAAGGAAAATGGAGACTATTTCTCAAAGTGAATATAAAATATAATGCAATTGCTACTGCATTTTCACAAGGTTTTGTATTTGGAGGTCAGAGAAGGATCAGATCAAGGAGAGGGATAAAAGAATGATGCCAATGGAACGAGTCAGAAATTAAGTGTGATTGCTGGGAGTTTGGGCTTTCCACATTAGCAACCAATGCCTCTTTTCTGCTGGGAGAACAAGTCAGTTTTGGACCTATCTCAGATGCTGATTAATCATGTTTTCCAGCAGCAGAGGAAAATTTTCCCAGTCTGCTCCCCATGACCGTATGCAACTGTGTGGAATGTTTTCCATCCTGGAAAACTTGAAATCAGAGTGGAGAGTGTGTGTATGGAGGGAGGAGTGGGGTAAGGTGGATGAGAGAACTGGCCACTCCATTATTTTGTAGGTAGCATTGGCATGTAGGAAGATGATGCTTCTTTCTGACAACAGAGCTAGAAGGAAATAGCATGTTTACCAAATGCTACACAAATACAAAACAAATATTGTGGATTTGATATAATGTAGGTCAGAAGGCTTAAATATGTTTTAGATGGGAACACAGTTGAACTTCATTATTTCTATTGGGCAACTGTCAAAAAAACTCAACCCCAACCCTTCTTTAATTTTCAAAGAATAATTCAGCTTTCAGAGTATTTTCATGGATGGGGGAAAACTTGATTTGCAAGATGAAGAGATTTTCTTTACCATGCTACTGGCACAGGCTTGCACTTAGTGTAGGTGCTTCTATTTTTTTTTTTTTTGCTTTATGTATCTTCTGTCACATAGCATATTTCTAGACAACCTCTCTTTCTGGGCTCTGAACAAAAACATTTAATTGAAAATGAATGTAGAAACATCTGATGTTCAGTGGTGTTCAGATTTTGGATTCAGCTCGTCTGCTGAGATCTGTGTTACACCAGTGGAAAAATGCTGGCTGTGTTTCATCACATCTGACTGTTGACTAAGTTAGATGCATTTTAGCTGTTGCCAGATGTACAAGATACAGTAAAATGAGCATTTCCTGTAGCAAATTAAGACTTTTTGGCTTTGTGACGATATTGGCAGAAGCTGCTTGTTTGCACTGAGGATTTGGCCAGATTGTGCTGGTCAATGCAGACAATAAACTGAATTAGCAGAGGAGATCTCCTGATCTAGCTGAATTCATCTTATTCTTCTAATTAGCTAAGTTTGGAGGTTGCAGCCTTCTATTGTCATTCCTGACTGTGATACCGGTTCTAGATACACCCACCATTAATCAAAGCCAAATGCCAAATTTCTTAGCCAGACTGAACCAGCAAAGACAAGCTTCTCTGAAAGTGGGGCATCTTGGATGAAATGACTGAATGAGTGTGTTTCCTGGGCCAGGTCCCGATCTGTCATGAGCTGAGACTTTGTGGAGTCAGGAACACAATGTATGACTTGCCATATCATGAGACTCAACACATCACGGCCAGGTTGGATGGGGCACTGAGCCTCCTGGTCTAGGGGAAGATATCCCTGCCCGTGGCAAGGATTGGAATCAGATGATCTTTAAGGTCCCTTCCAACCCAAACCATTCAAAGATTCAGTGTTTCTGAGACTTTGGCAAAGGGATAGCTCATCACACGAAGGCTTGTTAGTTGGTAGATAGACTGCCTGCAGACACTGACAGACAGGAGATCCATGACTGTCTCCTACCCCTGAACTGCTTGAGGCTGAAGTGTTTACTGGATTGTATTTTAGGGTCATGTATAATCCTTCATCAGGCTCATTGATTCCCAGGGAATGGGAACTGTGCACGTATCTGGACTGCAGGGTATTGTCCTGCAGCTGCTGCTGTTGAGCATTAGCAGTTTTGGAGTCTCAACAGGAAGCTGGGATTTGCCTTTCTGTGTTCCTGCAGTTGCTTACTGAAGAGATGCTGCCTGTCCTAAGCAGCAGATGAATGGCTGTGGTAGATACAAGAAATAAACCAGGAAAATTGCCATGTTAACATGAGGTCACTGATGGGTAGAGTAAGCAAGGATCACAGGGAGAGCAGAAGAGCTGGGTTAAGGCATTTCTGTCTCTTGTCCTCTAACTGACTTGGAATTAACTGCTTGAAAAGCTTTTAAGTGCTGTTAGGGCAGGCAAACTGAAAGAAAAAAAAACCAAACAAAAAACCCCCAAAGAAGCAGCTGTTTGCGTAGGAGCCCTGGTTATGGTTGAGTATCTGTATCAGAGACGCCTTAGAAAGGCAATGACACTGTAAATACCTGACATTTGCTGAGCTTTAAAGGAGAAGGTTATCAGCCTCTGGAAAACAAAAAAAACAAAACTACTCACAGAGCCACCCAGCTATGAGAGCTGGAGCAAAGGACCCTTTTTAAACTGGTGCAACATTTAGGATATATAAAAATATTGTCAACCTGGAAGTGGTTTAAAAAAATCCCACCCACTCTGTTGGATGCAGTAAGTTGACCTGAGTCATGTCTGAGAGTGAACAAAGTGAGAAAGTGCTGAACTCCTGGCCTGCCTAAGTGAGAGAAGGAGTCACAGCAAGGCTGGGCTAGTCTTGCCTAAATTTAGATACTCAAGAGAAAAACATCTGTATTAATATCTATGAATCTAGTATAGTCAGTGTAGAAATACTCTAGTCTTTGAGGGAACAGATGAATCCATGGCACCTGTTTTGAGATGGAAGAGCCATGGAGCTGTGCTGGACCTGAGACTTTTGAGCTTCACAGCATGACAGGAGAGATGGTCCCTCTCTGCCAGCCCCAGCATTGTCATGTAATGGGAAAATTCCCAGAAGCTGAAATTCAGAGATTGGAGGTCTCCATCTGTCTCTCCACATGTCATGTCTGGCCTGGTTGCCATTGAAGGGAGACTGTCCTGTGCAGGAGCCACCCTAGCAACTGTGTGGGAAGTGCCCCTCACCTATTTTCTTGTGGTAAGAAAAAAGGTCCACTAAGTAGTAGGTGCATTGGAGTTGTCAATAGCAACTCTGTAGGGAGCTGAACGCTTGGAAAGCCTGGGAAGAAAATGCTATGCTAATAATGTGTGAGGTGTATAAGCTATGCCTCATTTAAAACAGATGTAGGGGTGCTCAAGGAGTGTAGTAAATGGGGCAAGGAAAGGTTTGGCCCAAGTTGTAGTGATGCTTTATCTTTCTCCTTCAAAAATGAAAACAGGTTTAAAGCAGGTAGTCCCTTTGGGAATACCTTTAAATAAATAAATACATTTACAGTTATCTACTATTACCAGATCCCTTGGCTATTGAAAGCAAAGCTCACAATTGACATTAGTAAACTAACCCTGCTATTTTCAAAAAAAAAAAGAAAAAATTGTATTGTGGAAGGCTGGTGGAGGGAGGATATCTCTCTATCACATTTGGTGACCTGTATTAATGCAGTGAGAGAGACACTTAGAAATTCATCCAGCTGGGAATTCATCAATATCTCACCCAAAAGCCCCAGATCCTTAGGGCCAGTCTAGATCCTGTTTACCCCTGTAAATAATCCCATGCAAATCAATTTACTTTCATGGGTAGACTAAACAGGATTTGTCTGTAATTAGCATGAAGTGGAACAGATTGCAGGCGTGCTTATCTTCTAATATGGAGGTGCAGGCAGCAGAGGTTGAACACTGGGTGTTGCATCATCAGCAGAGCAAGGACAGCAGGGACTGGTGGATACTGGGAAGCTTTGGTTGAATGGAGGACCTTGGCCTTTGTCATTATTCTCTAGTAAATGCTAAAGAAGCAAGCTAACTTCAAAGTAAGTTTGCCAGATCAAAACAGTGCAAGGTAAAACCTCATGTGAGATTGGAGCTCTTCTATTTTAATTTTCCCTGTCACAGTACTGAAAGTTGCCTCAGTTGTTCTTAGTTATGTTGCATTTTTCAGATTAAAGCCAGTGGTAGTTCTGACTCAAATTGTAAAGCATGTTTCATCTTTAATTTATTAGCTCTAATACATTATTATTTAATATTTGATCTCCCAATTGGCTTTAAATAGCTTCTTAATACTTGAATTCCCCAAATGATAACAGTTTACTTAGTGATTTAAGCTTAATTTGTGTTTCTTATGCTGAGGACAACTTTAAATTGTGCCTTCTTTCAAAGATTTTAGGTGGGGCTGTTCTTCTGCCTGTTGGGTGTTAAGCAGTGATGGCCCCACACATATCATCACACCAAGTGAGTTATTTTTAAAATTACATTGTACATTTTAACATGCTGGATGATGCCTCCAGATATGTTTGGATGGATCTCTGCCTGGGATGAAACTCGTTTGTGTCCTTAGGTCTGAGAACATGGGCATCTTGCTGCCATAGCTCGTGTGTGAATGCAGCCTATGTCCTTAAAGTTGGCCTGCTAATGTTGTGTGTTGCATTTGAAGTATGTTTGGTTACACTCTATCAAAATGAAAGTTTCATTTTCCTTTGTAGCTTAGGTTGAGTTTTTTGTTTATTAAGTGTCTCTTAGTTCCATGCTTGCTGTGGCAGGGATGATAGTTCACATATATGGGCAGGAATTTCCCTCTCATCTGATACAGGTTGAACGTGTATTTTGGCTCTTCATACTAAAGGTAATAAAATGCCTTAGTAACCTTTTTTTTTTTATTATTACATATATTTATAGTGCTTCAATGATAGCTCTTATATGCTGGATACCACCATCTACTCTGATAATGCCAATATTTGCAAAAAACTAAATCCTGTGTCTCATAAGATACCATGGTCTCATGTACATGACTCAAACTTGCCTAAGCCAAGTTAAAATAGAAAAATAGGAGTGAGATCAGTAGAACAGCATTATATTTACTCATACAAAACTACAAGGAAAAGTTGGCCTCTACAAATGTTAGTTTTTGCTAGCCAATGCACAGAAAGCAGATGCATAGTGATGGTGTTTTTATGACACTTTTTCCTTTCAGTTTGGTGAAAACTATAGGTTTAGTATTTAACTTAGGAATAAGAAAGCCTTAGACTTTCACTTAGCCTAAATGAAATTAGAAGGAAAACAGCACTGAACTTAGCAGGAGTTAAATTTGCTCAGGGATGAGTAAACCTGCCTTTTCATTTCTGAGTTGTGAGCTGCTAAAGCTGAGTGTTTAAACAAACAAAAGTGGAATGGCAGTATTAGATTTATTTACACAGTATATGCAGTGAGCTGTTAATTGAGTTGGTTGAAGAAAATAAAATTGGATATGTTTGATATATTGATATAAATAAATAAAAGAGAAGCTGTTTCATAAGTAGAGTGCTGGTATTTACATTTACTCTGTGTGTGCGTCAGTAGGGGTCTGGCTGTTTGCAACCTGTGCAGGTTTCCATGCAGGGTAGGAATCCACCTCATGACAACCAAGGAATAAGCTCTTGAAAATCTGATACTGAAAGAAAGAAAATCTAATTGACTTGATGTGATAGCATGCATTTTGAGGAAGATCTGTCACTGATGCAGGAAATGACCCAGCACTTAATACCTGGATTTGACCTTGGTTTTTCAGTTTTAGTAATAATGAACACTTAATATTTCGCAGCTAAGCCTGCAAACAACAGAAGGGAAATTACAGGCAGGTTTCAAATCCATGTGCAGAAATGAGCAAACCAGAAATTTTTCATGCCTTGTACTGAATAACATAAATATTTTATTTAGCTTTAAGGAATAACCTTTGAAGTGAAAAGTGACAGCTAGCTGAAAAGTGGCCATGAGTGTGGAACTGAAAGGCTTGTGCTTGAAGTAGATTTTAAGGTATTTAAAAACTTTTTTTTCAAGTTGGGTCACTTCATACTTTGCAAATGCAAACCCTCCTGGTTATATTTGCAGGCTCCCCAATACCAGTGTATGTGTATCCTGTTGTGCAGCGCCTGCCGACAGAGCAGCCTCTGGCACTTTTTCGTGTTTGGGAAGTTCCCAAGCAGCAGGGCGGGCATTGCCCCTCGCAGAGCCCAGAGCACCGGGGAGCAGCTTTGGCAGCTCGGGCCGGCCGCAGCCTCCGCTCCGCTGGTGCCCTGGGCCGCGCAGCCTGGCAGAGGCCGTGTGGGGAGAAGGCTGCAATGGAGCGCCTGGGGGAATGCGGGGCCGGGCCCAGCCGTGCCGAAGGCAGGGGCCGGCCAGGCCGCTCCTCGCCTCCTCTCTGTGCTCGGGCTGCCCTCGCCTGGGCACCGCGCCCAGCCCTGGGAGCTGGGGAGCCTGAACCCAGGGGAGCCTGAACCCGGGGGAGCCTGAACCCGGGGGAGCCTGAACCCGGGAGAGCCTGAACC
>VYXF01001702.1:1981024-2128665 GCA_013397295.1 Polioptila caerulea
GGGGAGCCTGAACCCAGGGGAGCCTGAACCCGGGGGAGCCTGAACCCGGGGGAGTCTGAACCCAGGGGAGCCTGAACCCGGGGGAGCCTGAACCCAGGGGAGCCTTGCATGTCCTTTGCCTGGCTCTTGTTTGTTACAGCTTCTCAATAACTGATCACACAGATCTGGCCCCAAGGGCACTGGAGTCTGCCATTGCCCAGGTGGAGACCCTGGCCGAATCCGGGGTGGGCAGCTGGCTGCCAGGCTGGCCATGCACCCTGGGACACAGCCTGGGGACCCTGCCCGAGCCGGGGCAGGAGTGGCCATGGCAGCGTGAGCGTGTGTGTGTGTGCATCTCATGAAAGGGAGAGAAGGGAAGCCCATGTTTCTCTCCCAGCCATCAGATGGGAAGAGCAGTCAGTGGGTAAGGTTGGACGCCCTGGAGGATTGCTTTTAAGGTGGTCACCAGCTCCTGTGCAGAGCGGCTGCAGGCAGATGGATCCCAGCACCCACAGTGAGAGCCTGCCCATGTCCTCACCACCTCCCGGCCACGTCCCAGCCACGGCAGGGCAGGGACCACCAGCCAAATCAGCAGCTGCATGAGCGCCTCCCTTGGCTTAGCTATGGGCAGTCCACACTTTTATTCCAATTATTAACCTCTTTTTACTGCCACATGAACTTCAGGGCTGTCACACTCATCAGCAGCTGACTGACAGGCCTGCTGTAGCATTTGATCTGCAGCGCCAGAAACGGCGCTTGTCCTGGTGCATATTTTGGCAGATCTGTCAGGTCTCTATTAATTTTATAATTGTTACTTCAGGGTTCAGAACTGCTTCTTTTTTTGGATTGTATCGAGATAGCTGTAACTTCATTAAGACAGCTGTAAAAGTGTAGCTAAGGCTAGCACCTCATGAGCTAGCCGAAGGAAGGTCTTGATTGACCAATAGATCTGTTTCTGTTTGCAGGACTTGCTAAATTTGCCATGTTTTACCCAAATTCAAAACCAACGAGGAAATGAGAAAATCTGCACTTCCAGTGTTTCCTCATACCATGTTTCTAGTAGCAGACAGATAAGAACCGTGATTTGCTGTTGCAACTGGCAACCAAAGTCAGTTTGCATGAGAGCAGAGGTGACAAGATGGAGGGGATGGGTTTTGGGAGCCAGTGCCCTGGATCTGTAAGTGTCCATTGATGGGGGACCATGCAGGGCTTTGCGTGTGGTAATTCACTCCGTAACACAAATTTTCCCATCCAGGTTTACAAACCATTGGAACAGGGCTTAAACCTGGAATTTCTAAGCAACTCCAGCACTGTATGAACAGGGGCTCTGTTATAATAAGAAACTAGCAGACAACTGCTCCTTCTGCTGTTGTGCAGCTCTCTGCATGGGGCTGCCCTCACAGCAGGACCATGTGTCTGTGCAGGCTATAATGAGACAGAGTTCTGGCTGGTTTTGTTTATGAGTGAAGGGCAGAGCTTTAAAAAAAGTCCACTTGCTAGCTGTGAGTAAAGCTACGTGGTTTGACCAGAGAAGGAGATTAAGGCATAAATTCACCCTGCTCTTTTTTGTTTTAGGTTTTAATTAAAAGAGGAAGGTCTGACCTTTCTGTGCCAAGACAGCCTTTCAAATTAATTTAAAACGTATTAGTGAGTTCTGCTGAGGTCTACAAGTAGGTGACTCTTCTGTCACCACTGCTGCTCATTCCTTTCCCAAGAAGCAAGAAGACTAAACTCTGCCATCTGATACAATTTTGAAACCTAGAGTTGAACAGGACATTTATTGGGCAAGGAAAAAAAACAATTCATGTTAAAACAACAAAATAAACAGCAATTTGGAATGTATGTGGGAGCTGTGTGAAGGGTTGGAGGAAAAGGAAGGCAGCAGCTCAAGCTGGGTTTCCACAGTGGTCACTCTGAAGTTGCTCTAAAGATGTGGAAGACCAGTAGTGCAATTCTTGCTTTGATTTACATCTCATTTTTAAACAGCAAATCTAGCTGAAGGGAATAAAGCAATTTCTATGCCATGGGAGTAGCTCCCAGATCTCTCTTTCTTCTTTGCAGCTGAATAAAGAGTCATTTTACAAAGGCCTTTTCCTTAATAAATAGCAAAGCAATCTCATAAAGAAAGTAATGTGCTTTTTAGGCTCAGTAACCATATTGAATTAAATGTTATGCACAGTGTAATTACATTTGCCTGTCAGTTTTATTAATGTGAATTTCCTTGATTAATTTTTCAAGTTAGTTGATATTAAGTAGGTAGGAAGTTTAACATCCCCCTAGACCTCCTCTATCAGCCTGGCTCAGCTAGTGAAGGGAGGGCAAAGCTCAGCACAATCAGTGTTCAGTGTTATTTAATTAACTCGGCCTCTTTAATAAGCACCCAGAATCTTCATCTTTCTAGTGATCTGTAGTCATCTTACACAGTTGGGTACAGTGTGACTCCCTGAGCTGTGAGGAGCAGTCCTGTCAGGTGTGGGGTGCAGCATGAATGCCCAAATCCATGAGTTTTACAAGGCAATGATGGTGGAGGGGTTTGTAAAATGGTGAGCCACAACTTCGACCATGCTCCTGTGCCATGTTCAGATTGCACTGTGAATGTGCAGATTCAGTCGTTTGCTGAAATTGTGTGGAGTATGTGATTGCCAAGGATGGGGAGTAGCAGTTTGAGAGCAGGGATGAATAACAGAAGCCTTATCAAGACAAGATAGTGCACTGCTTTACATATACATCCTAGCTGATTTCTCCAAGTTATCATCCTGAATGTCAGCTCACTGCCTTTCCCAAAAGCTTTCTGTGCTGCAGAGGCCCTGTTTACTTCTTGAGGCTTTGTATTTGGGTCTCAGCCACATGGAAGGATATTCATTGCTCAGACATAGCCAGCTAGCTGGTAACCATACCCAGTGATCTCACAACATGCAGCACAAACTCTTGAAACCAGTGGATGTTGATATATGTCTGACCTTCTCTGAATTAATAAAATGCTGGAAGCTATTTTAGAGAGGAAGCTGGAGTCATTTGCACAGTGGGGGTCTGTGCATTACAGCTGTGCTGCTTTTTGCTTGGTGTCTGCAAGCTTTATATTAGATTTCAGTTACTAATCCATCTCTCAAACGTGTGTTAAACTCAGGGAGCTTGGGGACTCCTGGTGTAAGTGTGAAGAAGGAATGAACTGTAACAAGCCCATGTACATGGGGACCCTTTTTGTCTAAATTGGTCTGGATTATAGTGATCCAAATAAACAATCATTTGGATGTGTACATTCTGCAGCACTCTATTACACAGCTCTTGGGAGATGAAAAAGTTTGTTTAGAGTCTACTCAGAAGAAAGAAATGGGAGCCAGGCTGTAGAAAAGTGTTTCAAGACTGGTAGTCTGTTTCATGTTATAGGACTTGCCATATTTGATACACCAAATTTCTTAAATATTGGTGCCCTACACAACTGATTAGCAGTTAACATCTGTAAAGCCATGGGGTGCACTGTATTTTATTTACAGTGCACATAGCTTTTGCTCCTCAGTCCCATTCTTTAACTATTTCAAAGCAGTTTGGGAAAACATAGAAAGCCAAGTACACATGATCAGGTAAGAAGAGATTTGGGAACAACTGGAAGCACTGTATAGGAAGGTCCAACATACACAAGGTTATTGCCTTAGGAGGACTTTTATTTACTGTTGGCCTCCTGTTCCCCTATGGAGCATATACTGTAGCAAACCATATGCTGCAGGCAAAGTTCAAAGTACCCTGCCAAGCTGCAAGACAGTATGGACAGGCACAGATTCTCTGAGCATTGCTTGTTTTTGCTTTCTTTCCCCCCTCTTCCAATTAGTTGGCATATTTGTCAGTTTTTAGCTTATTCCTATTTGAAAGAAAACAGAAAACAGAACACACACACACACCCTCCAACTAACAGTAATAGGAAGATAAAAGACAAAAGATCACCCACAGCCTTCTCTCTACTTTTAGAGCTAGTGAGAGGAATACACTGTTTGAGCTGCATGTCATTTTCAGGTCCTGCCCTAGGTGGACTGAGTCCTTGCCTTGGCATACATGGTTTGTTGGGGCAGGTGTTTCTTTTTCTATGTGACCAGTGCCTTATCAAGTAAAGGAAGGTGAGAGCCTGCCTTGGATAAATAATAGTGTGAAAGTTGCTTGCTTGTCAGTTCAGTGGAGCCGTGTTTGTACCTGGAGTTAAAGACTGCAGAAAATGAAGTGAGTAGGGAAACCCAAATCATTGCACTTAGTTATTGCAAGCCTTAGGGTACAAGAAATAAAAATGACCAGATTCCAAATTTCTTATGTGATTGGCTGACAACCTGTAGGGAATGAGCCTCTACACCTTGTCTTTCTACAGAAGTAATTTCTTCAGTAGAATGGGAGTGTTCATAAATGTTGCATGAGTACTATGAGAACAAATTAATTCATTATTGCCTGAACATTGACCAGACTTGTATTTTCTTGATTCAGTCATGTTTGTACCTAGCAGTGTGAGTGAAAAGTTTAGTAACCACAGTGCTGAATGTCATGCCGAGGAAGAGCATGGGCTTAACAGTGATACATAAAAAGCCTGGATAATCAGGGGAGCAGTTGTGTATTTAAAGCTATAGTAGATTTATGTTCATATTTCTAAATAGCCTGCATCCCTTCTGTTTTTTAGGTCAGCTTCTGTCTTTTTTGCTATAGGGCAGAAAAGAAATTGGCCCTGTTCCATTTTGAAGGGGAAGAAACTGTTTTGTGGGGAAATCCACTTGCTCTAGGGCTCTAATGAGTTGGAAATATTTTGAAATGCTTGTGATTTAGATCATAATGAGTTATGCTGGTGATTCAAGTTACAACTTCTTTTAACATTTTAAGGAGGTATTCATGGAATACCTCCTTTAAGGAATGGAATACCTTCATTTAAGGGGGTATTCATGTGTGTTGCTGGCAGTGGCAAAGTCACGTTTGGCATTCGTCACAGATATTTTTGGTGTGCCCAGAGTGCCTAAATGCTCTTCAGTGAATGGTAGAGAATAGGCTGGGATTGCTGCAAGCAACTGAAACCTCTGGCACCGTCTCAGCAGTCAGACAGGAGCAGCACAGGGACGTAGCAAAGCGCTCTGTAAGACCTCTTGGTGTTCTGGAGAGGTTATCTGGATGGCACTTGATAACCTTCTACAGATCAGACTCAGACCATACCTCTTGTGTTCTCTTCATGTAAATAAAAGCTGCTTAAGCAGGCCCACTGTTCAAGGAAACCTGAGTTATTCAGGCAGTAATGTGCCTTAGGAAAAGAGCTGCAGCAGTTTCTTGGGGAAAGTCTGATTCATCACTTGTCTGCATGCCTGGACAAGAAAAGGGTCATATTTCTGCTAGACGCCAAAGCAAGGGGGGAGGGTGTTTTTGACTTGATTTATCAACTAGGAGAGATGAATTAGAACCCTCGGGGGAGGGAAAACTTCACAGAAACTGAAATATTTTTACATTGCAGATGATTGTGGCCTCCAGACTTTTTCTTGTATGGCATTTATGCAAGCACACATTCCAAAACAAAATTAAACAAACAGTCCCTTGAAGACTCCTAATTAGCCACTTTGCTCAATACTCAATTAGAATAACCATGTAGGTAAAATATGACTGCAGTGCAGAGAATTTCATTTGAAGTAGCAGTCCATAAGTAATGTTTAGGAACAAGTAATAGAGTTCATCAATGAATGCATTTTGCTTGGAGCTAATTCGGCACTGCAGACGATTGGCAGTAGGGCAGGGTGAGATGCTATAAACCTGATGGAGTCTTGTAATTTGAAACAGAGGCCTAGAGTTCAGAAGATTAGGAAAGATCATGCCTCTGCCAGAAACCTTACTGTGACCTCAGGCAAGTCACTTTAGCTTTCTGTGCTTTATCTGAATAAATATCTCTGTTTCCTATCTGTAAAAATGAAGATAATGCTTCATACATGTCCTGAAACAAGAGTGTTAATAAAATAAATAGAAACCATCAGATAGGGAAAACAAATGCTGTTGTATATGTTTGTACAGACCTCATTTGCAAGTGTTTTTTTCTTAGGCCACTTGCAAATACATACACTATCGGGACTTATTTTGGCTTTTCCTCCTTGTGAGGAGAGTAGATCTGAGCAAGCCATTTGGATTCAAACCCTCTGAATACTTGAGGGACAGAGAGCAACTGGTTTCTCTAGCCAGACTTAGATCTAAAGTGGAATTTTGGAGATAGTTGTTAGCTGCACAGTGACTAAAACTTTGCTTTGGAGGCTGACACCAGAGCTCAGATAGGTGGTGACATTCTGTGGCTAGACCCTGTTTCTACCAAAGCATGTTAACTAAAAAAGAATTAAACAAATTCCACTACTTAGAAATTACCATCTCTCCATGTGTCTATTAGTTTCAATTCCTCAAAAGGGCACAACTCTCACAACTAGTAAACTATGCTTACTGTTGCTACGATTTAAACTGTGCTAGTAGGTAGTTTTAGCTGACTCATATGCCTTTTGTAGTACAGAGAGAATTGCCTAGAAGTTACAATACTGTAGGCTTGTCTTCTCCCCACCCCACATCCCCAGCCCCTCTTATGGTCACATTAACGTGTCTGCTCTGTACTTGCTCACACTTTGCTAACTGCTCGTAAAAGTGAGGGCCTTACTGAGGGCTGCCTCCTAGAAAGGCATTCGGTGTGATAATCATGCTTTTGAAATGTTATGTCCCAGGTGAGGTAAAATGCAAAATTCAAGGAAAGATTAGAAGAATGCCTGAATATTTCTAGAAGAAAGCAGACAATATTTAATGATAGGTGTTAAAGTAATGGGTTTAGCTTTGTTATTAAGGTATTAATACCATAGTGATACAGCCGGGAATACTCCTCGTCCTCCACACCATTGTATTAAAAGAGCTGTCATTTAAAGAACTGCTTTGCCTAAAGAACAGAAGAAATTATGTATTGATTTATTAAAAAAACCAAAGGTTTGAAAATCTACTTTTTAAAACCTGAGGGAAATTTTATATCTGTCTCAGGTGGTAACTTTGTTTATCTAGGGACAACATCCTTTAGCTATATTCCCAGGCAGTTGTGAATTACAGGATACTGAGAAAACTGGGATCTTCTTGAAAATAAATTGCAGTCCAGCTTGTGACTTTGATAATGCATTTGTGTATGTGAACTGACCAGCTGAAATCAAAGGCTGCAGAAGTGGCTGCAGAGCTGAAGCTGCAGAGACTGGAAATGGTGGGGATGAGGATGGCCACAGCAGTGCAGGCTGCATGAAGGAACACTTTCAGCTTTGTGTGTTGTCCACAGTGTAGGTATAGTTCATGAAATCCTTTGCTTAAATTCAAAAGCAATTATGGTTCATGGAAGAACACTTAGGGAAGTTGTAAAAGATTTTGCTTTTCCAAGGTTGTATGCACAGGATCTGGGAAGCTGAGTCGCTTTGTAGTTTCCTGGGATTCAGACAACCAAAATTCAAAAAAGGCAGTAATGAAGTATGTGAAAATGTAGAATGAATGTTACACATTCTTTATGACAGACAGGAAAGGAGAGGTCACAATAAGGAACAGTTTGAAGTAAAACTGTTTAAATATTTTGTACTTTTCCTACCTTTATTTGTAAAATTCAAATCAGGTGTTCTACCTGCAGTGACCTTCAAACAGGTCATTAAAAACAACATAGCAGTTATAAATCAATTTATTCTAAATTTTAATTTAAAATGGCATTTTTATAATTTTCCTAAAGGGTTGAAACTTTCATAAAACTTATTTCAATTATTTTTATTTTTATTTTTCAAAAGAAGTCAGATCATATATCTGTACTTACCCTCCTGATTAAATCTCTCCATACTGGACACAATTATCATTTCCCTCCCAATTTTTCCTTGTCTTTTGAAAATACCAATAGGTAATTTTAGAAACATAGATAAGGAATTCCGTTATAACTGGGAAGCCAATTATCCTTCAAGACGTTATTGCAATATTATTAGAAAACTGGATACTTAAGCAGCAGGTAATTTTTTTGGTATTTCCTGCATAACTATCATGCACTCTGTTTTGATTAGATCCTAATGATACTGAGAACATTTTAAACAAATACTCTCAGTCCATGCAAATGAAAAACATTTTACTTCTTCAGTTGCTCTTGTGCAGCAATGGTAATTAAAACGTCTTGTAATATTCAAACTATACCTGATTAAATCACGGTGCACCAAAGAGGGCTTTATAAATAACCTTCCCATCAACCCTGCTGAGAGATCTGGGAGAAAAAAGGAAATGTGATAAATGGCATCATTGTGCCTCAAGGTGTCTACCAGCAGTGATGTTGTACCTATAGATTTCCTTGCCCATAACCCAGCTCCTGCCCTGGCCCACCCATGGTGAATGGGACCAGCTTGGTTTTCCATCATTTTTATGATGACAGCAGGCTTTGCAGTGCTGGGCCCAGCAGATTGGCCAATTCCTGTCGAACAGTAACTCCCTCTGTTGCTTTACCCTGCACTTCCTCGGCGGTTTGTCCTGGTTATGGACAACCTCTCCAAAAGAGCAGTCCCAACATCCAAGCATGTGCAGCCTAAGCTGTTCCTCCCCAGAATGAGCCTCACTGGTTGGTGATAGGCTTGGACTCCGGTAGGAGTATGTTTCATATTAGTCAGCATAAAGAATATGCCAAGGAGTATCTGCTTGGAATAAGCTGTGCTGGTGAGTTGTCCCTTGAGGACCATTGCCAAGCTTACGTGCAAGTAGCCTTTGGGATTAAAAGACCTTAAATGCACTAGTTAATTAATAATATTGCCAATCCCCTACCTCAGGACCGCAATATGTGCAAGCCAGGAGAAGAAGTTTGTTTTGGTTTTGAATTGAGCATGTTCTAACTTTAGCGGCACGCTTTCTAAAGGCTGAAATTAATACCCCCTCATTAAGGAGGGGATGCATTTTTAGAGGAGCATTGCCAACCCAACAACAGCAGGAAAAAAACCAAACCCTTATGTTATTTTATATTAGTTCTTTTTTCCTCCATTGCCTTTACAGAAGTTCGTTGTAACTACATGAATTTAGAGGAAAGAAATTGCTGTTTTCCAGATGCTTTATTTCAACATTGTTAGGCAGCTTCACCATTTCACCTGTGTCATCAACTTCCCCTTGTTGTTTGCGTGGTTCTTTCCTATACCTACAGGAAGTAGGTTTGTAAAAATAGGAAAATGTGCTGTTAAAACAGGAGAAAAAAGAAGTAGGATAGCTAATGGGCTTGGGACACTAATCAGGGCTTCCAGTGTCTGTGTTTTCTGTAAGAGGCACCCTCTGTTGCTCTCCATATTGGTTCATGACTGGATGGTAAACAGGCAGTAGCCTTGAACACTGTCATTTGCAAAACTTCATTTTCTGTGTGTTTGGGCATGTCAGCAGCCTTTGAAGATTTATTAATAACAGATTACACTCTTTTTAAGGGGTGTTTTCAACTTCCTGACTTAGATGAGGGAGTGGCCCACGTACCTCTGCAACCACCCTAACTGTCTAAACCAAATCACTTCAAACTCCTTTTATAACATAACTGCCAAAATCTGGCAGAAAATCCCTCCTGGGTGAAAGGTTGTTCAGAAGAGCATCCATCATGCACCTCAGGATGGCTCTGTGGGTCTGTGTCATGCTGCACATGAGCTGTTGCACGCAGCCAGGGGCACCCTCGGACCTGCCTGTTGGGTGCTGGCTGCAGAGCTGAAGCTCAGTCATGTGAAAAAGCTTTTGGGTTGGAGATCTTGGGAGGCAGTGCCCTGCTGTTTTGCTTTGCTAGACTTCTTTACCTGCTTGTCTAGAGCACCAGAATGAGCTCCTTGTGCTCTCATTTTCCCTTTGAAAACTGGAAGGCATTTGGTAAGGGCAAAGTGTTACAGTAAGTCAACGTGAGTTGCCCCAGGTCTCCCAGTAGACAAAGGAAGAGTTTTGATTCAATTTAGCAGCTTCAGTTTAGATGTAGTTTTATAATTTCTTGTTTGATTTAACCATGTAGGAACAGTACTTCTAAACACTTTTGTATTGTAAAAAACAGAGCAAAAAGGAGAAACAGTGAGAACAAGAGGTGCTTTAATACTTCTGAAGTACTACAGAAGTACCAGTGAATCAGCCTCCATTTAGCTGTTCCCTAGTGGTACCATCCCAGTGCCGGTGTTAACGTTTGCCACAGAGCATCCAAATCTTGGATCTTTCTATGGGAAAATACCTGGGGCCTCAGACACTAACAATTTTTTTAATTATAGCCCGTGGCAATCCCAGCTTTACAGAAGGAATTTCATGGGGAACTGGCATTTCTGTCCATCAGTGTATTTCATTTACATTTTTAAAATATTTTGATTGTGGTTAAATAACTGGTAATCGAGTGCAGGTGGTAAATTTTGAGTATGATCTTCATTACTTTTGGCAGGAAAAGAGAAAGCTATCTTTATGAATAAATACTTACTCTTTCCAGAACTCAAATGCTGAGATGTCTTCTTTGTGGGAAAGAGAGTTTTCTTTCTCAGCCCATGGTTCAGATCTATGACTTGCCCTTTTTGGGACGCACATACTAAATACACTTTTAATCTCACAATATGCCCAGGTGTTCATTTTCTTCTTTTTTTCTTTCAGCTTCAGAGCTGTAAGTAATTCTGGACTCATTCCATCCACCTGGTTGAGTGCTTTTTTCTATTCTTGATTTCTATTTTTCTCCCTCTCTTTCCCCATCTCCCTCGTGTTTCATTTCCTCAGCTTTTCTGCCAGAACAGCTTTTATTTCAATCACCTCCGGGAATGGAGTGGACATAATGAATTGGGTATTTTATACTGGCTCCATGAAGGAATCAGGTGTGGCAAGAACTGGTATTAGGCAGTGCTGAAGCAAAGCTCAGAGCCCGTGCCAGCACAGGGCACAGGGCAGCTGCTTGGCAGCGCCATCCAGCCTTGGGGTGTGGGAATCTCTCACTTTTTGCAGTTGCTTCTGGTCCGTGAAGCAACATGGGCCTGTCACACAACCTCCCTGCAGTGTGGTTGGGAAACATTTATGGGAGCAGAAATATAACTGCAGCAGAGATCTGTGCTCTTCCCTCCTTGCTAATCAGGATTGCTGATGAAACATTTATTTGTCAGGGTTGGATGTTTAGCTAAATATAGGAATAAATTTTTTGCAGTATGAAGATGAACATCAAGGATCTTTGCACAGGGTAATGTCAGTGAAATGCAGATGCAATGAATGTCTCTTGTCAAGCTATTATCCTTCCTATAATCTAAGGAGGTGCTGGATGGGAACAACTCATTCCTGTCTGCTTGTTTATTTGTTTGCTCTGTCCCAGGTTATTGCTACCTGTATTGCTGTTCCATCCTCAGCTTCAGGCATGGAGCAGGATTCCCTAAGAATCCTAAACAATGATACACATTTGCAATAAATTATCTCGTTCCTGGCACTGGGACAAGTAAATGTCTTGCCCTGATCTCATTTGTCTAAAGTGCTGTTGCAAAATTCCATGAAGTTAATACTTTTTCCAGTCTTGGACATTGATGTTTTTTCACTTGATATCCAACTGAAATGCATTTTGTTGCCACTGGAGGTATTTTGTCCATTCACCATTGGTCATAGTAATCTTCAACTTCTTTTTTTTAATTTAAATTTTTTTTTTTAGCTTAACTTCTTATGTTTTTACTTCATAGCCGTCTTGGTTTTTTTACTTTGTACAACTATATCTGTTATCCTCTAGTCATTGGTCAAATTTCTTAAATCTCTTCTGACTTTTGCTCTGCTATTTGGGTCTAGGCTGTTTTAAATTTGCCTGCTGCTATATCTGTTAATGCATTGTCTGAGCCTGGACACAGGAATGTGATTTGAGATCTCACAAAGGCTGAATAAACAGAGCAATTATCTCCCATTTCTTATATATACTATTTCTCTTCCTAAAACTCAAGATTTTGGGATTTTTTGTAGTAGCATAACTTTGTTGACTCATGTTTGTGTTGTGAATTGCCATGACCCCCAGATTCTCATTTCTGTTTCTGGTATTCGTGCATCTGTGTTTGCTTCCAAAGTGTATTATTCAATTTGTTAATTAGCTCATCTGAGTGTACTAAGTTCTTTGGATTCAAGAGTAGCTCATATTTTCCCATGTGGAGAGGTTTTTTCCTCTTTATTCCTGCTCTTTCTTCTGTTGCTATGTGAAAGACAACACACACAGAAAACAAAGAAACTGCCAGATATTCAGAAGAAATGGAGATGCTTAGAATATACAAAATGAACAGGATTAAAAAAAAAGAGGAAAATATTTTTCTTTCTTAGCTGTGGTAATTTTAACTGCATTTTTATGAACATTAAGGGAAACAGATATCTAACATGTATTTTTAATGAAATGAAGGATAAATTGAGAGATCAAATTCTAAAAAAAAAAAAAAAAAAGAAGAAAGTAAAAAATATGCCACAACAAATGGAAGGAGCTATTAGATATATTGCTTAGTATTTCTAGAGATGATATTATGATTTAGCCAGCTAGAAATGACCATAGCAGCTTTTGTAAATATGATGGATAGTGGAATAATTCATGGTTTACTTTCATTTTTCAATTCAAATATGTTTGCACATGAATTACTGTTTGTCCTGGGTATATTAAAACATCATCTTACTGGATAAATAGATATATCAATGCATTCAATGTTAATCATGTCTTCAAATTTATTTTAGCTGAGAGTCAGGA
The DNA here is from genome assembly GCA_013397295.1 of Polioptila caerulea. Classification (NCBI taxonomy): domain Eukaryota; kingdom Metazoa; phylum Chordata; class Aves; order Passeriformes; family Certhiidae; genus Polioptila; species Polioptila caerulea. Next base: position 1,993,689 of record VYXF01001702.1, read on the forward strand.
AGACAAAGTCTTCTAAACATATGCATTTCTCAGTAATTTTGACTTTTAATTCAGCCAAGAAACAGGGATTTAAAGTGGATTGCTAATACTATTTTGCTAGGAAGATAAAAAAAGGGGTGGAATGAACTCACTGCAGTAAAAATGTTCTGAAATTCACCAAAAGGACAGTGAGCCCTCAGTTTGCATTGTCTGGTACCACACTGTCAATGTTATTGGCCAATATAAGCTCTTCAAATGTCTGGTACTGTAAATAAAGACCTTTAACTGAGGAAAGTTTTGGGAAGAATAGCTCAGACTTTCATGCCTAATGAAATTATTTACTTTTATCCCAAATTTGTAATAAGAACAAATGTGTTGCTGTAAAAAAACAAATTTGTGCTGCTTGTCACTGCTGCTCTCAAACCACTGAACTCTCCTCTCAAAATACAAATCTCACACAGCCATCAGGTGGAGGTGGAGCACTTGTGTTTTGGGAGTGTTCACCTTGCTGGGTCCCACAGGAAGGATCCTGCTTTCACAGCAGAATGTACCTGGTGCTTCCTCCTGCCAGGGCAGGAGACCTTGAGTTTGGCCTGTTACTTACCTATGTCTTGATTCCTTTTTCTCTGTCTTCTGAGGCAGTGGGATAAGCCCAAGGATGAGGAATATGTAAGAGGATACACAGCAACACACAAGTGTTGGTGGATGGTGGAGTCCTTCATTGGCTTTGCTGGAGGTGGTCTGTGGTACAAAAGGTGGGACTGGCCTCGGAACAGAGGGGATGGGGCAGGAGCCAGCTGTTGGGTACCTTAGTTCCTGTTATCTCCAACCTGTCTTTCCCTTTTCATGCTGGTGGTGGAGGCTACCAAATGAATCTTGCATTTTGACCCATGGCTACTATTGCCACTCATCCTTTCGTTAGCCTTTGTCCTTTCCTTTTGCACCAAGGAAGCAATTTATGGGTACTCAGGGGTGCAACAGCAAGGGAAGAGAGGTCATCCAAAGGATGGAGAAGGTTGGAGGGTTTGGAGATTTTTTTTTTTAATTAATTACTCAAAGCTAATTAGTGTCTGTCTTTGCAGAGATTCTGATGCAAACACAAGATGAGAGTAGTTAAGTCGGGAACTTTAAAGCTGTTACTAAGAGTGCCAACAGGCATTAACCCCTGTCATCCTGTCCTTTTCAGTTCTTGGACTTTCCCATGGTGGGTAAGATTTACCTGTTGTCAGACAACACTATTGAAATGCTCTGAAGTCAAATAATGTGTCTAAATCACCAGCCAAGCCAGACAGGAGAGCAATTCCTTCTGTTTACACCTTGGAGGCAACCTTACATCTGGAGGAAGGAGTCTAAGGCTCACTGGGGGCCTACTTTGAACGTGTCCCCTCCCTCCCTGCCCTTTCACCTCCTGGGCTGACCCAGCTGTAAAAGTGTCAGCCTGGCTAGTGATCCCTAACCAGCCAGACATGATGCATAGTTCCTCTGGCTCTTGGTTGTGTTCTGGTGGCTGCCAGGCTTGGGGAAGCTTTTTGCTGGACTGCTGGTGCAGAAGAGAGGCATTGCACTCCCACCACCAGAGCCCTCATGCTTATTTTGGGTGAACGTGGACAAATAATCAATTGTTTTCCAGGCACTGCTGTTCCATGGAGAAAGGCTCTGGAGCAGTTTATCAGTGTAAAAGGAAATGAGGATTTATGACATTACCTGTTAACTTTACCAGGGAAAAAGATTGCTGGAGTTTAAAACTATCCTGTTGGGATTTTCTTTTCTGTTTTTAATTATAAATTACTATGCAAATAGTCCAAAGTCACTTTGCTGTTGTAAACTGCAACGCATGGGAAAAGCTCCCTATGACAGCTGAAGTGATGAAAGCAGCATGTAGAAAATGGTTGGTAACTGCTAAGTGAGGAGGAGAAGGGGAAGAGGGCAAAGATTGAGCTTGTTCACAACCTGGAGGTTTTATGACACACCAAATGTGCTCTGTGTTTGATTGCCTGGGCCCTTGGGAGCGTGCAGGTTAGCATGGTTGGCATCAGTCTGTCATGCCACTGCTGCCTTGTCTGGGGAAATGTGTGCACTCTGAGTCCAGCTGTGGTTTGCAGTTCACTGGTAAGGATCCCAACATCCTTCATGGGGGGCAGTTGTAAATATTTCCATCCTCACACTGATTAACCTCCACATACCCAAGGAGAGACGTGCTATCCAAAGCATAAAATAACCCCGTGCTGCTCTGTGAACCAGCAGTACAGTGTGATTTGATGTACTAAGTATTTGGGCCAGAAGCTCCCTGTTCAGGATCCTTGTGCAGACCTCTGTGTGTGTTACCACACATCTGCTGTGAACACTGTGACTTGACCAAAATCTCCAGAAATGATCCTTGTTTACTTTAGTGAAGCTGAGATCAGTGTCAGATGTCTCTCTGAACCCTTTGTTGAGCACACAGATATAACAACTCTCCCTTTTCTTCCAGGATTAATTATTGATCACAAAAAGCTTTTTTCTAACACAGAGAGCATTATATAATTACTATTACTTTTATATACTTCTTTCCTTCTTCTTACTCTTGGCTTGTGGGTTGTTGCTGTCACAGAGGTTGTCAGGGAGGTGGCTGTCTACAGCTGTCAGCTGAGAGAGACCATTTTAATTACTTTTTTTTTCATTTCACATTCAAGTCACGGTTTTAGCCATGCTGAGATTCTCAGAACTTAAAGATAGTTTCTGCTGAGCCCAGTGGGGACCCACATCCCTTTTCTTTGGAAGTCCTTCTTTGTTTCCCTCCCCACTAACGCTAAGGAGAAGATATTATCCTTTTTTGTGTGCTTGATACAAAAGTTAGATTTGATTCAACACCTGATATTCCTAAAACTTTCTGTTGTACTCTTTAACGCCTGGAATTTATGGTACTGGAATTGTATCTCTCTCTGAAAGGCTTTTTTGTTGGCAACATCCAATTTTTAATGAGTGGAAAGTTCAGGAACATTAACCTAAGCATCAGACAGTCAGGAATATCAGCCTTTCAAGCCCTCTGCTGTTCTGATTTAATATGCAATGAAGTCTCTTAGAAACTTCCTTCAGGTTATTTAATTAATTCAATGGTATAGTTTTATATGGACATTTACTGACTGGGAGGAGGATTGGATTGGACTGGATCTCAATGTTTGCCATGCTGTGCCATGGTGTGCCATGCTGTGCCATGCTTAAAATGTATCATGTATGGGAGCTCATAATTCAGGTATGACAGAGTCCAGGAATCAGGAGAAAAGTGGTGGTGGAAAGCAGAGGCTCAGCCATTTCCACACCTTCCCTGGCTCTGTGCTGGCAGTTCTGCTGTGTCCTGTCTGCCTACAGCCACGCCACTGGTTTATGACTCAGTGCCCTTGGCACTGAGGTTTCCCCGCTTCCTGTGTTTTGATTGCATTTTGGGCTGGGACTAGAGGGCAGGTGCTAATCTCTGAGTCCATTGTAAGTCTGGAGTGGTGTTACTTTTGAAGTCAGCACTGTTTCCTCTACATTTGCATCTGTGCAACTGAGATCCAGAACTGGTACAAGGTGACAGGAGCTTTTTTTTGCCCTTTTTTGTTGCTGAAGTGCTGCTACTTAGATGTTAGATTGCATTGATACCTAAATGAACACAGATGTTTCTCTGAACAGAAATTTCCACTATGGGCTGAAGCTAATGTAGTTTTTAAAGTCAAATATCTCTGAATCATTCCAAGTTTTTCTGTTTACAATGGATTTTTCTAGAATCCTAAGAAGTCCCCAGTCACCTCTCCTAGAGGCTTTAATATAGTCGCTTTGTAATATGCTGCCAAGCTTCCTCAACCCTCCTCCTACCCTACTGCTTCCTAGTCTTAAAAGAAGGTTGAGAGCACCTGCTATATCCACTGAAGTAGTTACTGGTATAATTTTAAAGTAAGGGCTTTTCTTTACGTATGTGCATTGCCTCTCTGTCCCAATGAACTCTGAGCGCTCAGTCTGCCGTGCTGAGTGGTGAGGTCTGATGGAGAGGCTGCTCTGCCCTGGCTGGCCTGGCTTCTTTCTGGCCCTGCGTTTAAGCTACTGCTAATAGCTGGTTAAATGGATAAGATCACTTGGGCAGTCTAATCCCAATAGCCTTATCTTACTGGAAGCAGTTTGCAATTATAACGAAACACGTTCCAATGTGAATGCTTAAGCGTGTTACACGTTAAACCACTCAGATGCTTTGCTCTAAGTGGGAGTCCTCATGGGGTTGGGGTAGACCTAGTGACTGCATCCCTTGCCCTTGCCTGAACATCTTCTGTGGGTAGAGCAGCCACTTTACCTGGAGAAGAAGCCAACAGCTTTGAAAATTATGTGCCCTGATCAAGTGAGGTATATGGACCCTGCCAGGAAGGATGGCCAGCTTGCTTCTCTTCATGCCAGTTTGAACATTCTCTGTACTGAAGCAGCACTGCAGTTTCACCCCGAGGAAGGAGTTACAGTGGTGGGGCAGGATGGCCTGATGGGTGTCCTGAGAGCAAACACAGAGCCGCAGAGCACCACTCACTGTTTTAAACAGAGCTCTTGCCCCTGCAGGGACTGCTGCAGGCACTGCATCCCCCTCCACCATCAGCATCACTTGATTGCCCAGGATGGGCTATGGTTCATAGCTTGGACAAAAAGGAAAATTACTCCCTTTGGCTGCATAAGTCTAGACAGGAGCATAAGCATTTTAGGCATGTTCTGTTTTGTTTTGGTTTGTTGGTGGGTTTGGGTGGTTTTTTTTTACTGAGGAGTGAAAGATGAGGCTGCATTCTTTGGTGTAAAATTAGCGTTAGATTGCTCTGGCTAAGCAGAGCAGGACATGAATTCCTGCCTGCAGTTAATTCTGAGAGCCTGGGAGTCATTTTATAAGGCTTGTGGTTTAATGCTCCTGCAGCCCCATGTCCCTTTCCATTTTTTAGATTGTGGAGTTTTAGGTGTTTGTTTTTTTCATAGAACTTTTTGTGTGTTCCAGAGTTGTGTTCTGTTTGGGGTTTTTTAACCCATTTTTTTGGTCTTTGTTTAATGATTGCTTGCCAAACTGTAATACAGAAGACTTCAAAACACTTCACATCCAACCTTCCTGAAAAGTAGATGCTTCTGGGCTGGAACACCATAAACTAATAGGGCAGAAAAAAGGCATCACAGTAAAAAACCAAGGACCCTCAAACAAATGGCAATGCTCTCCATCCCAGTATGGAAGGATGTCATGCTCTTAAACGTTTGTTTAGCTGAGACTTCTAGAGTTTATTGTCAAGCTTCAGAATAGACTAGAGGATAAATTGCTGTGAAGCTCATTACCAAAATTTCTAGAGAATCCAGTCTTATCAGCTGCAAACTACTGTTTTCTATTTCTCAAGCTAAAGAGGAATCTCTGGGAGATCCCTGGCAGTGGCTTGGGCCCTGTGGCCAGAGGACAATGGCACCTGTAGACTTAACCATCAGTTTGAACCACAGGCTGCAATACTTGCATCAGACAGCAGCTCCCAAGTGCTGTTTCAGCAGATGTAATGAAGGGAAACAGAAGCCAAGCTGGAGGGGAGCAGGACCAGCAGCATCAGTTTTAAGGCACAAATTTTAGCATGTGAAATTTCCTGTTTTCCTCCTCTCCTGCTTCTGTTCCTTCACCATGGGTCATGGGTGCATAAGTGGCCTTTGTGCTTATTATCCCTCTTAATCTTTGCCCGTGCAGATCTCCTTCCATGCTAGAAGTGCCTTGCCTTCTTATTTGAAAAGCAAATAAGGATGAAACAATGGAGAGCCTTTTTTTAAATTATGAAAAGAAAGAAGCTGGGGCTTGTGTGAATGAAAGAAATCACAATGCAGTCTGCCTTGTGCTGTTTATACAACCTGGGTTTAGATCTAAACACTACCCTAGAAGTGTCAGTGACCATAAATGGGGAGGGCTAATGCACAGCTGGTTTTATGGGTGGGTTAAAGCAGAGATCACTGGAGCGAGACTCATAATCCTCAAAGAACTGAATGACGAGCAGCTGCTTAAGGCGTTATTCCTATTCATAATGCCTGTGCAAGTGCACTTGAAGCTGGTTACTCTTTTTGGAGACACGAGGCAGAAAATACATAAACAACTGAGCCAGGGAGAAAACCAGGGAGCTTGTTCCTACTGTATTGGTCCAAGTTCAAATCTGATTGCTGTAAAACCAAGCAAGTTTAATTCATGTTGGGTGCCTGCCTCTCACACGAAGCCTGAGTTGGGGGCCAGCCCCAGTCAGTATCTGTCTTCTCAGAGGCCAGGCCAAATTCATAGGAGAAATGAACACCTGGTCTTCTGGAGATTGAATGCACGTTTTTCTGAATACCTGACAGTCCTAGGTACTTTAATCATCACCAGGTAGGAAGAACTGTGCTCCAGAGGCACGGGGTCCCTGCAGGGCCAGCTTCAGGCGCAGGTCGGACCAATGGTGGGGCCCTGGCTTGGGGAACGCCCCTTGCCTTGGAAATCTGGGATGGGGAATAGCACTTAGGGGACGATCCTGCCTGGCTGGGGGGGATGTTAGCATGGGCATTGTGTAGAGATGTCCTGGGTTAGACAGAACATCTCTGCCTGCTAGTGCTGTTGCAGCATTCCCGCTGTTCTCCCTGGCGCTGCAAAAAGGTCGATGCTTTCTTCTAAAGTGTCTTCGTTTAAATTGTGTGGGTTTTTTAAAACCCATTAAATGTGGAAAGGAGAAACATCCTTACGTGAACCCTAGGTTAAAAATAACGGGGAATGGGGTATTTAAAGACTTATAAAAAGCATTGAAGAGTTTGAAATTGCAATGGTTCTGTCACTGTGGAAATGCAGGGGTTTGTGCATGTATGTAGATAATTTTCATAGGATTTGTGCATGTCTTTCTTGTGCAGTGTTAGTAGTGTTCATATTGAAGAGAACATCCTATAAATGACTTTAATCAATCTGTTTCTTTCCCTGTAATAAAATCTTTGCATTAGCTTTCCATATGTCTATGTTTCTAACAGAGAAGCTGTGCTGAGTGCAATTTAGCCAAATTAAAAAATAAGTTTTGCTTAAGAATGAGGAACTGATGGAGGGCTCAACTCTTTTCTTGCTGGGGGTGATGTAAATCATGAGTAAGTTTATTGGAGTTGATTACATTATTGTGCAAGGAAACTCTATAATGAGATGTGAGTCAGGCTCAGAAAGTCCCATGCAGAGATGCCAAATGGCAGCACGGGATCATCAGAAAATCCCACAGAGCAACTTGAAAGTTAATTATTAGGGACATTTTCTCTTCTGGAGCAAAGTCTGTTGTTTATTGAAGCAGGTTATGAACCTGCACAAATCCTGCTATGATTATTTGGCCAAGATCATACCATACCATGAAAAAAAATGTGTTTTCTTTCTCCCATGTCTTAGTCTTATGTGATATGGCATGATAACTAACATCCTGTTTTATGCCTTGTGTTTCCCTTGTGTTTTCCATCTGGCAGCCTCCACTCTATGTATCTTCTCAAATAAGGATGAAGGTGGAAAAGGAAGGCCTTTCCCTAGAGATATGAAGGGCTAGCAGGAAGGCTCCTTTCTGCCAACAAGTAGATTAACAGTTTAACCCATAGGTACCTTCACTGAACACCTTCAGAGTGTGTGGCATATTTGAGCTGCTGCACATGGGAAAAAGCTCCCTTGGCTCACATCTTTATGTCAGTTCCTACAAAGAGGACCAGAAGAGACTGATACCCTCTTATCTGACTTCAGCAATAGCTTCAGCCATCAGCCAGGGAGGATTTCCCGTTACAGAACAGAGGGATGTTTCAGTTGAACCTCATTGATGCTATTTCTAATCCTAAACTAATTAATAAGCAAAATTATACCCCTGAGAGACATTCTGGTATGTTCTTTATGAATTCACACTTCCTTATGAGGAAGAAATCATTATGGTTAAAATTGATAGGAGGAAACTCTTGCAAGGATTGCAGGATGCTCATGTGGTGGAGGTTGTAGGTGTCCTTCAGCTTATTGTGTGTGTGAATAATGCTAGAAGAGTGGGAAGGACAAAGAAAAGATCATGAAGGGCCAGTGCTATCCTGAAAAGGAAACAGAAAAATTTGGAGGAGAGTCAGACATGGCTGCTGTATGCAAGAGCATGTTTCAGGTCTTCCTACAGGAGACTAGGCATTCAGAGTGTGAAAAACGAAGTTCACCTTTTGCTAGGATTTAAAAGTTTTAATAAAAGACAATAAAGGCAAGACAATAAAACAAAATACATGGCCGGGGTGTCTCTGGCCAAGAGCCAAGAGCACACCTGTCCATAGAACCCATCCCTTAAATAGTTATATTTGAACTTTTCTAAGAATTTATTTCCATGTTTCTGTGAGCTGCTTTGCATGGCCACTCCTTGGTTCCGCCTTTTTAGAGCATGTGTGTTTCTTGGCTGTGGTTTTAATGAATTCTTCTTATCAGTCTTAATTTGGGCCTTGGTCTATAATTTCTACAGATGGTCAGTGCTGGTAGCTGGGATATCAGCAGCAGATGTCCAGATGTCTTCATGTCAGCAGCAGGGGTCTTCACTGGGTGTTATCCTGACCAGGCAGTCAGTCCACTCACTACAAAGACACTTTATCAACTTACTTTACTCCTAGAGAAAACGATATCTTTAAAACCATTTCTACACCACACATCTAAATATCCACTCTGTATGAGTGCGAAAAAGAAAGAAAGAAAGGGAAAAAAAACAATACTATAATACGTATTTATAACAACTTTATATGTGCAGTACTCACTTTAATATTTGCGAAAAGCCAACTTTAAAATATGTGTTTATAACAAGAGGTTGAGGAGTGCAGGAAGGATCACTGTCACAAATATGTGTTGCTCTGAGGATGGAAGCTCTGGTTGCAAGAACATTTCCATGGATATCTTTTGGAACAGGGAAATGAAAAGTTTCTGTAGGGGAATAGTGAACAAGTCCAAGATGTTTCGCCAGTATGTCTGGAGAGCCAAGGAAGTGGGGACATACACCCTGGAGGGAAGGGAATACCTCAGTGCTGAGACTCAGACTTAATGTACAGAGAAAAACTGATGGGGAAGGTAATGCCTGATAGACCAAACCCCGAAAATGGGTGAAACAGAGTTGCACATGGGATACTTCTGGCATGAGCTGCTCTCTCTGGTATGCACTGGAATCTTACTCTGCCCCCTTTCTTCCTTTTCAATGTCAAAGAATGCATGCTTCTTCCTCCCCACTGCTTCTCTGGGGAATGGCAAGTTTGGGAGTTTTCTTCTTGGCATGATAACTAACATCCTTTGCGGTCCAGAAGGAACCTCCCTGGACCGTGTGAGCAGCTCTGCACGTCCAGCCAGATGCAATACTGCACATGAGATTCTGACCCAAGGGAAAGCAGAGTGGGGAGCCAAGTTGCTGGGAATGAGGAGTGGAAAGCTGAGTCACCAGACAAGCCTACCCCTGAGCTTTGCTCCTCTGCTAAAAAGTGGGGACAAGGCTGTTGCAAGCACAATAATTGTACTCCCGGTGTCTCCACTGTTGAAATCAGGCTGGAGAAGAGCTGTGAAATAATCGTGTTAGGGAAGGATGGGTAAAATGGGCTGTCACAGGCAGGAGGTGAAAGCAGCCCTGCCCCAGTACGTGCAGCCTCCCTGGGCAAGCCCTGCCTGAGCTTCGGGGGGGGACGCAGGGGCCCGGGCTGGGACAAGAGCTGGGCTGTTGCCTGGCTTGTCTGGTGCCAGGTTTGCTGCTTGTGCTAGGAAGTAGTATAGACTTTCTGAAAAATGAAACTGGAGGGTAGAGGAACAGCTATTAAATTAATACCTAAAAAAAGTTTTCATAAAACAAAAAGAAATCTCTTCTTTCTATCATGTGAGTGAAGTCACCAAGGAAGGCATTCCCAGGGCTTGGAACAACTAATGCCTGCATCAAGCTGGGTGCAGCGTCCTTGGAGCTGTCTCTGGGAGAGACGAACATTTTTCAGAGGGGGTAAGAAGGTTGCTCTCTGACACGCTGAATGTTTTTCAAGTAAAAAAGTCACGCAATTCCCATGAACTTGTAAACTAGCCGTTTATAGTTTTGGCATTACCTCTTTAAAAGCAATCTGAGCCATCTAGGGCTGTGGATACTGTAGTCATCACAGAGTGACTTCAGAAATGTGAGTCAGATCATGACACCGGCTTCCTGCTTGCTGAGTAATCAGTCTGACTTCTGGTATGTGCTGCTTTGCTACCACACCCGGCCCATTCCCACTTCGCCACGTGTTTTATCCGGGGGTTTTTATTTCGTTTCTTTCTTGTGTTTATTTATGGGTTGATTTGTTGAACAGTTGACTTGAGCTGAGGATGCCAAAGCATGTTGCATCTCAGAGTGGATTTTATTAATTTTTCTTTTGGAATTATTACTAGTGTTGGTGAGAACCCTGCAGGGGAAGGGACTGAGAAGCCTCTGCTTTGTGCTTTGGTGCCAGGATATCTGCTTGCTCAGGCTTTACATGAGCAGGCAGCACTGAGAACCAAGGAGGGAAACAAGGGGAAGTATGGGTCAGACTCCCTGAATCCAGGTTTAGGGGAGATGCTGTTTGAATTCACTCCCTGCCAGCTGAACACAATACGACATGGATCTGGGCTGAGGCTGATGTTTAATGGTTTGATTAGTTTAGGAAGAATACCTCTATTGTGTGTCTTCGATTATGTTAAGTACTGTGTGAAGTTGTTATATCAGGATGAGCTTAGATTGCCTTTCTGTATACAGTACAGTCTGCGCTGTCTATCCAGGATCCTACCAGTAAGCTGCTGGAATCCTCTTAAGTAAGAAGCTGTTAAATTAATAAAGCTGTTAATCACATGGGGGGTAAAAAAAGAGATAAAAAGGAGGAGAAAATCTTATGTAGAAATGCCAAATCGTAGCTTGAAGGTTTCCACATGGGATGGTCTTCGGTGATGAGTAAAACAGTTCTTGTGTTAGAGAGCTTTTTTTTAAATGGTGATTTTTATACAGCCTTTTTCTTAGATATTCTCTGTGTCAGAGTTTGCTTCTTATCAAATGTAACACTTAGATTGCACTGTGCTTCTTAAATGTTAATCCCAACAGAACCCCTTTATACTCAATAAAACCCTGTTATTATTATCCTCTGCACACAGGCAAGAATTGCAGGCAGGGGAGTGAATTGCTAAAGCCCTTCTGCAGAGTTGCCATCAGTTCCAGTTCAGGACTGACAACCTGTGTTCAGACCATGGGACTTTGCTTTCACTCTAAATACAGTTTCAGGACTATGTAAAATGTATTTTAGGTATATTTAAGTATGACAGAATTTACTTAGATGTTATTGAAGTCAATAGGATTTAGGTGACTTGCCACATACTCCTGTACTTTCAAAATTTTGCTAAGCATCCATTACTCATCAGAGTTGCATGAAAGAAAAGGTCTGAAATGGAGTGTGATAAACAATTTACATAGAAAATAATTGAAAATTTACTTTTTCTGTATGATTAGCTATATGCAGCTGTTGATCAGTGCAGTGACCTGGGTTTGATTGCTCTTCTTTTACCAAACATGGCTGTTACAAAGAGTGAAGCTGTGGCAGACATGGATGTATGTGTGTGTGTCAGATTCTTCCCATGTTGAAATAAACAGGGTCCTTGTCAGACGGTTGATGTCAGCGTGGTTTCAGTATTTGCTGCCTTTTTTCAGGAAGTGATTGCCATGGCTCAGCCTTTTGGCACAGGATGCCCTGCCTCAAGTGCATATTTTGACTGAGATCACAGAACCAGAATGGTTTGAGTTGGAAGAGACCTTTAAAGGTCATCTAGTTCTAACTGTCCCACAAATGAGCAGAGACATCTTCAACTAGATCAGGTTGCTCAGAGCCCTATCCAGTCTGACCCTGAACACTTCCATGAGCTTGTTCATGTCTTGGTCTGGAAAGTTCTTGTATGTCTGATGTCCAGCATGACATGCTGGTAAATGAAAGCAATTAAATTTAAGGAAAAAAAAAAAAGCAGAATAAAACAAAAAAAAGCCCCTTTATGGAGCGTTGGAAGCTGCAACCAGAGCAGCAATGCTGACCTGTGTGTGGGGGCCAGGTCCATACAGAGATGTGAGTGGTATGTGTCACAAGGAGACCTACAGGCAATCTTAAGCCATAATCTGCCAGTGTTTTTGCATTTCTCTTTGAAGTCAGGGGAACTGTGTTCCTCTAACATGACCTTTGTATCCTTCTTTGGATCTTATTGTATGGCCTGGAGGCCAGCATGTCGTTAACAAAGGGGCAGAAAAGCAGAGCTGTCTGGGCTTTTTTTGTTGTTTTAAAACCTTTTCTCTTACCAACGAGCATGCCAGCACTTTGGCTGGACGGTCAGGGAGGGAAAGGGAAGCAGGGAGGGAAAGGGAAGTGGCAGTCCTGGCACACCACTGCTGCCCCCCAGCAGCTGTGCCCCAGCCTCAGCCACACTGCCCACCATGAGTGTGCCTGGCTCTGCCACATTGCCCCTGTGTAGTCTTGTGCCACCATACTGCTCCTAACTGCTGCAGCTGAACACCCAGATCCACCCATCTGGGCTGATGGGCTTCAGCTTTTGTCCTGTGAAAGGCTAGCAAAGGCACCTGGTACCAGTAGCTGATGTTTTTTGGCAGGAAGGGCAAGGTATTTGGCCTCATCTCCACTGAATCCCAGCTCTTGGCCTTCTTTCAGGGAGAGGCACTCAGAGCAGATCCAGTTGACTGAGAAAATCTCTTTTTCAGATGATGAGCTGTGTCAGAGGGATAAGGCTTTCGAGGAATGGCACTCCCAAGCCTAACTTTAGCACTTTGGCTCGAACTGCTGGGCTGCATATGAGATGCAGCAGGATTAGAAAGGTCAGTCAACAGAAGCGTTTCCCTGGCAAACTCAGGGCTTGACAGTGACCCAGAGCTGCTGCCAGCTGTTGCCTACTGGATGGCTCCAGGCCACCAGTGGGGCCGGCAAATCTGATGGCAGCCTTTCAGTGCTGCACAGACAGCCATGGCCAGACACCACATGTTCTCTCATAGACGAGAGCTCCGTCAACATTAAGACCACGAAGCCACATGATGGAGGTGCTGGGTCTGACAAATGTGTCCTGCCATCCCTTGAGCACTGCAGACTGGTGCAGTCGCCCTGCACAGGTGCTGGGATGAGCAGCCCTGCCCTATGCTCCTCAGAATCCTCCTCCAGACCTTGCATTTCCTAGCAGGGGGGCACTAAGAGCATCTCATCTCCATCTGATACTTGGCTTGCGTTGTGTCCAAGCCAAAAGTACTCCAAACAACCCACCCCCTGACCAAAAGACCTGTGTTATCTCCTGCAGCTGAAGTCAGCCAAAAAGCCTCAGAGGACCCTTAGAGTACTCTGAGTTGAGAGAGACACTTTTGCATCTTGGGAAGAGCCAGCGATGTTGACCTCAGATCCAGGCAGAAGCAGTATCTTTAATCTCATGTTGTACTGGATTCCTAATCTCCCTTACACTGCTGTATCTCATTTGCACATATTTTCCTGTGTACGTAGAGATAGGGGCTTTTTTCAAATATTAATCAGCCTGACTGATGGTAGAGATTTGTGCATCTGACAACATGACATCAGTTCTGTGCAAGCCTGATTGTTTGCAGGCCATTACAGAGCACCTCCTTGAAACAAGTGTTTCACAGGCCAGATTGGGATTTTTAGGTGTAAGTTTTCCAACTTCTATTTACTTCAAGAAAAATAAGAAGGGCATAATTCTTTGGCATATTAATACCCTTATGTTGCCATCTCAAATATTGTTAGAAGTTTGTGAGATCTTTAAATCTAGTTTGTATCTGATTGCCCAATACTGTTAAGATTACTATGGAGATAAGTGGAAGTGTGTCTTTCTTTCTCTTCTTTCCTCTGTCCCTCCCTCCCTCCCTCCCTCACCTGGTATGTTATCTAGAGAGAGATACTTACAGGCAGCTGAAATAGTGCTCGATTGGTCATGGTGCAGAACCAGTGATAAATGGCACCCTGTGCTGCTGTTGGGGAGATGCAGGGTGTGGAGCTGCAGTTCTATTTCCACCAGCATATAGAAAATCTACCTTTGGTTACAAAGCAGGGAAGGCAGAATTGGGATTTATTTCTTGTTTGTGGAGATCTACCCTATTTTTCTATTTCTTTTTGGTTTTTTTTTGAAGTCCAGAGCAGGTACTGAAGCTGCTTGCTCCTCCAGCAGGGCTGGGCCAGGCTCCAGCAGGGCCAGCGCAGGGCAGTGATCGGGGCAGGACAGTGGGGTGCAGAGCTGCCTCTGGAGTCCTGCTGGTGTGGGACTGGTGGCTGGGACAATGGGACAAGAAGGTGTGCAGGTCTCATTTGCTTGTGAAGCATCCCCAGTTTAGCCAACTCTACAGCAGCTTGTCATCTGGGAGGTACAGAAATGTTCTTACAATGACCTTTTATGTTTTGCTTCTTTCTCCCAGCCCGTTCTCTATAAAAGCTCTATTGCATTCTGGCTGCTGTCAATTTAGGAGTTTGTTAAACCATTCCAGACATGTTTGTAGAATATCTGTTCTGAGTGTAATCTACACTGTGCTCCCTGGACCTTTCCTCTCTGTCATAGAAAAATAAGCTTAATAGAGTTAAATGCAAAAATACAATTTCCACTGAACTATGGGAATTGACTGCATAAGCCTCCTATGTAAACAGAAAGCACCAATTTGTACAGCTCTGCAGTTAAATACTGGAGATTAATTTTTTACAAATGTCTGTATTTAAATTTAATATACATGTTAAGCTTTTCCCCTTTTTCCTTAGCCTTTCATTTGTAACAGGCATGGAGTCAGTTAGAACTACTTCTTTCCGAAAACAAAGGGATCTAATTTCTGAACCTCCTGTTAGGAATGGAAAAATTTGCTTCCCCAAACAGGATTTACCCGTTCAGCCTCCCTAGCTGCTGCAGGCCGTGAGTCCCAGGCTGTGCAGAGCTGTGCCCTGTGCTGTCCTTGCAGTGCTGCCAGGGCCTCACAGCAGGCCTGGTCGACAGCACCTCTTCCTCCCCACTCATTTTTGTAGTACTTCATCCCCTCACGTTATTTTGGGAATGGTGGGTGAATGAAGGAGAACCTTTCCTCCATCTCTCTTCACAGTGTCTCCTTGCATCCATGCATGTTTTAAAAGCACAATACAAATATGTTCTGGCCCAGGTTCTGTTGCTGGGCTCTGTGCCTGGGGGAGTTTCAGTTGTTTGAAGTGCTGGTGCCTGTGTCAGGCGATGTGGGTTGTCTGCTGATGGGGTCTCAGGGTGTGCTTGCTGGGGACTAGGGAGGGGAGCCGTGCCCCCATCCATCTCATCCTCCTCTGCAGCAGCTCCCGCCCCGCGTTCACACGCAGCCTCTCCATTGCCCAGTTCTGGGTTTGCTTCTGTAGCACTTTGCTTCCAGAGGGAAATTACTTTTTCTTATGGGGAAAATAAGTCTGCTCGGCTTTGCAGGCAAATTAGTCTCAAGGTGTTTAAGGAGGACTTACAGGGCAGTAGCCTTGTGGATGACATTGGAGACAAATATGAACACCAGAATCTCAGCTTCTTGTAGTTTTCTTTTGTGTGCCACTCATTTCTTTAACTAACTTATTCCCTTAATTAAAGTAATAGTAAGAAATAAAACATTAAAACATCATGCAGCATCATACTTCATTAATAATCTCAAGAATATTTGTACCAGTGTATCTTTTAACCTGTATTTATTTTTTAAAGAATATTGAAGAGGATGCATCTTCTGTTATTTTCTGATATCATGTTTGCTGTTACCTTTCTGCTCTTCTTTGTATATTTGAATTATTCCCTTGAAACTACATGATTGGCACACATATATATTTATGTGCCTAACCATCTGCAGAGCAAGTAATCAGTGGGAATTAATGCTGAAATTCGTGTTGATGTAGTTCAGGAAAAAGAAGGCGGAATAGGAATAACCCTTTCAGAAAAGCCATTAAATGTAAAAAAGGCCGATGTTGTAGCTTCTGAATAACAGAGCTGTTACTCAGCTCAAAAGAGAAATGACAGTGACATTGAACCCATCAGTAAGCACTTCACAGCTTTCCTTTGGCATTGCAAACCCTTTGAGCTCTGCTCTTCTGGTTGATGTGATGCCGGCTGGACCCCATGATGTGTTTTACAGCCTAATAAGTCTCTTCCCTAGCATATATTCTCTGTATGCATTGGTGCTGTGTGACCCTGCTGCCTGGCCTGCTGAAGACAAACACCCAACCAAACTCAAACCTGTTGCCTATGTCCTGTCTGTGTAGCACTTAATATTGGGAATTACTCCCTCTTGATTTTTCTTGTTGCTTGTATTGCTGTACCTCAGGACAACTAAGCCTGTCCATAGAGGCAGCAATGCTCTATCTGTGTGAAATAATAACCTGAATAAAAGGTAGTGTCTCAACAGCTCTCATTATTTATCTATCTTTGTGTTTGTCTTACAGAACAAATAAAAGTGCATTGGGCAGTATGTGATGTGGAACAGCTAAGGAGACTGGCTTGGCTTTCTCCAGCTGATATCCAGAGTGGCTTCAAAGCTTTGCATCCTCTTTATCATGTTCACAGATAAGCCTTGGAGTGGGGATGGAGGCAGTAGCTGCATCAGTGGGTACTGGGGCAGTCCCCAGATAAGTTCTCTGGCTGAATTGACTGCAGGTGTCTGCAGTTTTTGTGCCTCATGTAGTGGAAGATCACTCAGGGAGATGCCACTGCTGATTGTGTCTGAGTTTATGCAGCTTTGGTTAGCTACCAGTTACTCCTTGGCTGCTCATCTCCAAGCACAAGTGTACAACTGAGCACAGCAACTTTGTGCACCATCGACTCTTAAGGCAGTAGGGTCACAAATAGGGGCATGCAATTTTTACTAGGTCATGAGAGGTGGTTATTGTACTGTTGCTGAGTTATAACATCTTCATACAAGATGCTTGTGGCAGTGAAGATTCAATTTAGGAGTGACTGATTTACGAGATTGCACCAGTGATATATGCATCAATCTGTGCACAGGCTGCTCAAAATGGATGCACGGGGAGTACTTCTCTAGGCATAAATGTACTATATATTATAAATACATAATGCTTATGTAGACCAGTTTATGCCTTCCAGTAGTATGTGGAAGGAGCAGGGAATAGAGAGATACCTGCCTCCACTCAAACATGGAACATAGTACTGGAGGTGTCAATATCTCAAGGATTAGAAGGGATTCTTAAGTGCATTCATTATACATAAATCTCACGTGTGTGTGCAAAGATAGGGATGTAAATGAGTACTGGAAGATTGCATTTTGTATTCCATGTATGTAAATGCCTGCTCATGCATTTGGAACTATACTGTTGGCTGTAGGTTGCAAGTATAGCAAAACCATATGGCTTAGAAAATAACTTCAGCTCTGTGCTGTGAAATGGAAGAGAAATGCAGTGTAATGTGTGGAGCTGCAGTCACTACTTTTACCTCTGGGATTTTGACACATCCATTAACAAGGAGACCTTGGTGGTGCAGTTGTTTTCAATCACTGTCAGTCTCATGGAAAATTCAGAGGGAAAAAATGTGCAAATGACTGGTGATATTGTTTAGACAATAGTGCTGAAACTCATTTATTTAATTTGAGTTATATATATGACCGTATAAATAAAATATAAGTGTACACGTGTACATAGTATTCTCATATGTATGATTAAATGTTTGTATGGTACCTTCCATTCCAAAATGTTAGGTTGTGTAACAGCATAAAGGACCTTAAAATTAGGGAAAAAATTTAACTTGTATGCAAATGTGCTTTATTTCTTCTTGCTCATTAGTAAAATGACACAATTTAGTAAAATGACCCAACAACATGTTGAAAGGCATTGTTTAACTTAGAAAACCAAAGTGGAGTGTAATGCAGTATCCAAGTTAACTGATGACTTGAAGACTGGGTAAGCATTATACCCAAAGTGGGGCTGGAGGTGACTAGGGGTCAGTAACTTGGTTTTAGATGGAAAAGGATTTTATTGGCTGCAAGATTATCTGGAAACCTGAGTATACATAATGGTATATCCATAAGGAAAACTCAATAATAGATATGCAAAAACAATAAAAGAGATTGAAAAAAGTAAGATAGAGATGAGTCTCAGCAGCAAAATCCAGATGTGGATTTCATAGCAGATACTTCTTTAATGAAAAATTTTGGGAAATATTTTCCCTTGCACCTTCCAGCTGGCTCTTGCTTGGGCCCCTCTCTAATATAAGCCACATAAGAGAAATGCCAGTCATAATCTAATATTGCACTTGGTGAATATGAAATATTAAGAAACAATGGGGAAATGAGAAAAAGAGATTGTAGGAGAACCAGGCTCCAGACCTGGCCTCTTTTTTATGGGTTTATCTGTTCTGGGAAAGAGGATATACAATATTTTCAGTAATGTTTTCCACAGTTATTCATTTGCAGCTTTGATTTTAGCCTGGTTCTCAGGTCTCTGATATTTTTCTTTCTTCTTATTTGTGATGTGAGTCTGATATCCACCATCGTCACCAATAACCTGAAAACAAATTACTTTCATAAACTGGGTAAGTTAAACCTCTGACTGTCCACAGCCTCCACTGCCATTAATGGCCTTTTTGTTCATGCCCCTAGACTCCAGTCTTAAAAAATCCTTGTGCCTAGACATGACTCAGAGGATAGATGTTCAAGCATGAATGACAAATTGGTTTATCGCAAATATATGAAAAAGAAATGAGGTGCGAGGATGTCAAAGTTAGATAGGCTTCTGAAAAGCCAGCGTGACCTTGTGCAATGTGTGTGCAGAGTTGCTAAATTTAACTGGGTACAGTCTTGTTAAGAAAGTGCTAATGCTCCTTTTCCAGGAGGAAAATTGGCCTTTTTGGTTCCCTAGGCACCTGACCTCTTTCGGTGCAAATATTGAATAGCTTGCACATCCCGACCTGCTTCTATTTACAACCCTTCCAGCTGAGCCCAAGGAAATACTGCTGGGAGCAGGGGAGGGAGGAGACCAAAGCACGGACCAAGTCAGAGAAGGACCCACATCTTCTCTTCACTGCTTTATACAGCAGGTCTCATAGCAGTAAGGAAAGATTTTTGACACAGAGTGTTTTACCTGCAAAGCCTTAAAGGCTGCCCTGTTACCTTATTGGAAATGGGATCTGTGCTGAGGCCAAACAGGAAATAGGAGGGAGCCCATGGCTTTGCTTTTCACAGCTCCTTTTTGGCGTTGCAGCTTTTGCAGTGCCCAGCCAGAGGCGTGCCATCCCTGGCACACAGCTTTATTTCCAGAGCCATGGAGGCTGTCTTGGGTGGGATAACACCTGTAGCTTCAGGTGTTTTCCTGGCTGTTCACTGTCAGGGTGGCCAAATGTCTTCCCCATCTGTTGTGCAGCAGTACTGGCCTCTACTCCCAACTGCATCCTCTTGGCCACCTCAGTTGAAATGCACAGCCAGCCGGGCAGCTTGGAACCACAGGGCTGCCTGGTTCAAGGACTTTTCCTAATCCCCTGGTGTACAATGTGGCCTCACTTGGGCTTTCTCTAGAAACTCAATTGCCCTACATATTTCTGGAGGCACGTCACCTTTGCTCTGTCAGCTGGGGCCATGCAAGCTGCTGACAGCAGTGGAAAGATGACTTCATGCGTCTTGCAGTCTGTGCTCCCGTCTCTGCTTTCCAGGCTGGGCAGCATTTAAGGTTTTTCTTTCTGTTGGTTTTGATTTGAGTTTTTTGTTTTGTTTTTGGGAGTTTTTTTCTACAGGAGGAGTTATCCTGGCTTACACTGCATTTATGATTCCCTGTAATCATCAAGTCCTTTTCTGAAAGGCTGTAGTCTAATTAGTTGCTCCCCACCCCACATGAAGTGTATTAACAACAACAGGAAAGGTTCATTTCAGAAAATCCTTTGTAAACTGTACATGTGGCACATATGCACAGTAAAGCAAAAACCTTGCAGAGTACAGTTATAAATCCCAAAGACCTTTACCAAAAAAATGAGTATCCCTGTTTCTATTTTATGGGTATGGAAACTAACTCATGGAGGAGGCACCGACAGGTTTTTCACCACGCCAAAGGGAGCTGGATGGGCAGAGCTGGAAAGGAGCCTAGTGATCTGTAGCTCCTGCCCTGTCCTGTGCCTACCCTGCCTGCAGGAAGTGAGTGCTGTGCTCTGCTTATCTCTAATCTGACCCACTTCTTCACATTATTTCCCTCTTATTTCTTGTCTTTCAAGCACTGTGGTGTGGTGGGATGGGGATTCTCATCACTACATGCACCAGAAAAATAAATATTATGTCCCAGTATTTGTGTAAACTGGCCCACCAGCATTTTTGCTTTGGTGAGTCAGCTCTTTTGAAAAGTCCCTATTGCTCAAAGAGGGTACAAATCAGCAAAATCGGAAGATAGGTAGTTTACAGCTAGTTTACTGGCTGGAGATGTTTGTACCTTGAATCACTCATTATCACTCTGCTTTGCATACAAAACATCTTGTATCAAATTACCTCTGCATTTTTGTCCCTCTTTTTCTATGCCTCCAAGGTCTGATGGTAGCAGTCATTCTGCTTTCATAAACCTGCTGGACAGCAGAGCAGATGCTTGGTCACATCTTCTGTTTGTTTGACTTGTTTAGGCTTGCAGTGATAATTGTTTTTTCTCTGAAGCATATGATATAACCCATGAGGCCAATGTGAGGTTGCCATGAGCCATGAAACGGCAGCAGTCGCTGGCAAATGCTGATTACCTTTGTGCTCAGATAATTTGAGAGGATGTTGCATGAAGGTGTAAATAGATAATTTCCTTTTAGCTTCTGTTAGCAATGCAACCAAAGGGATTCCCCCTCATTTAACATTTTTCCAATTCAATTTGCAGCAGCCTTGTCAGCCAAGAAATACCCTGGTGAGCTTCTGGTCAAGAGTAGCTAAGTACCACTAGAAAAGCAGCCAGCCCTCCCTGGGAAAATTAGTCCTCTTTCTTGTCCCTGTTTGTTGCAAGTAGCAGGCTTTAGCATTTGCACTGCCTGGTCACAGTTTGAAGGCATAAAAAAATAAAAGAATTTGTCCACTTTTTTTACACTTATTTACAGAAAATCAAAATTAATAATTCTCTTTGAACTGAGAGGGATTCTTTTCACTTTACCATTTTCTTCTCCTTTTTCTTGATGTTGAATCAAGACTCCTGGGGCCTGCAATGAAGACAAGTAGCAGCCTTGTTGGTAAAACTTAGAGGTTTTGAGAGTGAGGTGGAAGTCTCTCAAGGAGATTTCTGTTTTCTTTCCAAGAAGTTACAGTTGTTCCTAAACGGATTATCTTCTTTAGCAGGACAGCCCTGCTGAGTGTGAGGGAGTATTTTCCTTTTTTACGGAGATTTAAGGGACTTTTTAAATTGCCAGTGTAGCAGCAAAGTACTTCTTTAATTAAATACAGGGAAAGATTGGAAACTGAAGAGTTTGTGTGGATGGTTACGGTGGCACTGTGGGCTTTTTTTTGACAGATAAGACAAAATCCTTCTTTTAGTTTTCTCTTCCTTGTTTTGTTGCTGGATTGGTGGTCTTTGTCTGGGAGGGGGCTGCTGGCTGAGCAGAATTGTGGCCATGGATGTCACAGACTCCTCTCCCAAAAAGTCTGCTGCCGTTGGAGATAGTCCCACACTGTGGGATGGATCTGGGCTCATCCCATTCCCTGTATCTCTGTGCCAGGTGGGTGTTACAGGGACAGAGGGTCAGCAAAGGGATGACCCATGCTGGGCAAGTGTGAGACTTTTAACTCCAAATGCACAATTGGGTTATGGTGATCCTTCTGCCCAGTTTTGCTCTGTGTCAAGATCCAGCTGGAGAAAACGCAGTGCTTTAACTAATTTCTGTTACTTGGTTCCAGTACTTCGCCATCAGGTATTTTAATTCAACAAGTTCTAGTTCCATCTTAGCATAAATGGAGATTTGACACCAACTCATATAATTTTGGCTTAGTTTGTAGCCTCCACCAAGAGCCAGCACACTGCCACGTTGGAAATTTTAGGCTTGCACAGGATGACTGCTGCTTTGAAAATGAGATAAATATCTTTTTACTGCCTCATAAACAGATAAAAATGCAGAAGGACCAAGGTCCTGCATTTGTGCAGATTCAAGTCTCTGAGCAAGAGCTGGGTTGGGGAAGGAAAGCCAGAGTGTTTTTGCAGGGATGAAGGGAAGGATGTGACTGGAGAGCCCTTCTTGGGCCAGGAGCTGTGGCTGCACTTTCAAATCATAGCCAAACTGTGCCCTATAGTGGGGCCATCTTCTCACCTTCCCTTCCCTTTCCTTGCTTGGCTTGGGGTCTGCTGCCATGGCCAGCCCAGGGGTGGCAGAGCACATCTGGTAGGAGAGAGTTGGTGTGTCACGATTCATCTAGAGAGCAAATAAAAAAATGCCTTATTATAAATACAAATGCCCACACAAGGTTAATTCTTCATGCATTTGTTATGAAACAATTAATTTCAGGTACGTTTTAGTTTTCCTACTCAGCTTTCAGTTTTAAACTAGGTCCTCCTCATTTCAGTCACTCATGTGTGGATGCCATTTCCTCCAAGCTGGTTGCGAGATGGGGGCAGGCATCCTCCAGCTGTGACTGCCCCAGCAGCCAGGGGGTCAGGGACTGATTCGGGTGTGTCAAGTGGCCTCCCTGAGCTTGGGGTGGCCTGGAGGACTGCCATGACCTGCAAATGCACTCTGCATTCACCACCACCTTTGGTGAAGGGTGCAGGGATTACCAGTCCCATTAACACTCCAATGCCAGGGAAATGAAGCGTTTGCATTACAAGACCATGGTACATCACAGGGAGGGGTGACAGCATTGTTAGCATGGGCAAAGTTACTGTAATTTATGTATAAATAACTCCTTTGTGTCAAGATAATTCAGCTACCTTAAAATGCCTTCTCACATTCTGTAAAGATGCCCGTGATTTACACACCATAGTTCATGGCATTTTCCTAATAACACATGGACATTTTCAGGGATTTTTTGTGTTTTCATGCTTGCAGGTCAGCTCTTAGCAGTGACACACTTCTCCAGGAGATCCTGGAGGACATGGGCTAGGTTGGCTTCTTCCTCTTCTGCTTTCTTGGCTGGGCTGGGACAGTGGAGCAAGTGTGTCCTTTGCCAGTGTGGATTTGCTCAGCAAGTTCACTCAGTATAGCAGGGCCACCAGCCACAAGCTGCACCAGGCAAAGCACACAATGCCTCCTGCAATGACAGGCCACATCATTGGTTTCCATCAGTTCTCAAAGCTTTTTTTGAGATGGATTTTTGCTTACAATTAAGCTTGGCTTTACAAATGGGGACATTTCACCACTTCCCTTTGGTCATATTGTTTGCTTGCCGAGGAGCAGCATGGCTGTCAGGTTTAATTCTGCACCTGTGTGACCTTGTTTAGATTTGTCTGCCTCCTGGTGGCTAATGCCAAGTGTCTGAAGGCCCTGTTTCCTGTTTAACGGTGTGGGAGAGAGTGTTATTTTAATAAAAAGTTTAAAAGGACTTGGCATTACTGGGCCTACAAATCATCATTTTAGCAGCCTTAACTGTGTTTCAGCACAACTGTGTTTTCAAGTCATTACTGGCACGCTGTGTACATCTGTATTTTTTGTGTTAGCAGTGTAGTGCTGTGTGACCTTTTACTGGCTGTAGTCTTTAGCCAGGTGAAATGCTCCATGTAGTCTTTGGGGTACAGTTTGAGTTCCTCCTGTGGGATCCCCTGGACAGGAAACGCACAACCCTGCCACCCCAGGTGGGTGGACCTGCATTGCTGATGTTTCTTCCAGTACTTGGGAGAGGAGGAAGTCTCAGACTTCTTGGGTAGACCTGGCATGAAGTGGGCTGCATCACAGGCTTCTCTCTGCACTTCTAGCTCTGTCCTTGCCATGCAGGAAAGGCACCCTACATAAGGGCCACTGAAATTAGACTTGAAAGACCATAGTATGAGTATGTGTTACAGTAGCTCCTGGCGTGGTTGATGATTTTACCTTTGTTACAGAAATTTCCATTCCTCAGAAGAGCCAAGTAAGAAAACAGCTTTGAGTCCTGGGACTTTGAATTGCAGAATGGTTTAATGGAAATGCTGCATTCCTCCAGAAATTCATTGCATGTTGCAAACAGCAGTCAAGTTGCATCATAGCCCAGTAAGGTGCAGGCAGGCTCCTCTGCCCATTGTAAAGACAGGAAAAAGAGAGGTGGTTCAGGTACTGTATGTGGACACTGAAGGTATAGAGGGAGAAGTCCAGACTTACTGTGCACACACACACGCACACGAATAAAAATAACTCTAAAAGAGCTGAGGCAGCAGCCTCCACTTGTCTGATGCTTTTGTTTGGTGGACAAAAGGCACGTTTTTCATTTCCATTAAGCTTAATATGATTGAACTAACGAGAATTAAAATGCCCCTTCATTGCTGCTGAGACACACTCCCATTTGTGGCTGCTGTTGGAGTGTTGAGGATCACTGGCAGCGTGTCCTTCATTGCACCATCTGAATATGAGCCTGAGGGTGTGCTCTTGCCATACCTGACAGAAGGTGTGAGAATTTGATAATGGCTGTACCATGCAAGTAATATTTGAGCTGTTTTTGAGCAGTTTGCCTCTGTCCAACCCAGAGCACAGCAGGAGCACGTGATAAAAAAGCGACTGATGATGAGCTGCAGACAGGCTGGGCTGGAGGGGAAGCACCCTGCCTGTCTCCTTGGGGAAAAGACAAATGAGGTCATAGACATTGAACAGTTTTGGAAACTTCACCCTTGGGTCATTTTATGGGGAGGAAACCCAGGCCTTGAAGCTCCAGTAGCAGAGCAGGACCTTTTGGTGGGTGTTCCTTGAGCATCATTTTCAGGTAAGGAGCTGGTAGAGAGAGACTTCAGGGTATGAGTCTTAAGTATTTTGTGATGCCTTTTCATGGCAGAGTAGTAGTATTACCTTCTGCTGCTGTATCTACAAAACCAGTCTTTCTGCAGTCTTATTTTCCAGTAGGGGACTTTTGCCTTAAATACAGAACTTGATAAAAATAATGATTCATCTGCTATTCTCATGCCTGAAAGCAGTTATTCACTGAATAGCTTAATGTCTGAACCTTTAAAATAGAAGGAATGACTTAGACATTTTATAGGTTTTTTTCTAACTTTAGCCTGAGAGACGGCGAGCAGGGGATTCAAGTTGAAGAGGAAAACACGTGTGCACCAAGGGAATTGTGGGTTTGGGGCTTCTTTCCAAGCTCTGCTTGGCTTTTGTGGGCTTCAGCCCCATGCTGCCCTGCCATGCTTCCTGCTGCAGGAGGACTGCAGGGCTAGGGGAGAGTGAAGGTTGTGGTGTCCTTCAGAAAATCCAGCTTTCCAAAGGTTTGAAATAAAGATTTTACAACTGAGCTTCAGAGTTTTTCAGGGGAATTCTTTGGGGATAGAAACAAATAGCTCATCATAGCATTTCACAGGATTTAGCAAAAGGCAGTGCTTCAGCAAGGGATGGTGTGGGTATTTGGGATTTTTTTAATAATGGCATGGGGGATTTCTTTTTTCCTTTTGTCTCATGGTGAGTAGAGTGTGTACAACTGACATCTGAATGGAATAGATTCCTTTTAGAAACTGGAACTGATGTTAAACTGTGATTTGACCCACTGAAGAATTAATGAAACACTTAAGCAGTACAAATTTTAAATAACTCTCCCAGTCCCACAGGAAATTCAGAGCAGACCCAGGACTAGAGCCCATGTCTGTCACTTTGGAAGCAGACTTCCCCAGAGACTGATTAGGGTGTGAAATCCCTGGCAGTTCCTCCTCACCATCTATCTGGGAGAAGCTGCAGCTGAAGTGAGCCTTCCTGCAGGGAGTCTGAATATTTTGTTTAATCACTTTATTTTTCCCACGGTCCATTCCCTCCCCCCCCCATTTCAGTTTTTTTTTTTAATTGCTTGAATTTCCAATGAGCTAAAAATACGCAGGGTGCGCATGCCTGGATGCATCCATAGGTCTCAGCATACCTTCTCTGGAAATAATGGAGCAAATTCCAAAATGTGGTGCCAAGAGGATCATTTGCAAGAGAATGCATTTGCAGTCAGCTGTAGCATTGCCATGGTAAAGAGGCATGCTTGTAGGGGTTTAAAATCCTCAAAGGGTCTTGCAGAGCTCAGGAGATACAGAGTAAAAATGAGTTTAAAATTGCAAGCTCACTGCCACATTGGGGGAAGGCTGCTGCAGCAAGTCATTGTTTAAGGGCTCTGTTTTCAGCATGCTTCTGAAAATGTGCTCTTGGAAACAGGGATTTGTGCCTAAATGGGAATCCAGACATACAAAACACTTCATTTATTCATGTAAATGTCTGTATAAAAATGCAAATGTAGTACCTATGGCTATTGCCTCCATATTGGGCTACAGTATAGCATATAAAAGGCATACTGATGAGTTTTCAGTGAATTTTCTGAAAATACTTGAATAGTTATGGGCTCTGATGTATAAAGTTACCTTTTAAAGTCATTTAAAGAATTAGATACTTGATTTTGCATCCCAATGGCTCAACTGCCCCACAACTTTGAAAATACTTCTCATTTACAAGGAATCTGAATCTAAAAATCAGCTTTATTTCTAATTTTGCTGATGGTTAACTTCACTCTGGGGTATATTTCTTAGATAGTTCCAACCTCACCTTGTGCATTTATTTACTTAATTTAGGGGGTTGTAATTTTTTTAAGAAAGCATGCTTTGATCTTCAGGCAGATGCAATGAAGCTGAATCCAAAACATAGTAATTGAAAAGGATGCCTGAGGACTAAAACTGCCTGTACCTGGTAGAAACAGCAGTAGATAGTAACACTGGGCTTGCTGAAGAAGCCACTTAAAATTGGTGTTAATTTCAATTTTTAAACTGTCCTTAATTTGACATGATGTCTTGCCGTGTTGCAAGTATCATTTGATAGTCTCCTGTTAAGAATTGCAAATAAAAATGTTTTGGCTGACACTTAAATAAAATACCAGCTGATTTGAAAAGATGTGGATAATGTTGGTGAGTTGTGCATAACCTGTGCCAGCACTAATGCTCTGCTGCCAATCTTTATCCATTTTTATGAGGAAGAGTTAAAATACCGTGCTGCCTGTGCTGCCATTCTCCTAGCACTGCTTTTGACAAGAACAAGGAGCTTTATCTGTGGGTAAGGCCAGACACTGTCTGAGCTGTCTTCCCAGGAGAGCAAGAAATGAAAAATGAGAAGAAGAAATGAAAAAAAAAGGAAACTCTGGCATGTGAACGTGCACATGGGGACTGACACACACCTCCCCTCAACTCATCCTGGGGAAAGCAGCATTCCTTATCTGCAGCGTTTCGTGGTGAAAGGATACACAGCAATGTACATGCAGGCACTGCATGTTCTTTTGTCAGTCACATCTGGACACGTTCAGCTGACTTCCCAGGACATGGGGATGATCTAGAGGGGTTTAAGTTTTCCATGCTGAGAGTCTGTTTTGCAATAAAGAAAAAAATAATCAAGTTACTCATGGTGCTATATATTTCAAAGTGCACCAGCCCCACAAGGTTCATTTCTGCAGTGTTGCCTCTTTCTAATCTTCAAATTGGGACCCTGAGCTCTCGTGGATCAAACATAATATGGTTATATTTAAATGTATGAATCTGCAATACCCACTCTTACTCTCTCTGATGTTTGCTTGTTTTCCTGGTGGTTTTCACTGCCCGCCTTCCCTGGTGCTTTCTCCCTCCTCACCTATTAAAAATAAAACCAGCCTGGCTGAAAAGGATGGGGTTTGTTGCTGCAGGCTCAGATTTCAGGAGCCTTTTCAGACAACAAAGTGAGCAATGCACTGGGATCACCTTTATGCAGTCTGAGAAACTACTGTTGATCAGATTTGCCATGTCCTGGTTGAAGAAGCTTTCCTGGAGCAGGAGTGATCAGCTCTCTCCACGACAGCCTTGTCACAGGGTGCCTGCTGCCTCCTTTGGCTGTCTGCTTAGCCAAGCCAAACTGCCTGGAGATGCCTAATGAGGGACAAGCCAGGATGCTTTGTGCTCTAATTAATAAAAAATTAACCTCTGGTCGCTGGCTGTTTCAGCACTCCCTGCAGCACTTGTTTGCAGGGAGGCAGCTATTATTTTCTGTCTCGTTCTTTTAGACGGGCACTAATAAGAGACAAGGGAATCACTCTTTGCCAAGAGCTTTTCCAGAGTTTTTGTAGACAGCATCGTACATCTATGTATGTAGGTTTTTAAGTCATTCTGGGATTGAGTGTTCAAGTCATGAGCTATATTTAACTTTTGAGCTGCCTGGATCCCACTGCAGCCCTTCAGCCGCAGTATTTAGGAGTTTCTGCCCTGTTTTACCAAACACCTGTTTTACCAAACTGCTCCCAGGCTTTCAGTAGTTAAGGATTACCTTAATCTATAATATTGTTTTGGGGATGGACTTTCTTCTCCCTACTTCTGCTCTTTTGCAGTCATCATAGTGAGCTTGCAAGGAGGAAATTGTCCAAAAGATGTATTTTTTTTATTTTTCTCAGATCAGGGGGAAAAGAAGCAAAATAAGTTATGAACCTGCTGTCTTTGAGAGAACAGACTTTCTAGCCCTGTGTGTTCTCACCAGAGTAAGTAAATTCCTTGTTGACTGGGAGTGGGAAGAGGTTTGGGTTCCACCAGATGATTCCTGCCCAGCCACTGACTTTACACGACCTTGGAGGAGTCACTAAACTTGCCAACCTTATTTTCTCTATCTATAAATCAATGATTATTTCTATAACAGAAAAATAATTTTTTGTTTTGAATTAATGGCAGAGGTTTTGGGTCTGACTTCTCAGCTCCATGCAATGTTGGAGACTGTAGAGCACTTAAATTGGTTGGGCTCAATCTTCGTATGTCTTCTGCTCCATAGTTATGAGTACTATAGTTGTTAGGGTTGGTGGAGTGTTAATTCTTCCTACAATGACTAACAGTATTTTCAGGCTTGTGCAGGATGCAGAGAACTTTAACTTTTTGTATTTTAGGCAGAGGCAAGATGATATTAATGCAGGATAGACTATACTCTTGAGGGGATCATGTGTGCCAGCAGTGTTGGAGAGGTGAGCGGCTCTGCAGTAGTCAGTGTTTGGCACCAAACATCATCTTGGTATGATTTTGAATCACTTTCACAGTGCATAATTGCAAGCCTGGAGGAAGGATACAATACTGACCCAGAGGTGCTGTGCTTTTACTAATTTCTTTCAAATGTGCCCAACAGATGAGCAACTTTTGCGATAATACCACTTCCTGAATTACCTCTCATTTTGGCCACTAATAAAGGTTTTATTTGATGAACAGTAGAATAAACTTGAAGTGATCAGCCATGATTTTTGTGGCATGCTGGCTCTTCAAGGCAAGAAAAGGAAGGGTAGAAAAGAGTTCAAATGTATGATCTTGAGAAGTCAGATTACCACGTAAAGAAGCAGATGTTATCATCCTTTGCACAGAATACCCCAGATTTCTGCAAGACAATGCATTCAATACCTGATAGTGGCACAACAATGCAGTCGATCTTGAATACCTTCTACCTGTGTTAGTGGCTGAGGTGTAGAAGTACTCAGGAAAGTGCTGTTGTAGGTTCAGAGGCAGCCTATCTGAAAGGTGGTGCTGTAGTGATACGGTCCCAGGGCTGGAAAAGCTGTCCCAGTGCTTGTATTCCAACACATGCTTCCAGCCCTGGGCCACCATCACTGAGCACAGTAGGTTTCATCCTCTCCCTTAGGAATACCCTGCTTTATTTTTCCATTGTGTTGAAGTGTTACTGTTCACCAACTAATACTGGAGGTCAGTATTGGTTCCTTACTGGAAAAGGAGACAATCATGCAGGCTGGAAAGAGCAGGATGCTGTTTGCAAGTAGGGAAGTCTGTGGGAATGATCAGCTTTTATTGTGAGTCAGGAGGGGGCTCTTCTTGTTCTTTAGTTTCTTTGATTCTTTTCTGCTTTGAGAGAAAAGGAAAAAAAATACCACCTTTTGTAGAATATTCATCAAGGTAAATAAAATCTGACCAAGGAAGAACATTTGGGAAATAATTTTTTTAGAACTAAAGGGAGCTATCTGATGAGAATGCTTTGCTGTATTCTTCAGTGAAATATATATATGTATATATAAACGCACATGCATAGAAAGAAATACACCAGCTTAGTCTTTTTTTTGTTCCTGTTGGCTTTGGCACTGAAACAATGTATTTCTTAAAATAACACAGGAGACTATATTTATTGCATTAAGAAAACAGAGGAAAAGAATAAAGCCATCTCAGTGAACTAAATTGTTGGTGATCTAGCACACCAATTTTTACACTTTTTGAAAAAATTTCTAGTGAAAAAGTGAGACAGTTGAAAATAAAGCAGCACCTTGTTTGCTAGGCCTCTGCAAATGTAATAATAATCTCCAAAAAATAACCTATTTCTAGTTTAAATGTTTAATGAGTGACTCCCTACAAGTGGCAGAAATTAATCAAACTGAGAATGCTTTTAAGCCACATCTTTTAGCTTCTTTTCAATAATAGATAATTATTGACATTTCTAGGAAGCATATGGAGTCCCGGAACAGCAGCAGTACAATAAGCTCCTTCACTCTTCCTTTCAACTTGAGCTTGGGGTTCCTCCTCTTGAAAGAAGCAAAATCTTCAGTCTGTTGATGGCAATAGAAATGCTCCCTGCAATTGAAAATTAGCTGTTTCCACCATTTAGTCATTTCTGGTTTGAGGCACATTCTGTGTTTGAGGTCTCTGCTGAGAATTGCCAGCGAGGGAAACAATAACTGAGGTCATAATTTTTGTGGTGCAGAAATATTAGCTCTCTGGCAACTGGACTAAACATACCAGACTCATTTCTCATAGGACACCAGGAAAAATTCAGTGCAGAATGTAACTCAGACAAATTGTTGATATTTCAGAGCACAGACCAGGAAGGATTAATTTATCCAATAACTCTCTTCATGTGGTCAGAAATTTTGAGTGACAACAACCCATCTGGCAAGTGACATCGCTAATGTCGTCTGCAAAATCTAACTTCACTCCTAAACTTGAGATTTTATTTTTCTCGTTGATGAATGCTGCTGTAGCTGTAAATTTCTTCTGTATCCAAAATGAGAACGTAACCCTCATCTCAGATGTGTGTGCTGAAGGAGAGAGGAACCTGAGAGTTATTAACGCCTTAAGTCCTTTAGGGCTGTTGGTTTATCAGGCTTGTCAGGATTTGGTTCTAGTTCAAAGTGCAAATTCTTGAAACAGCAGAGATGACTGCTGAGCCTTACTGAAATGGTTTTATTTTTTGGTCTTTTTGTTAAGAGAAAGCTGTGGTTCATATAACTTGGGAACACTTTTTTCTTCAATCTCAGAAATTTCTTGCATGTGTGTCCCCAGTGTATAACATGCACACATTTCTAATGTAAAAGTGCAAACTCACATACATGAAATGTATTTTTGCTGTGTTGAGACCTACATAAAAACAGTAAAGATGCTTGGTTCTTGCTAATATACAGGCATATATACATACATGTAAAAGTCTTGAGTCTGAGGTGTATCTAAGTGTGTAGTTCAGTCTGTGAACCTCTCATTTAAGTTCTACTCCAAATTAATTTTGCTGTTGTTTTTAATTTCAAAGACATCAACACGTTTCTTTAAAAACTGTCAGTCCCTTTGTGGATTTCCCAGCTCTGTCAGATTCAGGAATAGTGAAGCCTATTTCAGAAAGTGCTTTTTACAGTATTTCTGTGAGTGTGGCTTCTGCAGTTGTTCTTCATAAAAAGCACTTTTCGACAATATCAGAAAATGTAAATTTAATCTTGATAAGTGCTTTCCCTGAATGCAACCTTTCCTCTGTAGTGAGAGAGTTTATATTACATCAGCATAAATGCATTCAGATAGCTCTATATACAGGCAAGTGACCTCTCATTCAAAAGATGTTTTAGGATCATTTCAAAGACCCTATTATCCAGCAGAAAGTTTAGTGTAGTTTAGGGAAATTGTAATACAGTTTTAGGTTTTCTGTGTTTTACCCCCTGTGTAACAAAGTGAATCAGGACTTCGCCTAGAAATAATTTCCCACACTGTCTTCTGAGCTGATCATTGTCATTATTTTAGGTATAGAAAATGATAATCAATTATTTTTTACTGTAATACAGACAGAGTTAGTAGGTAATGCACTGCTTTCTGGTGTAAATAAATTGCATAGGTGAAATAGAAAAACTGTAGCCTTTATTTCTTACACGTAATTTCTTTTCTATTTACAAATGAAATTTTAAGTTTCTCAACAGCATTTTTGAAAACCTTCGCATCCTACCTTGTCAGAAGAGTCATGGGGAGTAATACAGCAAGATTGTTTAAAAACAAACAGTAATTTTTTAGGGATTTTGTTGTGTACAAGTAGTATAAGTATGAATGAATTACCTCCTGAGACATTAGTGGGCTGTTGGGGCTTGAAAACAATTCCAGATTTATATTTTCTCCAGGTATTCATCATGCCATCGACATTCTGGTTTCCACAGATACAGTTGAAAGGGAGGATTTCTCAGAGGCCTGTGCTGCTTTAATGAGGGTATGGTGTGTCAGTCACAGTCTGCATGGCCAAAGCACTGCTGGCTTTGAAGGTTCCTGCACAGCCCAGCTTCCTTGTCAGCACGTGTGGACCCCAGGAGCAGGATCCAGGCACCACAAGCAGGCAGAATGTATCTAAGGCATCTGCCCAGGCCTGGCATATGTAGTTCAGAATGTCTGCATCCTTTTGGAGCAGCAGCTGGAGGCTGGGGAGAAGACCTTGGGAAGCCTGAAAAGGTAGCAGACGTCTGCGTTTGAGCATAGCTTGAGCTGCTCGGAAGAGCAGGAGGGGGATTAGTACCAGTTAAAGCTTATTAGGAGTTTTTCAGGGGCAAATTTCAATGAGTACTAGATGACATCTTTGTGGTGTGTGGATGTTGTGTGTGGGTTATGGTAGTGGGAAACCTTATGCTGGATTTTATCATCAAGATGCATCTTCCACCTTGATTTTCCCATCGTTGCAGTTTATCCCCAGGCAACAACCAAGCCCCAGGCAGCCACTTGCTCACTCTCCCACCAGTGGGATTGGGGA
The DNA here is from genome assembly GCA_013397295.1 of Polioptila caerulea. NCBI lineage: Eukaryota > Metazoa > Chordata > Aves > Passeriformes > Certhiidae > Polioptila > Polioptila caerulea. The sequence goes on from VYXF01001702.1 coordinate 2,026,687, forward strand.
CTGAATTGGAAGAGTAAAAGCTAGAAAAATTGTGGGTTGAGATAAAGACAGTTTAATAGGGGAATTAAAAACCACACATACAAACAAAGGAAAACAAGGAATTAATTCACTTCTTCTCATGGGCTGGCAGATGTTCAGCCATCTCTAGGAGAGCAGGGCCCCATCATGCATAATGGTGACTTGGCAAGACAAATGCCATCACTTCAAATGTCTCCCTTCTTCGCCCAGCTTTATATCCTGAGCATGATGTCATGTGGTCTGGAATATGCTTTAATAAGTTTGGATCACCTGTCCTGACTGTGTTTCCTCCCAGGCACCCCCAACTTCCTTGCCAGGATGGAAGTACAAAAAGCAGAAAAGGCCTTTGCTCTGTGTAAGCCCTACACAGCAATAACAAAAGCATCTCTATATTATCAACTTTTGCTGAGCATGAATCCAAACCACAGCCCCATACCAGCCACTGTGAATGAAATGAACTCTACCCCAGGCAAAACCAGCATATTCATGTTAGTTGAAAGGGCTTTCCCTGGTGCTTGTGCTAGTCCAGAGCAGTGTTCTTGTACTGGTTTAGGGCCCCTAAATCTCTTACTTGCATATTATTAGTACAGTTGTTTACATTCCTGTCCAAGCCTTGAAAAATATTTTGCCTCTTTGTTTTCAGATTTTCTTAATGACTGTTTATCCTGTTCAGGCAGTGCCTGTGCCTCAGTGGAAGGCATCCTTGGTTTCTAATCTTGTGACTCCCTAATAAGCTCAATTTCAAAGTTTGTGGAAAGCAAGCTTTTTAATCTGATGATTGAATGGGAATGTAGAGCTGAGAACTTGGCAGCAGAGAGAAAAACGAGAGGATTCATTTTCTTTAGCTTAACACTTCAGAGGTTTCAGCATTTGCCCGTTGCCTTGAGTTCTGCTATGATTGATGCATGTGGATGTGCAGAGGAGTTCCTGGGTGAAGCATGTGTGGGCATACAGATGCACTCTGGTGAATACAGTGGTTGATGGCGATTTGGTTGAATTGCAAGTTTCTATAGACAAGAACAAGAGGGTGAACTATGGCAAACACGAGCGTGATTAGCATTTCCAGCATGAAACCCTTTGGTCAGCAAGAAAGAGGAAAAGCAAAGCAGTTTGACACATGAGAACAAGAACATTTCCTATTGCCTAGGCTGGTCTCTGAGACTTTGAAATGCCCCTCTTTGTCGAGGAAGCATGCAAATGTTCTCATTATTTTCTATAATTTGCATTATTAAACAAAAGTTATTACCCAGGCTCAAGCTTTCTCAGAGCACTGAGTCAAAGATACTGTTTTGCTTGCTGACACTGCATGCTCAAATGGACCTAATGGTGATCTGTGCAGAAGTATTTTATCTTTAAGGACCCTTAATTGCTTTAACATACCATGCTGTAAACAGACTGAATCACAGATAAACAGCAGTCCTTTTCAGCTCTGTTGTTAGGTAGGGTTAAAGATTCTGGCTCAAATTAAGAGTTAATCCTTATTCTTAAATAAAGGGAACTAAGTCCTTAAAAGAAAAAGTAAAAAACCACCTTTAGTGGTTTCTAATGACGATTTTTAGCCCTGGGTGCTTCCAGAGCAATCTCATCTCTGATTCTGGAATCCTATTTCTGTCTGGTTTTTTCTGTCATCTGTTTTTTTGTCTCTCTCTCTGTTGATCATGGACCGACATTGCTGCTTTGAGGCTTGCCAGGTTTTCCTTTTTCTGAAGGTCCACCCCTTTGCAGACACTGTGTCTTTCTTTGATAGTCTGGAGGTGCCTTGATGGAGCAAAGCTATCCTCCAGTAGTGCTATAAAACATGCTTTTCCTGAAGGATCTGGAGCAAGATAGATGCTCTTCATGGAGAAATAATGCCCTTAGTCACAGCAGGAGCCCAATGGCTACTGAGGGCAAGGAGTGAGGGGTTATGGGGATCTGTGAGACTGATTTCCAAAACTGGCACCAGTGCCTCAGCTTTTACAAACAACTTGTGTGAAATGAGTGGAGAGTTCTCCATTGTGTTTTTCTTTCCTGGGCTGATGGTGGTCAGAGTGCCGTGGGCTCAGGGCTGGCTGCCTGCTGTGGGAGCGCTGCTGCCCCGCTGCTCCTTTTCATTCCCCATAAGGAAGAGACAAAATGAGTTGCTGATGTCTGAGAAAGGCAAAGGGCAGGGGAAAAAGCAATAAAGTGCTTGTCTGGCACGCAGGCTGGAGCAGCAGGGAGGGAAGCCGTGGGAGATGGAGGGCTGGCACCAATTCCAGCCTTCTGTCCTGCACCAAGCTGTGTTGAAGAGCATGTTTGGCTGAAAAAGTACAGATACTTCTCTATCCTAGAGGTCAGTTTGCTTATTCATTTCTCATCACTGGCTTTCCATTTACACCAGGAAGCAGTTTAACTCTTTGAAAGACTTTGTTGGCATGAGGGGTTGCTCTGGTGCCTATGTGGCCATTTCACATCCGCTTATCTTACCCCATGCTTCTTTCTCTAAGGATTTGGAGTACTGATGAGGATGTTTCCTGTGGTCCAGCTCTCCTGCATGTGTACATATACATAGTGGGAGGTCTCTGTCTGAGCTTTGATTCCAGCTGTAAGATGACTATAGGATGGGTTGGAGTGCTGTGATAACAAAAAGGCAATTTCTTTAATCCAGATTGGCCTCTGCTCTGCATGAAAAAGAACTTGTCTGCTCTTAGCCCCTTAAATAGTTTTCTGTAAACAGCACTGAAGAGTGGATGCTCCTGTCTGTCCCAGGCGTCAATACAGCATGTCCTAGCTCACCAGAACCATTTTCACATGGCAGATCTGCTTGATTAAATGCATGAGGTTGGCTCCCCAGTGGTAACCCTTGTGCAGAATGGGATAGCTGCTGGTGCTGTGGTCATAGAATCAGGTGAAAGTGGCCTCTGTGGAGTAAAAGGGCATTTCTCTGGTTGAGACAAAGCCTGGCTGCACAAATTCAAGGTAACTCACTTAGCCCTTTGGCCAGTGGGGGTGCTTCTTGCTGCAGCTTCACAGGCTTGCTTGGCAAAGGGCAGCAGGGGATGCTGGTGGTTCTCTGGAACAAGGACATTACCTGGACACTTGTCACCCTGGAAGACCAGGATGGCATCACATTTTATACAGAGTAATCCTGGAGTCCGGATTATAAATAAGTTGAATTGGGGGAGATGATCATGATTAGGCTGCTTCATCTTCCTCTTTTGGAATATTTTCTCCTTAAGGGTGTTCAAACAATGGAGTTGAGCCTTCAGATTCATAGCTGCCACTTTATTATCCTATTAGTCAATTATGGCTGCTGAGGAGCAGGACTAAGTGACTGCATGGCAGATTACAGCAATTTATTTGCAGTTCTCTTAGTCTGGTACCACATATCATCAGGCTGTTTAAATTTAATGATAGGGTTTTTGCATGTGTTTTAGTGCAGTTAAAGTTGTAATCAAAATGTTTAGGAAAACCCCCACTGACCTGCATAAATACTCCCATCTTCAGCACTGCTTTCATGCCCTGTTGTAATCTTTGTTAGCAGAGCTGACTCACTAATTAGGAGAAGCAACCTGCCTTAGAGATAATAGATTTTTTTCTCTCTTTTTTACCACTTTACAAAGCTTTGAGGAATAGAAGTTGGTGGTAACCTTTGTTTGGCTCTGCTTTAGAGATGTTCTCTCACCGCCCACCCGACTGAAATTAAAATGTAAAAACAGGTACATGTCAGCTTGTTTTCCATAAGCCCAGCATGGTATATTCCATGTGGGGGAAAACAGTCAACCACTGGACTTCAAGCATCAGGCACTGGTGATGTTGCTCTTGAAGAGGTGTCTGCAGTCAAACAATGCAGCCTCCAGCACGGTCCCAGCTCCCATCATGTTTGGTCTTCAGAGATCGCCATTGGAGAGGAATGGAAAAACTACCAAGATTTTGTCCCTTCGTGTTTCATACATTTGTATCTGCAGAGATGGCAACCATGAGGTCTGAAAGCAGGCTTGGGCATCTTCCACAGCAGCATGCCCTTTCAGTGGAGGTTGTGCTGGGCTTACAAGTTGGCTGCTGGTGACCATCTGCTCCCTTGAGAGTCTCAACCTGAGGACCGGGATGCATTGCTGCTGCTGGCCTGAGGTACAGCCATTCAGTGGAGCTGAATGAATCCAGAAGCCTTCTGGCCAGAATACATAAACACCTGGCCTCTGAAAAATTTAAGATATTTTTTTCAAGTATTTGGGGTCTTAACTGGGATATTCAGTCATTTCATCCTGCACTGAAATAAAGGTGTAATCATCAAACCTATGAATGTATTCAGCCAGCATGCCCAGAGCTCATGTGGGGGAGATGGATGAGGCTGCAGCTGCCAGCCACTGTGTGCTTTGATGCAAAGCAGCAACCTAAATGAAATAGAGATACGTGGAATGAAATTTAGGGATAAAGTGTTTTGTGACATGTGGGGAACTCCTTCAAATAATTGTTAAGCACTGAGTATATAAAGTGTGTTGCTTATACAGGGCAGAACGGGTGGCCAGTAGACAAACAGCTCTCAGAAAAATATATGAAGGATGTGTTCTGCTTAATGCCCTGAAACAGAGTGGAGGGTGATGAGAAGGCCTGGATGGAGGTTACAGCCACAAGTGAACAGAACTTTCTCTTCTTTTGCCCTCAAGAGGAGCTGGCAGGCTTCACTTTTGTTTTTCTCCACTGCAGCTCAGCTTTTTGGTTGAGTTGGGCAGGATTTTTTACTTGCCTTTCCATTCACCTGCATCAATTCAGTTACTGTGCATGAGCTGCCTGGATCCTGCTGCAGCCCTTCAGCAGCAGCATTTTGGATTTTCTGCTCTTTTACCAAACCACTGTCAAAGCCCCCCAAAGGGTGATCCTCACCAAGCCTCTCCCATCTGCCTCTGCCCTGCACTGGAGCTTTCCCAGGGGGAAGCCAGCCAAGACCCTATGACTCCTATTTACAGGAGCCCCAAGCACACCGTCTGCAATCCTGAGGCCACTGGCACAGGAACTGCAAAGGCACTGCCTTCCCTGGGACTTCTGTGAGGCAGGGATAATCCTGCATTGGCTTTGGAGGGACCAATATTCTCTGAGCAGAGAAGTGGCATCAGATTGGTGTTCAGAAGTTGCTAATTAGTGAGTAATGTTATGTAAAGCTGAGCTGGGCTTCCCAAAATACACCAGTCGTGTATGAGTTAGGGAATGGTTTACAGACGAGTGGTGTTATTTTGTGCAAGGGCAGGGACAATTAAATGGATTTTCTTTGAGTTGTTAACCAGGAGTCATAATACCATTTATTACATCCATATTGGGAATATGTCACATAAAAACATAATTGATGGAAGTATTATCTTACTTAATTGGGAAATCGAAAAAGCCACTTCCCCTTTATTTACAGTTTATTAATAACAGTATCTCCTGTTTGGTCTGGGGTGGTTTGTACATAAGTCACAGGCTTTGTGCATGAGATTCAGCATATAATTCTCTTAAAGGCTCCTCAGTCCTTTAAGAGAGAAAACTGAGAAAACTGGCTCCTCATTTTAGAAATGACAGCTTCTGTTGAATGTGCTGTTGAAGCCTCACAGTATTTTACAAAGGCGTGGTACTACCAACAGCTAGGACAACAGAAAGATTCAGAGGGAAAGTAGCAAAAATACTGTTTTCTATCTTATTTACTAGGTGAATTCCCTAAATCTTTTTGCCTCTCTTCATGACGAGTTTCACCTTGACTCTGACAGTGCCTTGCATAGTCAGGATAATTATTTTTCCAGTAGTGTTTGGCAGTAAGTGTCTCTCTGGTGATTTTGAGGATATTCTTCCAGTAACAAGAAGCTTATTTTTAAAGGGAAAATATGATTATGAAATAATGAAAATATGTGAAGAGTCTGAGGCAGAATTAAAATTCAAATGGAAGAAAACAGGAAATGAAAGATTTGGCCCCTTTTGCTTTTTAAGCTTTTGCTTTGCTTTTAAACTTCATTTTAAAATCAAGATGCTACCAGAAATCCAGACTTTTTCAACCACCTAAAGTAACAAAACCAAAAATAACAAGTATTTGATTTTTCATCAAAAAATTTAAATGTTTTACTAAAAATACTGACTTCAGTGAGTGGGCAGTGCTTGCTGAGAAGAAATTAATTATGGAAGGATTTGAGTTTTTGTCATAATCACCTTTAATGAAGATGTTATCCTCAGCTTAAAACACTTTTTCTTTCAATTGTGGAACCCATTTTAGTGAGTGTAAGACACGTTTCCTTCTCATTATTGCAGGGACGTTCATCTTTGTAACCCCATCTAGAGCACAGCAGGAGAAAGTGGGTGGACTTGCCAGGAGTGGGCAGCAAGGGCAGGACAAGGAGCTTGGAGCATTCTGGTGTCCTTCTGCTGGGCACAGAAATGCATCCACTGCCCCAAGGTGTTCACCCAAAGTGAACCTGGACCCATGGTCGGTTTTGGGTCCCTATTCAGTGTCTGAGAGGTGTTGCCATGGGGACAGGGGAGGGAAGTTAAAAACAGTTGGTTTTATTCTCTCAGTGTGAAAACAGATTTTGAAGAAACTTCCAAGCAGAAGCTCACTGTCTGAAACATATGGATGTTTTTCAAGCAGAGTAATTTATTAACCTCTATTCAAGTATGCAGAAGGCTACTGAGATACTGTTTTCAAGTTTGATACAAAATGAGAGAAAAGCATATTTCTGAAAGAAAAATTACTCCTTTCGAGTCTCTGCTTCTCATTGCACGTTTTTGCCCTCCCAAGCTGAGTAGTTCAGGTATCACCAAAGCAGAAATGATGAGAAGGGAAGCGGTTTAAACAACGAGCCAAAATTTGTCTACACGAAACCAGAACATTCCTGAGCTGCAGCCCATCACATCAAACTGGTCGAAACCTTTTGACTGACTTGTGGCCCAGGACGTGTCACTACACCTCTCTTGTGTTTGGTCTCCACTCCCAGCACTGCAGGAACCAAATCCTGCTCTGTTTTCCTGATATTTTGGATGAGCATTGGTGGTTCAGCTGTTTTACTGAGAGACGTTGCTGTGTAGTGCAGGTTGTTGGCCAAGGGGGTGCCAAACCAAGTAGATATTCATCCAGCTCCTAACAGGGCTTAGGCAATGAGCACAGCTCCCATTTACACAACTTTCCCTCTCTCTGTTTTCTAGTCACTGCCTTGAAATGCAGGTTTATTTTCTGGCAGTGTTTTAAACCCATAGTGTTGAGAATGTTAATGGGCAGTGGCTTAAAGCAAAGAAAGTTCAAAAGCAGAGTTCATCAGCACGGTAGAATAAAACCCAGGTCTCTGAACACACAGCCAACCCTGCCAAATAACCTTTCAAAAATTGGCTGATTTAAAAACTAGCATGGGCCAGGATTTGCTCTGGTCCATCAGACATTCATTACTTCTGCTCCTGAGTTGCATGATGTCCTTATCTTTATCAGGAAAATGGCTCAAATTATTGGGAGTTGCTTGAAATGATTGGTGACAAGACAGAGGCTCTTATTTACTCCTAGAATAACCATAAACATTGTGTGGATGCAGTGACAAGCCCTGTGCCTGCTGCTGGTTATTGCCTGGAGCCTGGAGCCAGACTCTTGGCTGTGCACTTGCGAGGCGGCTCCCTGAGATCACACTGGGACTGGTCTTGCAGAGAGAGCTGCTGGCATGCAGCAGTGACTGCATCTTCTGTGTTAATCTGGAAGCTCTGGAGCCTAAATAATTAGCAGCACTCAGTCTGAAATTGGACAAGATGGAAAGTCCTAACCAGATGATGTCAGAAATTTATTATTTAGAATTCTTTATTATAAGAGCTGACACTAAATTGTTATTCAAAATGTTTCTATATGAGAGGGGAGGGCAGTGTGGAAGCTACAGACAGGACCTTGTATGCCATGTCCAGTGCTGCCCAGGCCAAAGGGCTACAGGAGATACATGAACCACCTCTCACCCAGGTGGACATTTGTCCAAAAGTTCTCCCTGGACCAGATCAAGATCTTTCACTGCTGTCTGGTCCACCTGCTTCCCCAGTGATGTAAAATGGCCATGGTGGGGTACACAAGACTCCTGCCCATGCAGAACTGTCTCATACCACTGCTCATGGCTGTCAGGTACCATCAGACTAGTTCAGGGTTGCCTGCCTGAAATGGGACATGTGATCTGCCTTCCCTAGTGCCCTTGGTGTCCAATTTACTTGTCTGCCAAAGACCAAATAAATAAAAAATTTCCTTGTTACTTGCAGTGGACCATGTCAGCATGAATTAAATTGCTACTTTGGTTCATTTCTCAGCCTTCTGTTTGTTCACACCCTTTCTCCCTCACCTCTTTGTGTGATGAAATACCAAAATTACAGGTTCGAGGCAGATGTGGTGCTGAGTTAAGTGACAGCAGCAGGCCAAGAGGCAGCTTGGGGCTGTGCTGCAAATGCTCGTGGTGACTTCCTTTCCCTGGGGATCTAGAGTGATCCAACCCCTTTCTAGTGCTCTCAGTGGCCATATACCAGAACTGAACAAACCCTCCAGGCCAGATATGCAGGACTGGTAGGGCACTGTTCACACATTTATTTCAGTGGGAATTAAATGCATGTATAGCTTTAAACCTTGTTTCTGCTCTCCCATTAGGGAGATGTAATTGGAAACATAGGCTTTGCTAAGTGTTGCAAGTGGTTTTCAGAATTAGGCCTTTAAATTTCATTGTGTCAATCAAACAGACAAATATGAAATTATGTTCTTTCATCCTCTGGCTAGTTGTGTGGAAATGAGTCCCTCATACCTGGATTTGCAGTGTTGGGAGGCATCACATCACAGTAGTTACCATGGGAGCTTGTCACCCCCCAGCCTGGAAGAAGAGATGCTGTGTGATTCAGCTCTGCTGCCTGCTGCTCAGCACCATGCCAAGGAGGCAAGGAGAAGCCCCAGATGACATTTCCATCTCTAGAATTTTACTTCCTATTGTAATTTCATTTTAGTTGGTGCCAAGCTAAAAGCAGTCAGTTGTTGTTCAAGCAGCCTTCTTTTGGCTCTCCAACAGCATGAAATGCCATGTCTCCTATGAACCATCGAGTTGCAAGCAAAGTGCAGTTGGGCGGGCACTGAGGAGCATGTCTCTGAGGTCAGGGGGGCTATTTTCTGCCCTTTGGTGTGTAGAAATGTGCAGGAGGTGAATCTGAAGGGTTAAAGACGTGTTCTTGGGTGGGTTGGAAGGATTTAGAATGAGACCTCCCCTCCATTTGAAAGTGTATACAAACATCAGATGACGCAGAAGATGTTTCTGGTGCAAACATAATTTCCTCCCAAAGATGCATTCAGGTGATATGAATGGCTGGACACAGGGGGAGTCACAAAAGATGCTTGTGAGGAAAATAAAAACCTCAGAGTTTTGGGCATCAGCCTGAAAACTAAATTCAGAGTACCAAGGCTCTGCTGGAATATAACCCAGCAGTCTTCAAAAGCAATTTAAAAACAAAATCAAGTATTTGATACTAAGGGTCTGATGCAAGAAAATTTTCTACTAGTTTCACAAGGAGTGGCTCTTGTCATCATCTCTGTCTTCACTAAAGTCTCTCCACTCTGCTGCTTTGTTGTTTCCTTTTCCTCATCCTCTGCCCTCCCCTCGTTGCAGTGCCACAGGCATGTGAGCATCCTCTCTGTGTGCTGAGGTATCCCTGACTCTGCTCTGGATTTAAGTTTGAAAGCATGATGCCTGACTCAGTAAAACCAGGTCAAAAGGATCAGTGCTGAGACTTTTACATTTACTGTGTGTGAATGAAGCTGATAAGCAGTACATTGGATAGTTTATTATCCCAACATAGATGAAATTATTATGAAAGTAATTATAAGGCACAAAGGAGCTGTGGCTAATGAGGGGCACCCTGGGTGCTGAAACGATTGAGCTGAGCATGTCCCTTGTCACCCCTGCACTGGCTTTAGCCAAATTTTTCTCTTTCCAGGGACAGCTATCTTCACCCATTCCCTCTCCTGTCATCATTATCCTGAATCCAGTCCCCTTTATTGTATAAACTTGTGACTGAGAAATTAAACCAAGACTTTTTCTGGTCTCTTTAATGTAAAATACCTAAAAATAGACCATGAGAACAGTTTTACACTTGAAGAGCAAAGTCGTGCAAAAATGTTTTAATGCAGATTTGGGTCCTAATTATTTTTTTTCTCGCTAACAGGCATAACTTTGCTACAGTGTGAAAAACAAGTCCATAACACTCAAGGTTTATCCACTTAGAACTTGGTATTTTCCTTCTTCTCTTTAGGGATTTACTGAGAGAGCAGAGAATCAAACTATTAAATGCCATCCCAAAAGTCCCAGAGTCACCCCCATCATTAATTCTGCAGCCTTCATTACACCAGGAAATGCCAGCTGGTTCAGGTGGATGACCCCAGGTTAGTACAATGAGTCAAAAGATCTAAACTGGGCAAAAGTCAAGTGTCCTTAACTGAAAAAATACAAGAGAAGTGCTATAGTTAAAATACTGTGTTTCAGAGCACTCGTTAGATCAGGATCATGTGATCAGATTATTTTAGAGTTGGTGAAAGCACACAGAAATGTAGACAGTGTTGTCAAAGGCTCTTGTGTTACTGAAAGGGACTTATCCAGGCTGTTCTGCCTAAGCTGCTGTCACTCACATCTTCTTTCCTAATGAAGGGTGCAGTGCATCCACTGTGCCAGCAAGAGCTCCTCAGCTGTGAACAGACCTAAGAGCAGTTTGAGTTGAAGGGGTGAGTTAGATCTGAGTGTGTTTGTGGCTGTGAGCCTGTGTATGTCCCTACCTACAAGTTGGTACAAGAGAGCTAATCCCTCCTGACATCTGCATGGTATTAGCTCTCTGGTAGGGCAAACTGGGTGGACAACAGGGTATCCCACATGGCAAAGCATGCAAAAGCCATGCCAGGGCATATAAAGAAGGATTTCTGTATGTCTGCAGTTCTGCCTGTAAGTGTTGTAGAAATATCCAAAGTATCAGGCTGCACGCTCGCTGGGGAAGACTCTGTGGTAACCATCATGCTTACAAGAGGAAGTGACTCCCGAGAAGCAGAGATGTGAGCTGGCAGGGGCTGGTGATTGACACATTGTGGTGGTGCAGATTAACACACTGTGCTAGCTCTTGGGTTTCAAGTGCTTTTGTAGCCTCAAATCTTTATTTTTCATGGACAGATGTCCAAATGATGGCCCTGATGGAGAGGCTGGGGTCAGGGCTGGAGCATCAGCTCCCTGCCGTGGAGGCATAAGCAGTCCTTCTCTTCCACCACGTGCTTCATTCACCCCTTGGGTCTTGAGGCTGTTGCAAACAGGACACTGTTGCTGGGAGCCTGGGCTGATGCAACTGTCCCAGCCTTGTGCAGGTCTGGGCTGGTGATGGTGCCATGGGTCCATCTGGGTGCTTTATCACAGCTATTTGTTTTTAATCTGTTGATATATCCAAGGTATGCTAAAGTAGAAGCTGTGCTTCTTTCCAGAATGCTGTCTTGAGAGTGACACAGGACTTCTGCAATGCCTACAGTGAGAGGACAAGAGGAAATGGCCTTAAGCTGAGACAGAGGAGGTTCAGATTAGATATTAGAAAAAAAATTTTTAGGGTGGTCAAGCACTGCAATAGATTACTCAAGGAAGTCATGGAGTCACCATCCCTGCAGATGTTTAAGAGGTGCCTGGATTCAGTGCTGGACGATGTGATATAGTGTTTTAGGGCTTCCAGTGGTAGTGCTGGGTTGATGGTTGGACTGGATGATCTCGAACATCTCTTCCAACTGTGATGCTTTTATGATTCTATGATAGGAGGGTAGAGCAAAGGAGGGTGTGGAGGCAAGGGCTAAAGAAATGCCTCTGCCCTCTCAGCTTGGTGAAGACCTTGTCTAGAGAGACTTGAGCAGTTTTCTACAAGGAATTGTGTCCTCTCCTCCAGTGGGAAGTCCCATGTGATGGGCACATCTACCCCTCTGTTCGACATGATGATGTTTAGCTGCTGCCCCAGTGAAGCTGATGCAGAAGTCAAGACACATTTCAAGAGTTTCTCAATACCAGAGGTACCTGGAGTGCCAAGACCCCCCCTCCTGCTTTCCCTATGAATAAGTAAAAACCTGTGCTCTTTTGACCCCCATACAGGATGTCTGAATTCAGTAAATAAACCATAGGCAGCCCCAGACAATTCAATTATATACTGTCACTTGGCTTTAAATCACAGATGTGTGTTTATAGTCAATGCCCTTTGGTGTTGTTACCATTTCAGACTTCTTCCCACCTTATTTTCCTCTCTGAACAGGTAAAATGAAAATTTTGAGTGAGTCTTAAATAAGCTAAAGCCTGTCAGGAAGATCTGAGAGTGTATACTGCTATTTCAGAGGGGAGCCAAAAGCTGTATGCATATAATATGTATTGTCAGTTATTAGGCCCTGCTTGAGCAAGAAAAAAAAGTGTCATTTTGTAACAAAAATGTAGAAGAAATTGTGCTCTGCTCCTGAAATTCTGTGTATTTGCACAGTAATATTTTACAGTGGTTGACATTAAGGCAGATGATACTGACTGCACTTGATTAGCTTGTTGTGAGTATTTTAGGTTTCTCAAAGAATCCCTGGCAAAGGTATTGGCAAAAGCAGGGTTAGTATAAAAGTGAAAATGTAACAGAGTTCATTGATAAGGTTCAGTGTACTGTTTACTAGATAGTTAAGGCACTCAGAGAAAAATCGTGCTAAAATCATTGTCTAAAATTATCTTCATGGAGACTAGGGGTGGAAAAAGGATAGCAATGGGAAAGGGTAAGGATAATCCTGTGTTGATTCACAAGGTTTGGAGTGGACCCCCCTTAGCTCCAGACTTGACCCATGGTTTAGGCCTAAAGGTTCTAGCAGCACTTAAATTTCACAACACTTAATTGAAAGTCTAATTTAAACATTTAAAAATAGATTCTAGAGAATTTGCTATAAGCATTACAGTAACTCACTGTTAGGCCTAACTTATTAATTTGACATACCTGAGAATCTAAGATGGTGACATTCACAGTATATTTGCTATAGCAAATTTCCATTCACACACAGAGTGCTAAAGGAGCATGTACTGTGAAAAATTCCCCCTGAGTTCAGTGAAGTACTTGAATGCCTTTGTATCTTCTTAACAGGCAAAGTGTTGAGCCTTGAAGAGTGGGAGCATCAGCTCAGGCTTCATTTTTGGCTTTTGGCAGTGGTCCTCCAAGTGTAGTGATCTTGAGAGTTCACAAACTCTGAGAGGAGTCCCACTCAGAGGGAGGTGCTGGTCACAGCCCCTGTGGTCCAGGAGAGCTCAAAGGGTCTCATTCAGGGCTGCTTTTTATAGGGTCACAAGAAAAATTTGCTTTAGTCATAGTAATTTTCCAAAGTGGCTGCAATTTGAGTCACTAACTTTCTTTGAAAGTTTGCTCACAAAAATATTGTTCCACTTGGGCTGTTACTCAGGCAGCACAAACAAGTTTCCACAGCTGTTTATTAAAAACCTAGGAGCTTGTTAGAGAGCACTTGCTCCAGGGAGCAGACAGTGTTTCTGATAAGATCAAGAGCTCAGCTCAGGTGCTGTTCACCAAGACCAAAGCCTAGAAAGCATTTCTGAGATCATATGAGTGGAAGGGAGGATGCACCATCATATAGCTTAAGATGGCACTAAAATAGGATCTGGTGCTGACCAACCTTTTTAAAGTTTCACAACCTTTGCATGTCTGGTCAGTGGTGGATGAGTCTGTAGATTATTAATAACTAAGCAGAGAAAGGTCTGATTGCAGTTTTGAAGTGGTACATCATAGCCAAGTATGTAAATATGTGCAGCTTCTAGGGGCTTATAGGGGCAAAGGAGGCAGTCTCCTGTTATTCAAGGGTTCAAAGGTCTTCAGCCACAGGGTGAGGATGGAAAAAGGCTCAGGAGCAATGTGAGTAGCAAAGATTCCTAGGTATTTAATGAAATCAATCGATCAATGTAATGAATTTGATTTGTTTTCTGTAAGGGAATATGATTTCACCCGTGTACATTGACAACCACATTGACTCACAAGGCAACCAGCAGGAGTGCAGTGCTCCCCACCACTCGTGGGGCTTTGCTCTGTGTCAGTCAGCATGTCATCCTTTGGTCAGCAGGAGCTCGAGCAGGCAGGCCTTCAGGGCACAGGCTGGCAGTAATTGAGAGCATTTATGGGGAGATTTTTGTAATTTGTTTGCACAATCACAAGAACTTTGTTTTCAGACCCAGTGGTTGTAGGTAGTTATGCAGTCAGTCACCACTGCAGTCAGCAAATAAATAGCTGCACTGCATAATTCTTTGATTTGGATATGAGCAAAAATAAATTAACTTGAAAGCTTTTTGAAGGAATAATCGGCTATGTCAAGCCATGCAGACAGCCCTCCTGACATAATGGGCCACAATAGGAAATTCAGATAGTTCACCTCACTGCCAAAGCCTCCCTTTGAGCTCCTGACCCTGTACTCCATGCATTTGCTTTCTGCAGGCTTCACCTGCAGCTGTGAAGGAAATGACTACAAATAGGAATTAAAACTCGTTTCAAACTGTCACTGCTTCTCAGTCCCCTGCAACTTGTTTTGTGCCTGTTCCTCCTCATAGCTTTTTCTCTCCTGCAGGTGTGGGAGAGGGTTCCTTTGCTTCTCCTGAAGGGGCTGTCTCCTTGCCAGCTCACGTCTGTAGGCAGCCTCCTCCAGCCTCTGGCTGTGGTCAGGACTGTATGTGAGGAAGGCCTTACAGTCCCTAAGGGTGACTATAAAATAGTTCCCCCAAAATTTAGCTTCCTCCAGACCTCCAGTCCAAGGTATGCCACAGACTTTATTTAAGCATCCCTCACTCATTTTATGTGAAATACAATGTAGCCATTAAAATCGTGTTATTTATTGCTCACCCTTTCTCTGATCCCCCAGAAGTTCCTGGCCTGAATTTTGTTTACAGACAATTAGTTCCATGTCTTAATTATAAACTATGGACTATGGGAAAAAAAAATCTTTTAGTGCTTTAAATCCATCTGTTTTTTTTTTTTTAATTGGCTGTTCTTATTGTACAGCTAAAAACAAATGGGAATGCCGAGTGTCTCTGCTTTGTACTTCTTGTTGTTCTGCATTCTGCATCGGACTGGCCCTGCTCTCATCCTCAAAATTAAGCACTTGCTTTCTTTTTGGGAAACTGTTTCTGCTTTTTCTCATTACCCATGCTTGGACCCAGACCAGATCCTATTGTGGAAGCATTCGTGGCTGCCTGAGCAGTGCCATTCATAACCTACCACTAAGCTCAAGTGGTCCTTTCCTCTTCCATCATCCCATTGCTTTCGTATTTTTCTTGCCCTTCTGACAGTTGCTATACATCTTGCTATACATCTAGTCACCTGCAGAGTCAGTCACTTTGCAGGTTGTCCTCTCTTCCAGGTCATTGCATGCTCAAAGTAAACACTTTAAAAATTAAGTATAAGGGAGTGGGGACACTTCTGCCTCCTTATGTACTTGCCTTCAATATTGCGGCTAAAAATAAGTGGAGAAAAATGTGAAAAGTGTGGTTTTAAAACTGATAGTGTGCCCCAACAGAGGGGTGTTATTCTTCTCCAACTTTACTGGTCTTCCAACCTAATTCACCCACCCCCAGAAAAGCTGTCTGCTCTTACTCATTTAATTAAGAAGAATGCAGCCAGCAGTCTCAATTCATGCTGAGACCAACCCACTCAGCTGTCAAACCCCATGGGAGTTGTCATGTCCCCTGCAGCCCCCAGCCCCTCTCCCAGGGGCTAAGCACTGCCTCTGATGGATTCCTGATGCTCTGGTGCCTGCAGCCATGAGCAGTGCTTGATTTATGGAGCCTGCTGAGAGCACACAGTCTGGTGGCATGAAAACAGGCTTGGGTGCTTCTTGACAGCCCAGGGTTTGCAGTGCTGAGGGATCTGCCTGCTGTTCTAGCTCGGCCACTGATCTGTCGTTTGATGGGGGAAGTCCCAGGTTTTTTAATGAATTACAGATGTAGTTAGTGTGCCTTTCAGTAGAGGAGCAGTCCCTTAGGTACACCTAGAAGAACTGTAGCTTGGTCTCACTTGACTGTGGTGCAACTGGAATGTAATGAACTATAATAAAATTACCAAGTTGCTTGTCAAGCAAAAAAACCCAGCTGTATGATATTAATGTTTTCAGGAAGAATTTTGTGCCCAGTGTATACTGACAAAGTATTTTTGTTTGTGCTAACACTGTATAATAAAATTCTTGGAGAGTTAATAGGGAAGGGTTTTTTTGTGGTGGTTGTTGTTGTGTGGCTTTTACTGAGCACAACAGTGCTTTTGAGAAGGTCGAGTGGAGCTGTGACTGATGCCATGCAATGGTGAATGGTACAACCTCTCCAGCAGCTGGTGGCATTGAAACACAGCCCCTGAGTTTGCAAGGGGAGAAGAAAGAAACAGCAGTTCAATGCAGCAATCACGAACAAGGCATCAGCCTTTTCCTCTAGACTCACTTTGCACAAGTGCTGTCAATTAGAATTTGAGATTTCTCAGCCAAGGTGCTTCCTGCAGAGGGAGGTGGGAGGAGTGTGGCTGATCAGGGGCATGGGTGTAAATCGCAGTAACAAATCAGCTGTGGCATTGCTTGGGCTGAGAGAAGAGTTTTACCAGTGTTGATGGTGGATTATTTGCGTATTTAAATTCTGTTGCAAGTTAAACAGACATGGAAACCTCTCAGGATATTCATGTTTTCACACTAGGTGTAGTAGTTATGTAGCAAATGTATTAACCACAGGTTTGCACCAAACATGCAAAAACAAATTAGAAATAGGGAAATACAAACACATTTTCTCATTAGGGGATATAAGTATGTGCTGGCTGTAGTACAAATATAATTTTTATTCCATTTGTGTAACCTTTGGTATTTTAATGAAGTCCTGTTCCTGTGTACAGCGTATGGTTCACTGTCAGATAATTTAACACTAAGAAAATCTGTCTTGAATAAATTAGAATATATTTGCAAATTAATTGGTTAATTAGATTTTAGACATCTCTTGAGGACAGGAGAGAAACAGATGTGTGCAAAAGCCACACAGATAGTTTGGGGATGAGTGTTTCTTGTAGGGTTTTGTCACTCAGTTTTGTGAAAAACAGCCTTTCACAAGTGCCAAAGATTAAAAAACTCTCGGCTTTAAATGCAGAACATTAAACTCCAATTTCCTGATTTTTTCTGGGGCACAGGCAGAGCCATTTGGACCTGTTTGCTGAATGGCTGCACTCAGAATATGCAAGGTACCTCTTGAGCTGCTTTTTTTTCTAGGAGTATCCGTGAAGCCGTCTGGAAACCCTCTGAACTAAACACTGGCAGATCAGCAGAGAGATGCCAGCTGGCATTGTGGTGAAGTCAGGCAACTCACAAGAAGAATCAGGTCTAAGCTGGAGCCCAGGATTTAGAAGAACAGTCACCGAAGAAGGAAAACTGACAGGGCAGGTTTTTTTCTCAGCTGCATCGGTGTAAATCCAGAGCAACTCCACTGAGATTCACACCAGAGTAACTGAGAGCAGAATCTGGCCAACATCATCCACCTGACCTCAGAAGAGGGCTCGGATGGGGAATAATTCCCTTACTTTCCTCTTACAAGCCTTTTGCACCTGATTTTTAGAGAGGCACACAGTCAATTTTACTCAGTTTGGGGACAGACATAGTATAATCATATGGTAATCACTGATTTATTTTTACTGATTGGTAAAAGTAGAGATTCTGCTTAAAAAAATATACCCTTGTTTATTCATTATTGACTTAGACCCCTTCAAAAACAAATTTGGAGTAAATCTTCTTTGGAAACTGAGGAAATTCAAATTTTAAGGGCTCGAGTTGGTCCAGAAGCTGAGTATAAGAGGATTTTCAGCTTCAAAGCAGTTCAGCAGCTCCTTGCAGTCTGGGCTGATCCTAAGAGCAACAGAGGTAGGTAGCTGGTGCTACTTGCATCCTCCTTTCAGCTCTGCCAAAAGAGTGCTGCAGTCTAAGCCCAAACCAGAGGACATAGATCAGTTCCTCTTGGAAGACAGCTGGTGATTACTTTGTTTTTGCAGTTTTATCACCAGGATCCTGTTTTGGGTGTGTTCAGAACCATTTGGCAAAAACCTCATCGTTAAAGCAATATTTGCAGTGTACAGTAAGGCAGACAGGAGGCCATTCGTGTGCGTCATCGATCGCTTTACAAACAGTCCTCGGCCGCGCACAGAACGCGCCCGGCGCTGGCTGTTCGGGGTCACGGTGCGGACGTCAGAGGCAGGAGTGCTTTTCCTGCTGCCATAACCTCTGCCAGGCACCATGACCCTGATGCTGCTGGGAAGAACCTTCAAGTCTTGTTCTTTCTTTGACCTTGGGGTGTTTTTCTAAGCAGCAGACAGAGCAAAGTACAGGCCTCGTTGCTGTCGATGTGTGAAAACTACAGCCAGGTTTTTCAAAGGGCAGAGGCTGAGGCTGCAGGGCTGAGGTTGCAGGGGACGCCCACAGCTGCACTGTGGCTCTGCACAGGAGGCACCGAACGAGGCCCTGGGGCCGCTGGGCACAGGCACTGGGTGTCCTTGGTCTGGGACTGCTGTCGGCAGCCACGTGCCTTCAGGAAGACAGCACAGCTTTTAACAGGGTTCATGTAGACTGGGATGTGCAAAAACCTGGCCATGGTGACCTCGATGCTCTAATTTATGAGAGCATCTGGGCTGGCCCCTGAGGGCAGCATGACTGCAGTGTGTGGGTAAGAATCTCGTGTGGCTGGATCGTGCCAGCAGGCTGCTGGCCTTTCCTTTGGAGACCCAGCCACAGCTGGGTGCCAGGCAGCCTGTGGGGATGTCTCTGCTGGGTACTTGGCCTTTCAGTCCTGGTTAACCCCAGAGCCCAGGTCTCCTCTGGCAGGCAGGGAGCTCCTGTTCCTATGCAGCATCTGGCTGTCTACTGAGCCTGCTGCCTTTTGGCCTCAGCACTTCTTTCCTCTCCTGTGCCAAGACAGGCTGAGACAGGTACCTGCTTTTAGTGGGACCTGGTTTGTATCACTGGGAAAGCAGCACTACACCACCATCCATGCCTGGGGTGCTGTGGACAGTGTCTCTCCCAGCCCTGCCAGAGCTGCTCTTCCCTCCACATGTGGCATGTGCAGAGTGGTTATGTTCCTGCAAATAAGTAAGAGTGTAGATGCATTAAGACCTGAGGCTGCTGGTCTGCAGCTGTGGAGAGTATAAACACCTACAGGAGATGCCCATGGACATTTCCCTGCAGCATTCATCCGAGTGCACGGTGGGCTGGTTCCTTGGGCAAAATGAATTTGCATGTCTGTCAGGAGTCTGGGGGTTGGGGAGAGACCCAAAAATTACCAGCTGTGATAGAATTCACAGAGTAATGGGTTAATATCATCTGCCATAACTTCTCTATGGGGCTTTTGTCAAATCTCTGATTCAAGCAGTGTTTTCTGAGGCTTTTGACATTTGTGGCAGCACTGGGACAGACAGTAAGGTTGTGTGTCACTTTAAAGGCTTAATTTTTTCCAGATTCCTCACAAAACTGGAGCTGAAAGCTCGCTCATGAATTTCTTGGAGAATCTGCTGAGGCAGCAATTATGTTATCCTTCAAAACTCCATGGAAAAGGTCACCACAGAACCATGCCAAACCTGTCAGGCTGAAGGAGAAGGGGCTGAGAGGCTGCTTTCTGTGCCGGCTGAGAGCTGGGAGACACCTGTGAAACACAGCCAGCTTGAGATGCCATGGTGTGGGCAAAACATAAACTACACATCTCCCTGCGTGGTCAGGTTTCTGCCAGAGATGTATTTATCCAGCAGAGCAAGAAAGCCCAAAGCAGAGGAAGGTATAAAAATTGTATTTGAGACATGTGACTGCAGTGCTCAGACCTTCCTCCCCTCTGAACACAAACTAACCTGGGGGATGATAAAACAAGCAAGGAGCTGCCTTAAAATTTATTTCTCATTCTTTCTCCATTTCTACAAACCGCCCACAGCAGAATATTAATTTGTTATGCGAGACTAGTCTTAAATAGGACGTCTCAATGCAAAAGATAATAAACACTGATGTTCCCAACTAAATTACAAAGGTCTTGGTAGTTTTTGTGTAAGAACTGGCTGCATTGCTAGACAGAGATCATAAACCTTTGAAAGACAGAGGGAGGAGAAAGAAAATATTCTGTATAGGGAAAATGTGATTGTGTTTCCGTATTGGGAAAATGTGATTGTGTTAATGACTTTGCTAATCCCTAGGCTTCCAGTTTTATCCATTCATGCTTCCAGCATCTGCAGATGAACTCAAGAGGGCTTCAGTAATCCATTAAAACAAGATAAGTTTAAAATTTCCATCTAGGCATAATAATTTACTGGTTTGGGGTTTTCCCCCCTTCTTCTCTGCTAATTTATGAATGCCTCGCTCAAGTTTGCCAAAATGATAATCAACCTTGATACTTTATTTGGGATGATCATCTTTGTGGAATAGTCTTGTGGACAATTTTATAGGAATAAATCCAATTGAGATCTATAGAAATACAATATTGATCTTAGTTGAAAAAAAAAAACATTTATAACTGTCCGTCCATGAAATGAATAATTCTTGAGTAAGTTGAATGTGTTGGTCTGAAGTAGAAAAATCCTGAAGGTTATTTGTTGTGAGATGTAGGCTGTTGTTACTTAGTCTTACAGAATTTGTTGTACCTCCAGTAAAGCGATCTAAGTAGTGCCTGGGCTGCTTATCAGAAGATAGCCCCAGGCATTTCAGTACTAATGTAATTGGATGAAGTTTACATGATGGAATATTGGAGGTAGAGAATTTGTGCTCAGGACTGTGAAAAAGCACCAGATACTACAGCTTTTACAGAAAATGGAAGGCCAGATGGACCGGGAGATTACTGTGTCTGATCTCCTGCGCAGCCCGTTCTGTGTCACCCGCTTTACCCCGTGCTGCATCCAGTAAAGCAGGATGAGTTACTGGGTGTCCTCTGGCTAAGCACTTCCTTCCGATTTCAAGAGATCACTTCATGGAGGAGCCACCATCTCTCCTGGCAGTTTGGTTCAGTGCTTAAAATACCTTCTGTGCCGGTCATTACTACAGATTTCTATTGATGTTTGTTTCACTTTTGACTTCCACCTCTTGATTCTTGTTATGCCCTTTTTCAGCAGGTTGAAGAACTCTTGCTTCCTTTTATTTTTCTCTCTGTAGAGCCTCTTACATGCTGTAATCAAGCCACTTCTTCCTTTTCTCACTGATAAGCTGAACAAGCTGAGGTCTTTCAGTCTCTCAGAAGGGTATTTACTACAGTCCTTTAAATAACTTCTCTGTCCCTTTTCTCTGTCTTCAGTTATTCACCATCTTTATAAAATGTGGAGATGATAGCAGTGGGTATTTTCTGGTGTCTGCCTCACTGACTCCAGGTACAAAGGGACAATATCTTCTCCGTGTGTACAGGGTTGATGTGTCCAAGGATTCATTTGCTCTTCTGTAACAGCCTTGAGCTGCTTGTCCACAATGACCCTCTAATCCTATACAGAATTGTTCCTTTCTAAGGTAAAAGGTTGAGTTTCAGATGCCAAGTGTTATATTTTGGTTTGACTGCATTTTGTAGTCTCTTAAACAGTACCTGAAAGATGTCTGTGCTACATGAGAGTGCTCTAGAACCCTGCTCCAGGTCTACACCTTTTTTAGCCTCCACTGTTGACAAAAATTGCTGACACATCTAACACATGATTTGAGGCACTGCTGTAGGAAAATGCCTGTATCACAGCCCATCTGGAGTCTGAGAAGGGCAGCTGGGGGAGAACAGCTGCTCGGAAGTTTGGAGGGAGAGCTCGAGGTCTTGTTTATAACCCCTGGGGACACAACACACAAAACCCAGACTCAGCTGGGAACTCTGCAGCCTCTTCTCCCACTAGCACAGGGGGCTGCAGTTATGGTTTTTGAGAGGTAGGAAGTTGAAGTTACCCTGATACAGAAGCCTGTTTTATGGATGTCTTTTCACCTGCTTATCACTGGAATGTCAAAAATAATATTAGATATTTTAAAACTAATACCAGCATTAACCCACCTGTATAAAAAAGCAGTCCAGTTGCATCATTGCATGGCCTCTCTTACAGTCAACACTTTTCCTATCCATCTGTTGGCTGTTAGCATTTGGCTGAAGAGCTGTTGTTCCTCTGATTAATCTCATCACTGCTGGCATCCTCTCATAAACCCTTTTGTCTGGACAGTCATGTTTTCCTTGGCAATCTGCAAAGCACACCAGATTATAGGTTCCTCTGAGCACTTGCATGCTGATTCCTTTCCCTTTCCATTTGTCCTTGCACTTTCATGGCTGGGGGAGATGCTAAAGGCAGGGCAAGGAGCAGGGAGAGAGCAAACAGCTTTTTTTGGCAGGCAGTGTCATTCTGGCCCTGCACACCTCCCTGTGGGGCTGGAGGAGGTGCCTGGTGGTGTTCCAGGCGTGAGGCTGGTAGAGCTGCTCCCTGGTGTAAGAGTGGTGTAGTTGTGCTTCAGCTACTGGCCACAGAGCAGAGTTGCAAATACACTTAGGAGTTCCCTGCTCTCTTACAGCTCATGTGAAGTGTTTCAGTGTGAGGCAGATCACAGGAGAAGGCATCAACATATGCCTAACCTGATCTGTGCTTTTCATTGGGGTTCTGGCTACAAAACCTACCAGCTTTAGATTTCCTTGCTGAGGTATAAAATTTCTCATGGTTAAAGCTTTACTTGGAGTAGAGATACCTCTCTGCAAAAGAGGGAGTCCTTTCAAGTATGCACAAACTAGTAAGTAATTCTGAGACAAATGAATTTGTTGGTTTCCTTAAAGAAACATAATTATTTAAAAATGACAAACTGTTCCTTTTGTTGATAAATGTTTTATATCTTTGCTGCTATGCCTGAATAGTTTGTGTAAATAATTTATTAGCTTGCAAACAGACGTAACACGTTCAGGCAAACACTGCCCAGCGGGGCAGGAATGCTGAAAAGGGGAAACGGGATTATGAGTAGTGCTGAGCACTGAGAGCAGGAGTGGGCATCAGCAGGGACAGAGAAACACCATCTGCAGCTCGTGGGCTCAGGCCCAACCTAGCTCAGCTGCCTGACACTGTGGTGAGGCAGTGGAGGTACAGCTGTGAGCAGTCAGGAATCACCATCAGCAGGTATGTCCATGGGATGCTTAGGAGCAAAGTGACAGTGGTGCTCAGGGCTATGAAATGGTCTGGTTTAAGACAGTGGCATTTAACGTTTTCAGACTGATTTTCTTGCTTTGCATGCTTAGGAAGAGCTCTCCTTCAGTTTGCTGTGGTTGGTTATTCCTTTAACTTTGTCCTTAAAATGGGCCTTGATTTTTGAAACAGTAATTTTGAAAAAATCGTATGTGAGGTTCTTTAATGTGTCAGGGCAGGGTCAGGCAGGAGAAGAAGCACATGCATCAGTAGTTTCCAGATGAAAGTACTTTGTAAATAGTGTTGGAAATGTGTGCATATAAGAATGCATGGATGCAAACATGCTTCTGGGGTTTTTTAGACAGCAATTTTGACTGAAAGCCCTGTATGTCACAATGGGGACTTGCAGAACCATAGGAAGGTTTGAGTTGGATCTTAAAATACCATCTAGTCCAAATCTCCTGCTGTGGACTGGCCATCTTTCAATAGATCAGACTGCTCAAAACCCTGACCAGTCTGACCATGAACACTTCCAGTGATGGGGCAACCTGAACTTTCCTGGACAATCTATTCCAGTGTCTCAGCACCCTCAAAGTGAAAAATTTCTTCCTTGTAGCCAACATAAAATTAGCTTCTTTCAGTTTGAAATTATTATCCTGTATAAAACTCTTTCCAGACTTACTGAATGTAGTATAGACACCCTGCTCTGGTTCAACATCAACTGAAGACCGCTGGAGTTGCCTCCACAACACTGTGGAGGGTAAGAAACACCTAATAAAAGCCATCTGCAGTTCTAAACTGATGCTTAATGGCATACTCACTCTGGCTGAGGAGGAGAGTGGCTCCAAAAGGCACTGGGTGATGCAGAAATTAAGAGGACCAGTGCACTAGTTATAGATGCCTTTTTTGCTGAGAAAAACAAATAAGAGAAAACTTGCGTTTTACTGCAGTCAGCAGAAGTGAGCAAGCACAGAGAAGGAGCAGATCTGCAGAGTGACAGATTCCATTTTACCTGGCCACTCAGCGAAGCATCGTCCTGGTTCTCAAACCACACATGGCGTGGCCTTGATTTTGCTTTATCTCAGCAAAACTGTGTATGGGTATAGGAGGTATCACCAAAAATATTTATTAGTGGATTTTTCGTGCTATATTCTCTTTTCTTTCTCTTAGAAAATAAAAATTATTTTAATACTGATTGTTGACTGCAGTAAAGAAAAAAATAGCAGTTTCCTGGCCTTCCAGAGCTCAAACTCCTGCTCTGTTTTATTGCAGAAGTTAGTCCTCATTAAATCCAGAAGATCAGCACCTGCTGTCAGTCAGAAACCACCCTAGACTGTTAACAGTGATGGGATTTTACCCTAAAATTCGGAGCTACAAAACCAAAATACACAGAATTAGGGTTGTTCTCCCCTCCCCACTTTGTGTCCTAATCCTATTTTTGAGGTAGCTTTGTCTCATTTATAGAAAGAAGAAAGAAAATACTTGGAGGTCTTGAGGTGAAGGCAAGTAGAAGAATTAATAATCAGCCAAAATAACGAATTATCTAGATGTGTTGTGTTGTACTGCTCCTAGGGACTAAGCTGCAGCTGACTCCATATGAGTAAAAAATCACTTCTCTGTTTCATTCAAAGTTGTTCCTTGGATTTGCTGAACTAATTTCTCCTCCAAGCATGGTCACATTTTAGGTCAGCTTGCCTAGACAACATGGGGCTCTGCCAGCAGTTCCTGTGTAAAGTCCCTCTTTGTTTTTTTGGAAACAAATCCAGTCATTCATAGAAATGAACTCCTGCATAATTAGAGCCAGCATTGCACATCATCTTTGCTTTCCATTTTTAGATGTTGCGTCTGGAGGACTATAACTTTTAAAGATGCCAACAAGCCACTTAGGAGCTCGATAGCCGTAATGGGAAAATCTGTGGAGCTGAATAGAAAATGATAAGTTTCATAAGGACTATTCTAAATCGTTTGGTAAAGAGCTCAGCCAGACATTCAAAGCAAGAATAGAAACTATAACCCCTTCTAATTTGATCTTCAGGGGGTTGTACTTTCTCTGCTGTCCTGCTGAAGCCCCACTCCTACAGGCAGCTTAATGGGCAGGATGGTATTCTTTACAATGGAGTCCTCTGGTCTCTGTGGGGTCCAGTTATTGGACTGTTGCATAAATGTGTTCAGAACTGATTTTATCCATAATTTACTCTCCGGGGCCTGTAATCAACTTTTTTACTTTCTAGGTTATTTCAAACATTCGGTTACTACAGATACTGAAGTGTGAAAGTCTGGAAAACAGATCCTCTTCAGCATTTTTTAACCTCAAGTTTTTAATAAAGAGCTATTTAAAAATAATTAAGAAAGATTTGAAGGCCTTTTATTTTTTTGACAGGTAGGTAGCAGTCATCAGCTTCAGAGCCAACAGGTGTGTTGACAGGTGAAAGATCTCACAATAAGTCTTTTATATCTCTGCATGCTGAGGCTTTCAGGTATGTCCTGTAATCTCAAAATTAGAGTGGGTAGCGGATGAACTAAAATTTGTTTCTTTGTTCAGAAAATATGGTATAGATTTTTCTTTGTTTGGATCTTTAATCCAAAGTGATGCTTTAATAACTGAAATTCCAGTAGTGGTTTGGTTTTTTTGTTTGGTTTTTTTTGTTTTTCGGTTTTTTTTTAAGTTAGACAATAAATCAATAAGAAAATTGTCCTTTCAGCAGGAGATTACCCCAAAGATGTCCACTGCTGGACTGTCACAGCATGTGAGTTCGGTTAATGGGAGTAGATTGAGCTATTTAGGACAAGTGTTTGACACTGCTTTACTGCTAGGAAAGGGCTAAAGTCCAAACAAAGTCGCTCTGTGAAGGACAGAATAAAATATGCCCAATTTTAAAAATAACTATCATAGAATTACAGAATTATTTGTGTTGGGAGGCATATTTTAAGATAATCTAGTCCAGCCCCTCTGCCATGGGCAGGGATACCTTCCACTAGACCAGGTTGCTCAGAGTCCCATCCAACCTGGCCTTGAACACTTCCAGGGATGGGACATCCACAGCATGTCTGGACCATCTGTTCTAGTGCCTCATCACCCTCACACTGGAAAAATTCTTCCTTGTGTCCGATGTAAATCCAATCACTTTTAATTTAAAAGCATTACTCTTGTCACTACAGGATGTAGTCAAAAGTCTTCTTTCCATCTTTCGTTTAAGCCTCCTTTATATATTGAAAAGCCACAGTAAGGACTCAGTGGAGCCTTTTCCAGGCTGAACAGCCCAAACTCTCAGCCTTTCCTCATAGGAGAGGTGCTCCAGCTGTCTGATTGTCTCCATGGCCTCCTCTGGACCTGCTCCGACAAGTCAGTGTCCTTCTTGTCTTGGGGACCCCAGAGCTGGATGCAGTGCTCCAGATGGGATTTCACCAGAGTGGAGTAGATGGGGACAACCATCTCCATAACCTGCTGGTCACACTTCTTTTGATGTAGCCCAGTGTGTTAGTTCACTGTTGAAACACCAGAGCAGGCTATCAAGAGTTAGATACTACTTTCAACTTGTTCCTGCATTTTTCTATGCAGAGTACTGAGGAGCAAGGCTGAGTAGATGAAGCCCAAGTTCAGGCTGCATGGTGGTTTCATCACTGAAGTGGAGGTGCTGCTTTGTTCTCCTGCCAGCAGGCTGGGGTTCTTTATATTAAAATATTCTAAAAGGAGTTTGTGTTCTCCACAAAATGGCATGGTAGAGGTATCATAATGATGCAAACTGCTGGTGTTATTTATTGCTAGAAGAATCGTGTTAGAAAGTGGCTGTCTGAGCCACTGGATCGTCTTAATAGCTTGGTCTTATCTTTACCTTGTAAGAGTCCAGCATCTTGGTGGTCAATAAGTGCCAGCTGGGCACTTTTCAGACAAAGAGCATTCATACATGCTTTTGTCACTTCAGACAGCATGGCAGGGGAGGTGGGGCCAGGTAAAACCTTACCATGGGGCTCTGTGTGTGCATGTTCCTGGGTGTGCATCCGCGCGTGCGAGCATCACTATCGCCGCTTTCCCACCGACCTGGAGGGTATTTGCGATATGTGGGGCTGCATTTACATTCTTCACAAGATACAGGCGAGCACTACATTTGCTTCTCCATGGATTTTTCTTGTTCAGGCATGATGTGAGTTTTCTTGCTGCCAGCACAGTGAGGTGCGGCTGTGAAGCAGGCGCTCTTGGAGGACTTCAGAGCCTGGAAGGAGGCAGTGCTTGGTTTTAGAAGAAACTCTACACGGGGCCGTTAGCAGGCTGCTGGTAACTGGGGCATAAGGCTGCCTAGAGAGGCACTTCTGCAAGGCTTACCTCTGACATGCCACTTACAGACCCACTCTGGTACACTTGCTAAATATGCAGTTATCTTTAAATATCAAATGATGCTGGTGAGACCACATTTGCTGTGTAAGGCTACTTGTTCTGGGTGGTCTAGCTGCTACCCTGGGAGCCAGTTGGATAGAATTTTGCAATCTAAGTGTTATGCATGCCTTGCATGCATCATATATATTTACAAGACATTATGTGTAAATATTTAGACAGAAATCTTTAGAGCATTTTTATTTGTTGGAATGCACATTGACTTAAATGGCTTGTGTATCCAAATGTTTTTCCGCATAATATTGAAGTTATCTGAATCCAACAGTGATGTCACTGAAGCCTTTAAAGACACTCTCAATTTTAATGGTTACTGTCCATCTTAACTGTAAAATAAAGTTTCTTTAGCAGTCCATCAAAGTGAAAAGTCTACTTCCCTGTTTTTCTTTGTTAATCCAACCTTCTGAACTAAAGGAAGATGTTGGCATGGAACAGAGAAAACTGTTGTGGTTCTCTACAGAGTTTCATTTCCGTTGCAAGGCGTAGTAGAATTATGCAGAATTTTCAGACTGGGCTCATGTTCATACCCATACTCAGCCATTACCAGTGTTCTGAAGTTGCTATTCAGACCTGCTGCTGTAGTTAGACAGGAGCATCCCTTGGAGTCCAGCAGCCAGCACAGTGTCGTGGCAGTGGCTGCAGTAACGAGCTAGACTGAAAGAAATACTCCAATGGCTGCCTTTCAACACTTGGCAAGAAAATCCTTTTTATGTTAGTTTCAAGGTCGTCAGATGTCATTATAGCCAAGTATTAAAAATTTCAAAGAAAGGAGGCAGTGTGTTTGATTTATAGAATAATTATCTAGCTTTCGCTCTAACTTGGCTTTGGCAATGGTTTTGCAAGCGCTCGAAAATTAAATCCATTTTTTATGGCACTACAAGGTATTATCTCACAGCAAATGATAATTAAACACCTGTGAAATCAATTAGCCTTTTAAACAGGGAAAAAGAAGTTTTCCAATTATGTTTTTGCACCTCCAAACTTTCTAATTCCAGAACCAGCACTTGCAGAGCAGGAGATGAACTGCCAGTAGCCAGTTCAGCGGCGTTCAGATCACCCCAAAGCCGTGCGCAGCCGTAAATCCAGAAGCAAGCAGTTCGCAGTGACGGCGCCCTTCCAAGCAGGATGTGTGAGCCTTCCCAGCTCCGTCTGGGGCAGCTCTCTATCTGACACACAGCCGAGCTGTCAGCTCTTCCACAAAGGCAGTTACTCACTTGGTGTTTTCAATGCCAAGTTTTACTTGACAGTTTATTTAAAAGCCAACATACCTTAGTGGAAACCAAGCAACGAGACACTCCATGTGACTGAGTGGGGTTTCTTCTCAGACTCTCCAGCCAGTAGTTCAGAGCCATCTGTATTAAGCATTCACACATGAAGAAATGGCCAAGTGGTTAGTAGCTGAAAATGAATATACTGGAAAACCAGAAAACACTTTTCCATTTACCCTTGTGTTACAGGTATTTACTGTCTGTATTTGTTGTAGTACTTCATATGATACAGAAACTTCTGGAAGATGCAGTGTGCATTCATGGGCTTGCAGATTCAGAGAGGGAGCCCTGGACATAGTTGGTTAAGTGCCATCACAATTTTTTGGCTCAGGAAGTAAAAAAGCAGATCTAGTCACATCTGACATCTACAGCGGAATGTACTGATAGTCCTTGCCAAAGAAGAGCTCCAGCATCTTCCAAAAGATGGATTATGTGTAGCACTGTTAAAATATGTACTGCTGGGTTAAACCCATTGCATTTGATTCGAGTTAAACCTGTTGTATTTGGCTTGGGTTCTGCTCCTGTATTTCCATCTGAATTTTGATAGCCATAACATGCAGCTGGATCTCAGTGAATGTTGCATCACCAGAGAAGAAGCAGTAAGGTGGTTAATGTAATGTTGTGGTTAGCATTCCCAAGGTCCCTCTAGCCGCTGGAGAAGCCACCAGTCATTTGTGTCTCAGGTTTTCCATCTATGAAGCAGGAGTGGTGATTGTATCCTGTAAAAAAAACATGTTGTCTACATGACAGGTATAGCTAGATCAAGTGTTGTGATAATCACTGCATCTAGACATATCTACTGGTCTAAACAATCTTTTTAGATTTTAGACCTCTCTTTAATCAGTGGTGATGAAGATGTGGCTTTCAAAAAAACCCAGTTTATTCTAAAATTGGTAGTGAAAATGTTTCCCAGGCTAGTTTATAATCTCTCCAGTGTAGTGACATGGGGAAATGCTTAAGCTGTAGGAAGGAATGTATGGCATGGCTGATTAGTCACTGCAGAGCTTCTGCAGCCTGCCAGGGCTCCTTGGAATAATGGAGAACAAGGAATCCCAAACAGCTTTCTAATCCATGTGCTGATTGACATGGTCGGCACATCAGAAGAAAAAAACCAAAAAGGAGGGGATGGGGGAAGACAGACACTGTGCATTGGATCAAGGAGTTAAAATGGTAGGAGCATTTGGCCAGGCAGTGTTTCTTCTTTGGATAATTGCCCACACGTCATTGCTGTGTTTACACCTGTGTGATCAATGGGGCCAAACATATTTCCTCAACTATGGATGGTGGCAGGGAGAGAATAATTCAATTAAGTTGTGAATAAATTAGAATTGATTGCAAATAGAGCTATTCTTTTATGCTGCCTAAAACGGTACTAGCTGTGAACAAGGTACACTTAATCATTATGAAAAGAAGCCTGAAAGTTAATAAAACATGCCTCTAATACTTACAGAGGGATGCCAGCTTTGGATTAAATATGTAGCTATTTTAGTTTTGAAGACCCAACTGTCATTTTTGAGGCATATGCATTTTGGATTTTAACATGTTTGAATGCTGCAGCTGAGACCCAGGCCAAGCCGACCCTAAAATTGGCAGTAAAATGTTACCTCTGTGCAAGTGTGCAGAATGAAAGAATCAGGAATGTATGAGCAATAAGCATGTGCCCCCATTCCCTGCCAGTCTCCTAATGCGGAAACCTGAAACTTTCTGGAAATAAATACCTTCTGAGCAAAGCAGAGGACTCCTCTAAAAGCTTTTCTACAGTTAATGCTAGGGAAGATAAACTACCAGAAGGGAAGTATCAGAAGTAGTGCAACACTGAAGCACTTCCTTATGCACACATCAGGAAGAAGTGCCCAGCCAGCCCCTGCTCAGTGCTCTGCAGTGCTGGTCTTTGCACTGATTTTCTGGAGCCTGGAAAACCTCCACAGCTGGGTAAAAAAACAGGGTCACAATAGGCAGATAAAGGAGAGCTGTGCACATATGCTGGCAGCTCTGAGTTTGCAGAAACCACAGCAATGCAAGTTGGGAGATGGTAACAAATGTCCCTACCATCTTCAAATGTTGCCAACTAATGGTAATAAGTAGTTCTGGAAACAGATCTAACCCTCAGTGCTGGGGAGAAGAATGAGAGGAAATCCTGGAAGAACCTCTTCTAAACACCTGACTACTTTCTGTATAGCTTAAGACACCTCCTCCAATTGCAAGTGGAGGTTCTCATCCTTGATTGTCTCCCTGAGGTTTTGCTGAGGTTAGTCAGTGGAGATAGTGGGGAAATAAAGCTTGTTGTTGATGCAGTACTGAGGTTTGCATGAAATGCCAAATTGGTACTTAATGTACAACATCAGTACTCTAGCTGAGAGGGTGTTCCTGGAAGTCTGTGCCAGCTCTGATTTCTCTCCTGGACAAGTGAAGGAGAAATTTCAAGTCTAGCAAATACTTAACTCAGATACTTAGCTTTAATCATAGAGATTATTTCACTCACTTCACTGAAAGTATTTTAAGTCTGAGTTATGGAAAGTGCAGAGATGCTTTCAGGTGTAATGCTGTATGCTTTCTACTATGTGGGGAAAAATGTACATAAACATTTTGCAGTCCCTGACAAAATGTTGACAAAAATCAAACCTGCTGCTGTGTGCATGGTTCTGTCTGGGCTGAATGGACAGGAGTCTGAAAGTTGCCCTGAGCCTTCTGGACTCACCATGGCCTGTGGGCTGTAGTTGCATTTACTGAGTGATGTTTTTGTGGCCATGGTCTCCTCCTTCCTGACAGTACCAAAAAAAAAAAAAAAAAATGGTCTCTGCTGCAAGCTTGACTCTGAAGTACTGTTTGGTACATGTACATTATTTCCTCTCTAAGCGATGCTTCCAGTTACAAAGCTGTGCTTGCAGCCTGACAGAAATGTTTGTGTATTTGGGGCTGGTTACATGTGTTGCACAAAAAGGGTTCCCAAATTTGTATTTAAACATCATGAGTCACCTTAAAGTATTTTGGTTGAAATTGCAGGGAAATTTGTTCAATATAATCTCTGATGCTGTTTATTCACTTCAGCAGCTCTTGATGGATATTGCTTTACTCTGAACCTGTTCCTTCTGTATTTGTGGGTCCTCTCTGAAGCAAGTAGATATTTTGTGCCCATACATCAAGGCTAGGATGGGGCTTTCTGTGTGCATATGATGTAGATAAATTGCTTGACGACCACGAACTGGGCTGTTACAGACCTCTGCAATAAATCACACGTTAAGTTTTAAAAGGCTCAGATATGGGAGCAAGATGCTAACTGGTTTCAAGGTGGAAAATGGTCAACAAAATCCTCTTCCTTTTTTTTCCCCTTTGTAAATCTACCATAATACCAGCAAGTTAAGTATGTAAGAAAAGGTGCCCAGTATAGGATGTCACTGGGGTCTGGAAGACTCACTTGCAGTGGCCTTGCTCTCTGCTTTTCTTTGTGTTCTGGTTTTGCCATCAATGTTTTGTGGATAATGTTGCATTCTGGGATATTAACAGGCTTTTACATTTTTAGCTAGCTAATGATGGGGAACTTCTGACTAGTGTATTCTAGCCCTACGGGGTATTCTATTTTTGGTATTTATTAACATTTACTGCCCTACAATACACAGTAAAAGCAATGGGTCTCAGTCCTTTCAATATGTAAAAAAGGACTGCTTAAAAATGGGAAATATTTTTTTTAATTGGTTTTTTGGTATTCCAGTCCTAATATTTTCCCCTATATGCTGTGTTAGTGCTGACTGGTGAGTGCTGACTGGGACATGGCTGCCAATCTCTATCCCACACAGAGAAAAATAAATAGCTGCCACTCAGATGGGATATGTATATATGTATTTTAACCAAAGTTGAGATAGGATTCAAAAGAAAAAAGGGACTTTGAAGTCTGTTTTGTAGTTTTAATTAATGCAATGAGGGGTTTTATTTTACTCTCAGTGGAGATAATCTTAATCCATTCACAGTGACCTTTTCTTGTGCAAATTAGCTATACACGCTTGTTTAAGCAAATGGGCCTTTGCAAGATGTCTCTTCCTAAAGACAGAGCTTATAATTGAAAATTGGCTTACTCCCATCTGTCCGACCTGTTTGAGAATACAAACATAGATCCTGACTTCCTTGTATATAAAATATAATCATGTATGTATAGGTATATTCACACATAGACACACATACAAAAAAAAATTGCTCTGCCTGCAGGACAAGGTAAAATTACACTATTGGTGTCAAAAAATGTCAGTGCTACAAGTTGCTGTCAAAATGGCATCTATGTGAAGAGTCCAGGACACTCTGGAAGGTGGAGGGGTGTTCAGTCTGGATCCTTTTGTCTCAGACAAGGTCGATGCCATTCACAGTTCCATGGGGCTTGTCAGAAATACAATTTGCTAATAACAGGTGGGAAACTGTTGGGATTTGATGTGTGGTTTTGGTGAATGATTTTGTGGTGATTGATATAATTGGGGGAAAAAAAACCCAGAAGTGTCTATCAGCACTTTCATTCAGAGGAGCATGGATCATTACAGCTATGTGATTAATTGCCAAAATCTGATCATTTATTCCTCTCTCCACACTTAACAATAACCACCAAGTGAGTCATTGTATCACCCCATCCCTTTTTTAGTGTCTGCTTGATAAGGAAATATTTCTTTGGCATAGTTTGAATATTTTTTTGCTTTGTACAAACCTCTTGTGAACACAGTTATGTATGGCTCTGACTAAATCTGAGTAGAAATCAGGCTCTCAGAAGTACTGCAACAATGCTTTGGGTATCAAAATATTTAATGTGAGTTTGTTCTTGGAAGTCATGCCCTGTTTATATGGAACTGGCTCATTATTGCAAAGGCAAAATTACTTCCTTATCAGTCTCATTACCACTCTTCCCAGCTCTCTCCCATGGTGGTTGCTCCTGAGGATGAACAAAAAGGAGCCAGGGAGGAGGCTGACACACATGCATGGAGGGAGTTAGTTAACCTGGTGCTGAACAGTCTTGGTTGGGGATGATTTTATCCAGATGTGTCTCAACAGCTGTTTGCATTTTCACGCCCAGTTACTCTAGGACTCACCACTAATTGAATTTTCTCTTTTCTCCCCTGTTCTTGTTAGGTATGATTACCGTGAAATGCTGCACAATGCCACTTTCTGTCTGGTTCCCCGTGGCCGCAGGCTTGGCTCTTTCAGGTTTTTGGAAGCCTTGCAGGTAAGAGCTGCAGTTTAAAGCAGTGACTACGCTGGCTGCAATTCAGTGTGCAATAGCAGGGAGGGGGGAGGAGGGAAATGTGTTTCATTTCCCTAGTGGACAGTAATCCACTTTGCAAAAGCCTCTATTCATACTTCTGGAGCAATTGGCAGCTTCTTCCCAGGAGGGGCTGTGGCACTGAACTCATCTGAAGGTTGGATTACGTTGTCACCAGGAAGAGGGTTTCCCTGGATGCGGAGAGGCTGAGAGATTGGTTTAGAACAGTATTTTGTCAAGCTGTGAGACTTCCCCTGGGAGACACTGCCCTTTACACATAAGCCCTGGGGCAGTAAAAACAGCTTTTTGTTTTCACTTAGCCAAAACAGACCTGCTTATGCATTGCCAGTTTGGGGATGGTACTTGCTGAACATACAGAAGGTGGCCTGGAGGTGGTAAAGCTCCATATGGAAGCTTCACATGAAGGTGGATATAAGCTGATCTCCGGGAGTTCGCAAGCTGTCTGGGACAGCCCCTGAATATCCTTCACCTTTTAAAAAATGTTTTGTTTAGTGGTCCCCATTTTACTGTGGGCTAGCAGCAGAAGGCAATACAAAAGGGCTCCAGAGTCCCTGTGGCCAGGCAGCCCAGTGGTCAAGCCTGACACCTGCCTACTCCACCTTCTGCCTGTCTGGTGGGTTTTTTCTTTTGGCAAACATCAGCCTAATCCTGAGGTTCTGGATCTTCAGTCAGGCCTAGAGAACATTTTGTGAGGTGCTGCAACTCCCCTGTAAGTCTGGCATCTGGATTTCCATGGGGGCTGGAGTGGAGAGAAGGAGCTGCTTGGTTTCAGTGAAATGGCAAATGAACGCACCTTTCAGAGTCCTGCCTCCAGGAGTTGTTTTGCCATTTGGAAAGTGTCACAGCATTGACAGTGAAGCTGTTAATGAATGGCGTCCCATCCTTTTCCATCATCAACCATAAAATGTCCAGTATTGTTCACTGCAGTGCTCAGCAGGATTCAGGTCCTAAGTGTAGGTACATTGTGTCGTTTTAGAAGCCCGGGGTCTGGCTTTCTTCTGCTTCTCCAAAAGGACTCCAGTAGATTCTGTGTCATGTCTGCCCACCTTTGATGGGTTTTCTGGATACCCTACATGGTCTGGACACACAGGTGTAACCACTGAACCCTGTACCTGCAATCAGATTTGAGATCCAAGTTCTAGACAGTAATTTGCCTTTTTCTCATACTAAAGAAAAGATGAATAGCCTGAAAAGTTCTATTCTCTCCCTAGTTCTATTCTCTCTCTAGTCTCTTCAGAGGAAGTAGAGGGACTGGCTTGTATGAGATGATAAGTCACTTCAGATCCTCCTGAAGAGCACTCCTCAGCTCTTCTCTCATCTGGGCCCAAAGTCGTGCAGCTTCTGTTATTTTCATCATCTCAGGAGGAGAAAGCAGGGAGTGTACCTCACTGCACAGAACTTGTGGGCTCCAGGTCAATGATAAAATTGAGGATTAATTAATCAGGCAACTCAGGATTTTGCTATCAGGCTAGCAGCAGTATATAATGGTATATAATATACCAAAAATGGTATATTCCCAGTTTCTGTCTGGATCCAGGTAATGTTGAAAGTACTAATCCACATTAGTGGAATGTTTTAAACATGAAAACATATTATTAAGTGTTTTCTGGTTGGCTTTTTTCATGCATTGATGTAATTCCTTACAGAAGATCACAGTTGTTTACACATAATCACTGCTGTAATGTACACTTGAGCAATCTAAGATGCTGTGCATGATACATCTTACCAAGGAAGGTACAGCAGTCTGAAAGATTCCCTTTTATACTGTCTTTTGGGAGGTCTGAACCCTGGTCTGGACCAAACTCAGAGCACTTAAGCTTGGTTTGATCCAAAAGAAACTGAACCCCAGAGCGAGCACAGGTTTGACAAGAATCCTCTGGTGCTTGGTTATTACATCACATCAGAAGATTTTTGGTTTGGATCTTCTGTTGGGCTTGAGCTGACCAGAACATAGTGGTGATCATTTGTTTATGGAAATACTGACCTATTTGCTAAGCATTTGCACTGTCTGTGCAGAAGAACTTGAAAAAATTTAATTAGTTTAGACAGATTATGCTGGTAAGAAATAGATAGTAAATGTGTATGCTTTTTGTTTGTTTTAGGACATATAACAGTTCCGATTTTTGTAAACAGGTGATAACAGACGAGTTGTATAGTTGCCTGTGTTTGGAGAGTGGATACCAAACAGGATAGAGAATTTACTCCTTCGTGGGAAAGGTGGTCAGGAGTTAAATACGATCTGTATGTTCTGTAGAGTTGTCAGCAACATGCTATAAAATTTAGGGAAGTTGCTCCCTGCTAAGTGGTTCACAAACAGCAAGGAAGGCCATCATTTTGTATTAAATTCTCCAGTGTTTCATCTGCTGCACTGAACAGTTCTGCCCTTGACCAGCAGTGTAAGCACCAGATTGCAAATGCCACTATCCATGCAAACCCCACCTTTCAGTGCAAATGAATAAGCCCAAAATGGAAAGCTATAAACACTTGGGCTGCCCTCCTCTGGCTTCTGGGGTTCTTTGCCGTGTTGTCTCTCCTGATCTCGTGTGGAGAAGGGGGTCGTGGTATTGTTGGGAAGCTGGAGCTGCCCTGGTGCTGGGCAGGGCTGACAGTGGCCGTGCCTCTGTCCCCGCAGGCCGCCTGTGTCCCGGTCATGCTCAGCAACGGATGGGAGCTGCCGTTCTCGGAGGTGATTGATTGGAACCAAGCTGCCATCATAGGCGATGAGAGATTGTTATTACAGGTAAGAGAGACCACAGCCTTCAGCAGGTCAGTTGATTATTGCTGCCACCATCTAAATGGACAGGGAAGATGAATCCAAAAGGTCAGGGCTGTAAAAGATTTTTTTATCATGAAGGGATTGTCTGTGACAGACTGGCTGTGAACTCATTTAATATGACATCATTCATTATTTGACCTGAAGGTCATTGCAGCCACCAGGCCACATTCTTAAGTGCAGGAGACTTTTATTTTTGCAAAGAGCATGAAATCTCATGTGGTGTGGAGCACTTGGATGCCAATCTGAGGTAGACCTGTCCAGGTACTGTGATGAAAGCGAAAACATTTGAGGGTGGATTCTGCTCCAGTCCTTAAAAAATAGTTTATCCTCAGGAAAGCAGTATTTTCTCAGGCAGGAGTTATCATCTAAAAATTTGGTGGGAAGCAGAATCTGGCCCTTTTCTGATGTGTGGACCATGTGGCATTGGTTTCTGAAGCAGTGTTCAAGTCATTTATTGTTGATCTTGAGGTCATAGAACAAAATGGGCTGAGAAGTTACAAATTCTTTACTCCTTTCAGCATCTACTTTGGTTTTAAATGCAGCGTGGTTGTTTTGGGTTTTCTCAGCTACGTTAGTCGGTTTTACAGTCCAAATATATTCTGTAAATTCTGCGGAGAAGTTCACGTTAGGAGAAGTTCTTGAAAAATTGGTTTTTCCAAAGTGCCGTTGCCTGGCATATGGCTGAGATCAACAGGATCTGGAATAAACAAAGTAGCCACTAAGAGCGGATTTTTTTTTTTTTTGATCCTTGAATTTAGTGTAGTACACAGAGAGGAGCTCTCAAAGGTACAACAGTGGTGGCACCCAAAAACAAAGTATCTTTGCAATGTCATCACATGGCTGTTAACTTGTCTAAAAAAGTAAATAATTGTGAAGAGCTGGCCTAGCAAGCCTTGCAATGTGCTGCATATTCTACTTAATGTCATATAAGCTGCAAATATAAAAGGGCCATTTGATTTTTGCTTCTGTGGACAGCACATTTTTTCTCAGCACAATTATGACTCTCTTTAAATAATAATAATTTGCTGATCTTCATGTTTTCCGGTAACGTGCCATTCGTTCACTTCACACAGCTGCTTCCATACTGAACAGCTACTGTGCTGTTATTAACAGTGTTTTTTAAAGAGCTGGCAGAGGGCCTGAATGTCTGCTCTGGGAAGTGTTTTTGTTATGTTACAGTTTTTCATTTCCTGTTTGGGAG
Source organism: Polioptila caerulea (assembly GCA_013397295.1). Taxonomy (NCBI): domain Eukaryota; kingdom Metazoa; phylum Chordata; class Aves; order Passeriformes; family Certhiidae; genus Polioptila; species Polioptila caerulea. The sequence goes on from VYXF01001702.1 coordinate 2,064,673, forward strand.
CAACTCGGATGTTTTTATTTGCATATTCTCCTCAGCATAGCACTGGGAGAGCTTAATCCAGCCTTTCTGCATTTATTTGTGCAGAGTGGTTTTTCCCTCCCCCCTACTCATTGCTGAAATGACCTTTTATTAAAGTTCTAATAATTCCAATGTAATCATGCCAGATTAGTATTAATACATCATTTTCTCCACCTGTCTTTCTGGACAAGTAGATTAATAGGCAAATGCATTTAAAATGGGAGCTCTGATTTTTCTTTCCAGCTGTTTTAACAGAGCCTCTATCAAGGCTCTTTTTCACCTTGACACTCTGCTTGCCAGCACTCACGAGCATGGTATGGTGTGTAAAATCATAGCTTCGTGCAGTAACCTTCATAGCCAGAGCAGCAGTCCCTTTCAAAGGTGTAGTGGGGATTGAGTATTGATTTTATGGGTTGCTTACACACGTCTGCACACACACCACACAAGGTTGCACACACTGCAATTAAACATTTATTGAGAAAATGCTGTATCACCACTATAAAGTGACTTAAATCTTGTCTTTGCTGTTAATAATGTTTCTGGGTGTGATTAATACACATCTGTACAGCTGCTACAGGTAATGTTTATTATCCTTCTACTTACTGGAACACATCACAAATAATGATGTGATCTCTTAGAAAGGGATGTGCCAATACATGTTTTCAGGTACTGTCTTTCATACTGCTTTTGCAAGAGAGTGTTTTACCTGAAGACCTCTTACTTAAAGGGCCTATAGGGAAGGGAAATAAAGTAGCATCTTGGACAATCTGACCATTTTCTTCTACTCCATCTTGCTGCACTGCTAACTCTCTCATAAGCCCAAAGTCTGTATTATATTAGCAGTGTCTCTAAGATGATGGTCTAAGAATTGAAGGGCTGAGAGAACAAAGATTGGCCCATCTGACACTACGACACTACACCCAGTGGAGCCTTGGGCGACGTGTTCAGGCCTGGTTACAAACTCTGCAAGTAAAGAATTTGCTGGTTCTTAGGAAATTTTTTCACATGTAAATTCTTAAGGTCGCAAATTTTCCTCAGGAAAGAGGTTTCACTTTTCACGAGGGAAGTAATTTGATTTGGGAACACATGAAAGCAAATAATTATCACGGCCTCTTCTCAGAATATTTTAGGAATAAGCAGAGTGTGTTTTGGTCAGGAAAGGGTTGAATGTGGTGGGATTCAGGCAAACTTCAGAATAAGCTGGAATGCACAAGGGCCAAATACACAGCCCAGGTATTTGCTTTTAAAACTAATGAGTCAGGTAAAAGATTTATGAGAAACCAGTGTCTTAGAACAAGTTGGCCTAATTTAGTGGTTGGACTCAATGAGCTTAGACTAGGTGTTTTCCAGCTTAAACAATTCTCTGATTCCAGTTAGAAAATACAGAAATGTAGGTGCAACAACACAACTGTTCATTTCTAGAAAAAGATGAGCACAAAGCAGCAACATATCCTAAATGCCTTTCTAGTACTGTGATAAGCCCTCATCACTGATGCAAATTTCAGTTAAATCTTCTTGAGAACGTCACTTTACATTGTCCAAGTTGTATTGGAGGCCTTGGTCAATGTCCTGAGTTAAAAAATGGCATGTACACACCTTAGTTTCAAGAAGGACATGGGAATGGTGAAAGATGTAGACATGAAGCCCTTCTCTTCTGATCTAGAGAGCAGTTACATTTTTTAATGGAAAAGTGCTACAGCAGGACAATTTAGGGTTTATTTGTAAGGCAACTTATACAACAATTAATGTGTAGATATAATGGAAAGAGGGAAAAAATGAGCACTGTTGTCCCTTGTGAATAGCAGATGTTGTGGAAGATGTTATTCTTTCCACCTAAGGTAATTAGTAAAATGCAGTTTGATCCACAGGCTCTCAAAAAATAGAATCTTACTTAAGGTGTTGCTGTGTTTCCCTTGGGGCAGTTAGTGTTGCCATGTTGTGGTAAATGCAATTCCAATCCCATAATATACTTGGGATGTGGGGATTATTGTTGAACTCTAAACCCCTGCAGGTACTAGGTTGTTAAAATACTAATCCATGAAGAGTTTTGTGGGATGAAAAGCATGAGGCCTGCATGGAGGACCTCCTTTACTATGCCACACCACAAGGATGCAGAGGGGTAGCTTCGTTACCATAAAGCAGTCAAAAACTAAAAGAAAGCAGGTTAAAAAAATTAGTACATTCATTATCAAAGGTTATAAAGGGTTGTGTCTCATTTGTTTTACATCAAGTCTTTAACTGTTGACACACATCTCCATTGGACAAGAGTGCTGGAGCTGTACAACCTGCTAATGGAGGAGAGGGCTTGTCAGCAGCATATTAATTTGATGAGATTGTGTTGTTTCTAAAGCTTCTGACTGTATTACATCTTGTATTACAGATTCCTTCTACAATCAGGTCTATCCATCAGGATAAAATCCTAGCACTTAGACAGCAGACACAGTTCTTGTGGGAGGCTTATTTTTCTTCAGTTGAGAAGATTGTATTGACTACACTAGAGGTGAGTAAAAATTGTCTGGGACCTTGCCAAGCAGTGAGATTTCCGTACCTGTCCGACGGCTCCTGTCCTCAGCTGGCATCAGACCTTGGTTTTCATGACATGCAATTGGTCACTGAGAAAAAAGTTCAGCATCTTGATGAGTTTTCTCCCCTAAGGAAATACTTTCTTCATTATCGGAAACCACATTAGAAAACTGACATGGTGAAAAATGGGAGCTGCCCAACACATGGAGAAGTTGTCATGTGTGATCTTGACTTTGCAATGCTTTATGACTTATGAATCACTATCCTTGTCATTGGTAGTAAATGTATTTCCTAAGAAACCCTTCTGGAATTCTTTTTGGAAAAATATGCTACTGTAGAGCACCTCCTTGGCCATTCCTTAACATTTTGATGCCTTGTGATGGGGCTGTTGATCTGGCTCAAGGAAAAGGGAGGGCTTGTAAATGCTATGTCTTATCTTCACACACAGGAGAAGGGAAAGGCCTGATCATTCTTATAAATTATTAATAGATAATCATTATTAGACTGTTATTAAAAGAGGAGACAGATGATCTCAAATGTGGAGAGAATCCTTTCTGAATTCAGAGACAGAGGAAAGATGAAAGGTTCTTCAGAAGTAGGGCCCAGGCTGCAATTTTAAAAGCAGGTTTCTTTTCTAACTGTTTTGCAATTTTTCACATAAATTTTTGACACATTTGTACTGCTGAAAGGGGCTCACTTTGTAGGTACAAATGCATTCGTCTTATGCTAATGCTTCTGCAATTGGACCTGTCTTTGTGCACAGTTGTAATGCACAGTTGTTAAAACTCCACATTTCCTGCTGTGCCTGCATCCCCCTGAAAACTGCAAATGAGTGCCCATGGCTGATCAACCTCCAGCTGCTGCAAGGCAGTCCCTTAGGTTTTTCCATGCCAGTGAAGGAAACCAGCCAGGGAACATTTGCAGAGCCCCTGGCATAGCTATCCTCACAATGCTCCCATTGCCTTCAGAAGAGCAAGTCTTCATCTGTGCTGCCTGTTGGGAACTGTTCTTCATCCTCAAACTCCTCAGAAGCACTGATGAGATAGTGATAATCACCACAGCCCACACCAGGATCAGACTCACCAAGGTGGAAGACCATGTGCCATTGCTTACAGTTTAATTAACCCTTACAGAAGTGCTCCCAGAGACCATCAGGTGCCTCATGCATCATCTGCCTTCCCTGCATGTGCCCTGTTATTGTTAGGGATTGCTAAAAGGACAGGAGCACACGGCTGTCCCCACTGCCCCTCTCCTGCCTGTGCTGGGGCTGGGCTCCAGGGCACACAACCTGCAGCTCCCACAGCTTGGTGTCCATCACATCCAGCTCCAGTGCTCTCACTGGAGTCTTTAGTGCTGCTTTGGGACACGTTGGCCCATGTGGTTTCAGGAGCCCAAGGGACAGCAAAACCTCTAAAGCTGAAGCAGATGGGTAACCAGCAAGCTAGAGTTCCTGCTCAGAGCAGAAAAAACAAAGTGAAGACAAAAGTATAGCCAGAAGATTTAGTTTAATGAAACCAATTAATGTATGCCTGGTGTTGAAGTTATGTTCTGGATTTTTTCATTTGTTTGGGAGACTGATTTTGGTTTGAGATTTTTTTGGTTGTTTTTTTAATTCAGGACTCTCAATCTTTTGAGACAGCTAGGAGGGATTCTTTTCTTTCTTTTCACTCATTTCACATTTCAACTTGCCTAAGTCCCAAGTTATCTTTCCTTGGGAAAGGATTAAAACAGTTGAGAGTGACTTTTGTTGTCTGAAACCTACAAGCAATATATCCTCTTCTTAAAATCTAATGCCCAGAAGTAAATTCCTAGCAGGATTTTTTTTTTTTTGTGGATGTGATCCATCTTCTGTTGTCATACTGTTGTGTCAGAGTGCTCTGATGATTCTAGGGATCATCAGAATAATCACTTGCCTGCTAACTGCAGTGCCAGTTTATGTCCCTGTCTGAGGATATCAGCACAGAAAAAGTCTTCACCAAATCCATTGTCTGCAAGGACATCAGAGCCCTTTATTCTGCCCACCTCTGGAAACCTTAAATCACATTTCAAGTTCCTTGATCATATCACAGCATTTGGTGGCTATTGTGGTTTAACCCCAGCCAGCAGCCAAGCCTCAGGCAGCTGCTCATTCACTCACCCATCAACGGAGTCAGGGAGAGAACTGGAAGGGTAAAAGCCAGAAAACCCATGGGTTGAGATAAATACAGTTTAATAGGGTACAAAAGTGAAGCAAAACAAGGAATTAAGTCACTGCTTCCCACTGACAGGCAGGTGTTCAGTCATCTCCAGGAGAGCAGGGCCCCAGCACGTGTAATGGTGACTGAAGAAAGCAAACACCATGACTCCAAATGTCTTCCTCTTCCTCCTTCTTCTCCCCACTTTATATCCTGAGCATGATGTCATATGTCTGGAATTTCCCTTAGGCCAGTTTAGGTCACCTGTCCTGGCTGTGTCTCCTCCCAACCTCCCAGAGTCCCCCAATTTCCTCACCACTGTGGCCGAATGAAAAGCGGAAAAGGCCTTGGCTCTGTGCAAGCCCTGCTCAGCAATAACAAAAACATCCCTATATTATCAACCTTGTGTTCAGCACAAATCCAAAACACAGCCCCACATGAGCCACTGTGGAGAAAATTACCTCTACCCCAGTACAGTGGCCGAAGCCAAACAGCTCATAGTCCAAAATAAGATGTTTGAATAATTTGGCCAGCAACTCCCTGTGGCAGGCACAGAGGAACTGCCCAGTGCCTTGGACCCGATGTGGGTTAGGCAGTGATGCTCACGAGTGTCTGCTGCAGGCTGGTGAGTGGGAGCAGTGCAGCAGTGGGCAGCTGGATGCATGCTCCAGTGCATCTGCACTTCTTCAGTTTTGTCTTCTCTTGAAGCAAACCCAAAACATCCCTGCACAGTGTGCCCAGTCCTCCACTCAGGAAGAGAAGGGGAGAGGGGCAGCACAAAGTACAGACAAGAAATGCTGGATGCCTGGCTAGGGCTTGTTGAAAAGCATCAATGATTAAGGCAATATATAAACTTTTTGAAGTGTGAGGATGAGGGAAACAAAAATATTGGACTATTAATACATTCTAAAAAGAAAAAAGAGGTCTTCCCAGAGATTGTAACCCCTTTCTTCTCTTATTAAACTTCCTGTAGATGCTGTCTCTGCAATATGTACAACACTCTACACTCTGCATTTTAATTCCTTGGTGTCCTCTGTGTTATCTTTCTTTATACTTTTTAGTTCTCTCTCTGCCAAGTTTTCCCCCTCTATCTTGACAGAGAGCTAGGTTTCTAATGTTGGCCCAGGAGAGTGATAAATCAGTGATCTGTTTTTTAACTGTGGTGAAGCCCCTCAGCAGCTCCCCAGGAGGGTGCAGAGGCAGGCTGGTGGGGTTGGTGTGGCTGGGGTGCTCCCCAGGCAGTCTGTGCTGCAGTGGCCCTGCCCCGTGCTGGAGCTGCGCTGGCTCCAGGCGCGTTGAACACGAGCCCTGTGCTTCCCCTGCGGCCTCCTTGGCTGCCAGTGCCTGTGTGAGCCTCCTGGCCGTGTAAACCTAGAGACTTCCACTTAGCCCATTGTGCCCCAGTTCTGAGAAAGCAAGAGGGAGGAGCTGTAGTATTTATACTTTGTGGCAAACACTCAAAAATAAATACTTTCCAGGTTCTCTCTTGTTTAGTGGCATAACTTGCAGTTCAGTAAACAGCAGTCATTGTCTGTGTTTTTTCCTGTCCCCACTTCCATGTGGGAGATCTGACAACTGATACACCTAACTTTTCAACTAGAAATATTCAGATACATTCTTGTTAGTGATGGCATTACAGTCTTAAGTCTGTTATTAAAAAAAAAAAAAAAAAGTTAAATTAACTTACTCATGTGAGTGAATTACTGCATATTAGCTATGGTAATTGGCTGTAGGCAAAATTCAGAAAAGCATGCATTTAACATCTGCCCCAGTTTAGCAGTACATGTATTGCCACCAGTAGTGGATTGTCTAACACAATGTAACTAGTGTTTTAATCTTTTCTTGTCATGGCAATCAAAAATTCCAGGAAAACCACTGCTGGTGGCAATACTTATTCATGTATTGACCAAATGTCCCTGAACTTAGCAGCTTACAGAGATTTTAGCTTGTTTAGACTGCAGCAGCTGCTTTTGTTCTTCTTGTGGTGAGTCTTTTTGCTTGGTTTTTTTGGTTTTCCTACACTTCAGTCTGGCTTCAGAGACATGAAGTTTCACTTAGATACATTGATGTTAAGGCCAGAGACATTGGGCCAGAGCAACCAACGTGTTCTTGGCACTCAAGCCCAGTACACAGCATAAACTGCCAGTTATATGAAAACCTCCTTGGAAGATAACAAAAGATGAGCTGCAGAAGAAGGCAAGACATTCCTGCTTAGCCAGCTTGGGAGAAAATTCATCCTTCACCACCCACTGCCCCTTTGCACATTCCATCTCCAGACCCGCTAGCTTCTAATGCTCCAAGGGGAGGCAAATCTGTAACAATGTGTGGCTCAAGAGTGTATTGCACTGAGGAAGTTGCACCTTCTTTGGAGGCTGAATTTGTCCTGTTAGAGTATCCCACCACCGAATCTTGTTATGCTTTTGCAGGAAGTTGAAAGAATTTCCCATCAGTGTAAGAACCACTCTTGTTCCTGAAATCAGGCATCTGATGTGAAGCAACTGTAATTTCATAAATACGTACTAATTGTATGGCCTGGTATCTTTTTTTCTTTTTTTGTTTGTGGTATTCTAGATTATAGTAGATGACCTAGCAATCTGTTCTGACCTTAAAAATCTAGGAATCTCTGGTTTTGACCCCCTACAGAGTCAGACAGTAATTCAAGAAAGATCATCTATTTATCCAACAAGGAACTGTTACATAACTGAGACGTGGAATCGGTGATGTATCTGAATGCTAATATCCCTTTATAATTAAGAAAAAATTAATAATTAGTGCAGCCTGATTTCCTGAAAGTCTTTTTGGTTTTGAATACTCTCATTATCTCCTAATATTACCTAGCTTTTTAATGCCATCTTCAAATAATTGTCTTCTATGAGTTCTGGATAGTAAAGCCGACAATGAACTGATCAGGCTTACAACTGCTGAGATACTCAAATAGACAGAATATTCGACTTGAAATATAAAATGCAATAAATTGTATGGTCCCCATGTCCAGAGAGACTAATGAGGTGCTCTGAAACCTGTGGCACAAAGCCTGAGCTGCTGAAGTGGTGTCAGAGTGTGCAGGTTCTGAGTCCTTTTAAGAGAGATCAGGGAGGGATGTCTACTAATTTGTGTGCCTCAGCTTTTTGAAAAATGGGTGATGATTCCATTCAGCTGGAAACCCTGAAGCTTTTACCAGTGACTAAGACAGTCTATTTAAAAATCATTACTTCTCTTGTTTTCCAGATTATTCAGGACAGAATATTTAAGCACATATCACGTAACAGCTTAATATGGAACAAACATCCTGGAGGGTTATTTGTACTGCCACAGTATTCCTCATATCTGGGAGATTTTCCTTACTACTATGCTAATCTTGGTGAGTGAATCCTTGCTATAATGTAGTAGCATCTGGAATTTCTAGTGGAATTTTGAAGTTTTGTCTTTGAGCAGCATGTGCCAAGTGACTTACCATTCATTTCTAGTTAATGATGCCTTTCATTTATCCTGTCTCAATCTTCATTGCCCACTGTAGACTGGAACATCTCTGACTCATCAACATGCATCATGTGCCTCTTGCTTGCAAAGATTGTTTAAAGAAACATCTATGTTCCTTCATACTTTTCAGTTGCTGTTAATTAATGCCTGAGTTGCTGACCCATTCATGGCCTTAGGGGACATGAGAGGAATAGCTTTTTCCTTTCTTTGTTTATTTGTGCTTGGCAAATTGGAAAAGTGGTAATTTACCCATGACACTTTTTATTGGAGTGCATGCTTCATATGGATTTACTCTGCATGCTATGCATCTTCATATGGATCCCAGTAGAAGGAATGAATAGGGCTTAGGTTCATGGCTTTCTCCTGAAGCAGAGCTTGAACAATGAGTTCTGTAGGCGAATGTGCCTCCAGGCTGAAGGGATCCTGCTTACCAGACTGATGCTACTTTTGGCTCAGCCTGTGCCATCCCACTTGTGTGGATCTGTACTGCTCACCTGCTAAAAATTGACAGTTACTGTGTTAAAAAAGGGAGAAGAAGGTTTCTGTGTTAATTCTGATGAAAAATGACTATGACCCTACACTGATGAATTTAGATGAGGTTGAGAGCAGTAATGAAGGGTAGGTGCCAGTAGGATGTGTTATTCCAGGCAAAAAAGGAAATCATAGCAAGACAAAAATTTAAAAATGGAAGGCAAGGATGCAAGCAGAATTATCAGCTCAAGATGTAATTGAAGATGCATGTGGATAGGAATCAACCCAGAAAGAGCAAAAATCTGACAGAGGCTGTAATGGAACTGAGGAAAATGAATAAACTTCTGGAATTTGTGGAGATAATCTGTAAAAAACATCAAGCATCCAGAGCCAGGCAGCAAAACAGAACCTGTGTCAAGAAAGACATTTGGCTGAACAAACTAGATGTCAGTGTTGTGGGACAAACTGGATGAAAGAAAGAGATTGCAGGACATCTGTGGAAACAGCGAGTAAGAAAAGGAAATAATTGTTTTGGAGTCCAGTATTTCAGAATGGAAGTTAAAGGCGCAGAGTGGGAGTTAAAGGGAAGTATGATCTCCTCTGGAGCATCTGGTATCTGAGAGGAAGGGAGATGACCTAAAAAAACCCAGCAAGGTTTGCATTAAGTGCAGATTGTTTTTTCCATCCCCAAAGTCCTTTAATCTGTAGTAACTGGGGCGATTTTGTCTTTACTGAACACGTCTCTCTTCACTTCAGGTCTGAAGCCTCTTTCCACATTCACTGCCGTTATCCACGCAGTAACTCCCCTGGTTTCCCAGTCTCAGCCTGTGCTGAAACTCCTGGTTGCTGTAGCCAAGTCCCAGTACTGTGCACAGGTAAGCAGCACTGTTTGGCTGTCAGTCACAACGGAGACAAACCACTCTGCCAGGAATGCAGAGCCTGGTGACTCAGCCCTGTTTCAACCCCCTGTTTCAGTTCTGATGTTTCTTTCCTCTAAGATTTCTACTGTCTATGACCTACACGCATGGGAAATAAAAATTCTGAGTATTATGGGAGTAGAATAGAGATAGTACTTAAACCCATTGTTACATGAGATGGGTAAAATAATGAGTGCACTTTAAAGATCAGCATTGTGTGTGCTGCAAACTGCTCAAGAATGTCTGTGCCTCAAGAGCCATTACATGATCTTCCTTCCTCCTACTGTGACTTTTAATCTCATCGTGCCAGGATTTTGGCTTCTCTAAAAAAAACCCTGGGGAGTTCAGTAGGAGCACTCTCTTGCAGTGGAGTGTCACAAGCAGTTTTGCCTTTAACGGTAGCCACAGTAAATCAGTCACATCTGTATCATATGGCTGAGATAGAGACTTCCCAAGTCCCTGTCCAACCTATATTTGCCTGAGAGGATATATATTATGAGTAGTTGGCTTGGGTGAAATCAGTGTAGGAAGTGTTATTTTTATGTAGATTTGTTTCATTGCTTTTGATTTTGAAATTCCTAACTTGAATTTAACATGTCTGTCTGGAAATCTGAGACCTTAGAATATGGACCGCATTGCCACAAAGGTCCTTGATCATGGTCCAATATTCTCTTTCAGATTATTGTTTTATGGAATTGTGATAAACCCCTCCCAGCCAAACACCGCTGGCCTGCCACTTCTGTGCCTGTCATAGTCATTGAAGGAGAAAGCAAGGTAGGTGGATGGGAGCATGCTAAAAGGTTGCCTGCATTCTCTGACAGGATGGGAATTTATTTTCCCATCAGCTTTGGTGAAAGCTTTGTAGTTCCCAACAAAATTACAGCTCCCTTCTATACCTTGGCCTTTTGTACCAGCTTCGTTGCAGATTTGCAGATTTGTGTTTCATGCGTGGGCCCCAGAAATCATCAACATGACAATTAATGCCTTGAATCTGAGATTCACAGGTGGGACTCAGTTCTGAAATGTGGCCCTGCCAGTAGATAGTGCTGACCCCATCATTGGAGAGACTCCATCTCTCTGCAGGTGCATGAAAGTAGTGGTGCAGCTGCACTCATTGAGTCTGAGAAGTCACATGCAAGACCTGGGGGTCAGCAGTGGACTCAAAAGCAGAGTAAAAAATGAGAACTTGCCTTTCAAAAGTATCTCTTATGGCCTTGTGAGGTACTGCTGCCATCAAAAAAAGGGAAGGGACATGGGGCATTTGTGTGGGAACAAAATCACCATGTCATCTCTTGCTGTGCGACACACATGTCTTGTTTGTACTTTCACAAAGTCAAAATAGATGCCTTTAGATAAGAAAAGAGGTTTTTTTATATTCACACTGAAGTGAATGATTCCTTTCCAAATGCAGGCCTGAGAGAAGCAAGACTTCTTGCTTCTAGGATCTGAAACAGATTTGAGCTGGACCTCTCTGCAGTCTCTGTCAGCTGGCTTCAGAGCTCTGCGTTGGCAAAGGGAACTTTTAGTTGCTTTGCCTGTACAATCCTGTTTTGAATTTGTAATCTTGTCTTTGGTCTTTTCTCCTTGTCACCTTAAAGGACAGAGAACCCTGCAAGGCTGGCAGTTAAAGGCTCTGGCCTTAGCTAGCCATGTAAACAGTATCAGGAGAATTGCTGCAGGGCCAAGAGAGGTTATAGAGATTTCTGAGCCTTTTGAATGTTCTGGGTATTTTTATTTTCTTTTTGTAAAACTAGCAGAGGTGAGATAGAGGAGGAATCTCTGACCAGTTCTATAGTGTTTGTAGAAATTGGCCCCAGGCACTGTTTAGATTACAAATGAGTCTCCTGAGTACACAAAGGTGTGTTTATAGTGGACAGTTTCTTCCCTCTAATATCCCAACGTATGCCAAATGGCTTCTTGTGTGGAAAGCTGTTTTTTTGGACCAAGCTTGCAGAGCCAGAGCAGCACAGTTCAAAGGTTGCACAAAGGAACTGCTTTTCATCTCCAAACTTGTCCAAGGCCTGCTGGCAGGCACCAGTACTCCATGCAGCTGATCACGGTGGTCTGCCTCTACCAAACCTTCACTCTTCCCTTGAAATCAAATATTATTACAACCATTTTACAGAATGGTACTTTAGCTATAAAAAAAAATACATGGCAAGCCCTGACTGTTGTACTATTTTGCACAGTCTAAAAAAGATTAGGAATGAGAACATGGGTCTCCTGCTGGCTGCTTGCTCTGCTTTGTCTTAGTGTAAGCAAAGCAGAACCTTCAGCCCCAGCCAGATCCCCTGTTCATCAGAGCCCTGCCTCTCCTGACCAAGGCCATCATAGTGATGAAGGGGTGCTCTCCAGACAGACATTGTGAACATCCTGATTATGGAGATAGAGCTTTCTCTGAATCAAGGCAGAAATTCAGAGAAAAATTCAACAACAACGAGTTGTTCCCAAACAGGTTGCAGCGGATGTAGAACTGACCATGTAATTTAGGAGAGTTGTGTAAAACTTCTCCATGTCCCTGTTTCCATACAGTGGATTCCTCTTACTGGGCTTGACCTTTGAAGTGTTTTCTTGGCATATTAAATTGGTAAAGAAATCTGGTGACTAACCAGGCTATTTTTCCCAGCCAATGAGGGAAACAAACTGTGTTGTGCCCTTCTTATTCTTCAACAGGTGCTATTTAGTCTGATAAAGAAACCATATGGATTTTCATTTCTTGTTGTTATCTTTTTGATTCAGCTTTCCCATCTATTTTCTATTACTTTGAGGACTGTCCTGCTACAGCTTTAAAAAGTTTATTCTGTATATAGGGTTTTTATATATAGAATTTGAGTTGGAAGGGACCTTAAAGACTATCTAGTGCCAACCCCCCTGCCATGGACCAAGAAACCTCCCACTAGATCAGGTTGCTCAGAGCCCTGTGCAGCCTGACCTTGAACACTCCCAGGGATGGGGCATCCACAACTTCTCTGGGCAACCTGTTCCAGTGCCTCACCACCCTCACAGTAAATTTTTTCCTAANAATTTTTTTCCTAATACCTAATCTAAACCTACTGTCTATCAGTTTTAATCCATTCCCCCTTGTCCTGTCACTACATACTCTTATAAAATGTCCCTCTCCATCTTTCTTTCAGGCTCCCTTCAGGTACTAGAAGGCCATTTAAGAATGTGATTTTTTTAAAATGCTGCAATACCTATATAATTCTTCATGCAGATAAAATTTAATTTGGGTTCTTTAGCATATTCTCCTTTTCTGATGGAGAATGTTGCACCATCCTGGTAGTATTACATCCTTCACACACAGCCTGGGCTTGGTTTCCCAGCTGTGTAAGCTTATCAAGGCTGCAAAGTCCTTCTCAGTGTACATTACCTTTGATCCTCACACCCTGTAAGAGAGCAGAGGGACAGTCTTAGCCACTAGGGAAAATATCCTCCACAAAGAAGCTGTAGGTACATCTAATTATCAATACAGACCAATGCAGTTTGTCACTAAAGGAAAGCAGCCTGCTGCAAAGAGGGAGGGCTATTCAGAAATTACTCCTCAGGTAGAAGGTGTAGGCTGTCTGCTGGAGTGACAAAAACGACACTCCTTCACTTTTGAGCTGAAGGGTCCTTTCCATCAGACAGAAATATGCCACGTACCTCAGGCAAGAGGAAATAAGAGTGAGGAATAAAATTATGTATTTGCCTTGGAAATTAGTCCTTCAAGTGATTTTTATTTCCTCCCCTTCCTGCCTTGGATACCCACAGGTTATGAGCAGTCGCTTCCTACCCTATGACAACATAGTGACAGATGCAGTGCTAAGCCTGGATGAGGACACCGTGCTTTCAACCACTGAGGTAAGGGTCTCTGTCATCCTGGGAGTCTGCGTGGCTCCTGGGCTCAGCCTGAGCGCCGCAGACACGCTCTTCTCTTGGCTTTGCCAGTGAGCAAATGTTACAAGATTTCCTGCTGCACTCCTCAGCTTTAATGTGTTGCACTTGTTTCAGCAACCCTGCCACTGCCTGCCATCAGAGGAGCTTTTCGCCCTGGTTAATTGGCTCATCATTAGCATATGGTTCTTCCGTTCTTTATTATTTTAGTAACATAGCTGCAGGCGGGTGTAGGCAGCCAAGAGCAGTCAGCTTTAATATTCTGCTCTCACTTTTCTGATGGGGGTAGATTCCCCCCACACGTTATCAGTAGGGTGTAGGTGGAGAAGGAAGGCTTGTCAGCAGAGAGGGACTGCTATCACTCCAAAGGACAGCATTGCCACCCTAGTGCAGGATTTCAGTGAAGAATGCTCTTTACCCATTGAGTCAGCCCATAAAATTGGAGATCTTCGCTAGTTTAGGTGCTCGAGTGTCTGTGCCAGGAGCAAGATAGCACTAAGAAAAGAAAAATACTGTAGAAAACCAATTTTTACAATTGGGATGAGTATTGATTTCTAGAACCTCCTCCTGAGAACCACAAGGGAAACCAATGACAGTTTATATAGAGTGCAATATTTGGGAAATACATTATTAATGATGACCAGGCAATAGCTTGAAAAACTCGATTTTCGTTTGTTTTACCTTTTTTTATCCATGTTCATGGTCATTCTGCTCTCCCCACTTCACCTTCATAAAAATGCTTTTCTGTCAGTGGTAGGGATCTTTCACTGATGCTGCCACTACTTATATATCAGTGAAGAAATGCATAACATTATTCTTCAGTCACTGCTATATATCCTAAGATGCCACTGAATTTGTTCGAAATGGATGTGCTCTTCCTCCCTGTACAGATGTTGTGCTGTAGTTAGACTGCTCAAAAAACAGCCTGGGCTGCCCTCTTTTGCTTCAAAAATGAAAGAAATAGTTGACATTGAACCTGTTTGATACCTTTGTTACACCTGGTAATTTCTGCTAGATGAGGAAGAATATGGCTGCTGCCAAAGCACTTGTGTGCAAAACCCTGCACAGCCCAAAGAAACCCCAAAGCAATAAAAGGCATTTCTCCTTGGGCTGGACTTCCTAAGCAGGTTGTTGCTCAGGATGAAGGGTCCCATCTCAGCTGCACTAGGGATCACGGTAGTGCCTCTAAGGGACTTCATTGCACTGACAGGGTATTTACAGCAATCCAGCCTGTGGATTCCATGAGGATTTGAGGCTTTGTTTTGTTTTAATTGATACTTAGTCATCCTCCAAACTTCAGAGTCATACAGGCTTCTGGAATACATATGAAATTATTAGTGTCTCTCATTCAAATGTTTACCCTAAACATTTTGAAGCACAAATACTTGTTGTGTGAGACAACTGACACTTTGCTTTGTGGCTTTGTTGCTTTGCTTTGCTTTCTTTGTTGCTCCTGTGAGCAACTTGCAGTGTGTTTGTGCAGTGGGCATTTGTTCAACAAACCCCTTAGTCCCTGTGCTGCAGACAGAACCAGCTGGCCAGCTCTTGCTAGAACCCACCCAGCAGCTCCAGCATGTCTCTGCCAGGGTGCCAGCACCAGCAGCTCTGCTTGGTGGCTCTCCATGAAGAGCTAGGGGATCTCTCTATTGCTTCACTTCCCCCATGGTACAGCTTACACAAATGTGATGTGACATTTCCTTTGAAACTAGCTGTTCATGGAGGGCTGTGGTGGCACAGCTACAAGGCCCAGAAAAGGCAATTTAGAAACATGGTCAAAGACAGTCACTTTCCCATTGAGAGCAGCAGTCACCAGGCACATCCTCTGGGTAGTGAAGGTTTTCCATTCTCACCAGAACGGTGCGAAATTGTTCTGTGAGAGGAGCTGTTCCACACGCACAGAGGGCAGTGTGCCTGGGAGGTCATTAGAAATCAGCATGGGTCATGATCCAGAGGTTTAAGAGACT
This sequence comes from Polioptila caerulea, assembly GCA_013397295.1. NCBI lineage: Eukaryota > Metazoa > Chordata > Aves > Passeriformes > Certhiidae > Polioptila > Polioptila caerulea. The sequence continues at coordinate 2,080,093 of VYXF01001702.1, forward strand.
GCCAGCTTGGTTGGATTTTCCTGCTGATCAGCTGAGAGTGGCAGTGCTGCTGGAAATTACTTAGGATGAGACTTGAGGGGCGTTTTTAATAAAGAGTTTTCTCTTAGGGTGGTTGCTTTAGTGCATCTCCCTAATGCAAGGGCAGATAGTTGAAAGCACAAGAGAGGGCACTGGGTGCAGCAATTTTATTATTTATATAAGTTTGAGATTCTCAGACTTCTCTAAAGAAAACAGATGTCACGTTTTATGGGAAAGGCCTTTATAGGGAAAAAAACACTTCAGTTCTTTCATGTGGTAGTGATTTGGATGAGATCAGAACTATCACAACGGTAACTGATTTGTGCACACTGTCTTTCTGGTTGACCTCAGATTCCTTGAAACAACTTTAAAGAAAATAACTGGGCCCTAGCTTTGTATTTCAGCCCATGTGCAATTCCTCTGTTTCATAAAAACACTTGTGAATGTGAGAAGTCTGACAGTAATCAACACAAAATGGGACTGTTCTCAGAGCAGCTATTCTTTATCTAACCTCTACACCCTTAACTTTGACTGCATTCTTGGAAGACTTTTCAAACATTTTTGAGCAAAGTTTTAGGTCCCTCTGGTACCGAGGGGAACCCAATGTGCAGTGCAGAAACAAAGCCCTATTTTTTGGGGTTTGACTAGGACAATGAGAATTGTGTATAACTCTTAAAAAATTTCAGTCTAGCTTGAGCTCCAAAATCTAAGTTGGAGGGGAGGGACTGCCAACCACTGAAAAATATTTTTACCAAACTCTTTTCAAATATAGTGCTGACCATCCTTTTGCAAGCTACCCTATCATCCCTTTCCTAGTATCACTAGATTTTGTTTGGTAGGATTGTGGGGTAGCAATGTCCTGTCATTTCTCAATTCTTAGAGATTTGAGTTTTTAAAATAGTTACAGCATGACAATAAAATAAAAAAAATGCCATTGGCAGCATTTGACTTGCTCTTGTGGCTCATGCAATACAAAGCATTTTTCTTAAAGCTTAGGTTCCTTATGCCATTCAATTAAATGGGAATTTTATCTTCCTCTTTATTAAGCTATATGTTGAACCTTTTTGGTCATATTGACAGTCTTGAAAGTATGACTGACATGGTCTTCAGAAGGCTCAAAACAGATATAAAAGGGCTCCACACTGTCTGTTTTATTCCCACTGAGCCACCTTTACCATTTAAAGTGTTTGACTCCCGATTTTCTAAACTCTGTGTTAACAGTGATAAAATGGTAAGTGCAATGCACAAAGATGTGCAAAAATTTCAGTTTATCACATGTCTATTACCCCTTGGTGTTGCATCGAGGTATAAATACATGCACCTACACCCATTCTTCCTGTAACTTGAAAAGGTTTGATATGTAAAGGGCAAGCTTGAAAATGTTAATGTAATGCTGTGATGCTCTAGCCTCCCTTTAACAGGAACTATTAAAATGTGCATAATTATAGGGCAAAATGTCAAGCAGTCAGTTTAATTTACTGATGAATACACAGAATTACTGTTTTGCAACAGTTCCAGGATTTTGAATTGCGAATGAGTGGCAAGGTAGTATTTTGTTTTGTTGACATTTGTTGAAGCAGTTTCAGTATTCATTTGGCCTGTACCTTTGTCCACAGGTGGATTTTGCCTTTACAGTTTGGCAGAGCTTTCCAGAGAGGATTGTAGGGTATCCTGCACGCAGTCATTTCTGGGATAACACTAAGGAAAGGTGGGGGTATACCTCCAAATGGACTAATGACTATTCCATGGTATTGACAGGAGCTGCTATTTACCACAAGTAAGAATCCTGAGCATCTGCTATCCTTCTTCTCTATGAAACAAAATAGCAAACAGGGGGTGGGGGTGGGGTGTGAAGGACATTCTTCCGGGGAGGGGAAAAAACGGAAAGATAGTAAGTGGGTCTACTTTTTATGGGGTAATAATTTAAATTCTTGGTTTAGCTCTGGGGATCTGGTAATCATTATTGCACTTGTTGGGTCTCTTTGAAGTCACTTGTGTTTTGAGGCAGTCGGACTGCTCTTTTTAACATCAGGAATTACACACTTCAAAGAGTTCCTGAATTCATTAAGCTGCTTGGCTGAATGGCCTGTAGCATAGTAGAAAGGAGGTTACTTCCAGACCAGCTCTGGGTATGTGTTGGATGACAGCTGCAGACTGCAAAGTCTTCTGGCTACTCTAGAAATGTAGTACAATGGGCATGTGACAGCTCAGCATATTGCAGCCTGTTGGAGAAAACCTGTGTTGTTAGAACTTCAGCAGACCTAAGTCCTCTTTACATTTAAAGAAAAAGAAAATCCTGGAATCTCTAATCCGCACCCCCACAAAGGAGAAGACAGGCCACAGGGGATGATATAGACCCAAAGGAGAATAATTTCAACAATAAGAACAGTAGTAGGGCAGTTTTAATAAGAGTTCTTTCCAACTGAACAGTTTGGAAAGAAGATATGGAGGATGAATTCATCAGTGTTGTCTATCACATTGTAGCACTGTGGGGTTCCCCTTCCTTCTTGTTCATTATCTTGATACTTAGGCCCACATTATTTCTTTCAACCTGGTTGCAAAAAAGGCATATGTTCTCTTTCTCCTTTAGCACTGTTTACTGTCTTGATGAGAAACTGATTTGTTTTCCCTTCTCATTGGAGGGTGAGACCAGAGAAAAGAAGTGCTATTCTGGGAGTTGAGTACAAAACCTGTGTCTCAACTGAGATTAAAATGTCCTGGATACCTGGAAGCCCAGTGACTTGTATTAATAACACTGCTGTTGGTTTTCAGATATTATCACTACCTGTACACTCATTACCTGCCTGCCAGCCTAAAGAATATGGTGGACCAACTGGCCAATTGTGAGGATATTCTAATGAATTTTTTGGTGTCAGCCGTGACAAAATTGCCTCCAATCAAAGTAACACAGAAAAAACAGTATAAGGAGACCATGATGGGACAGGTATGTAATCACAGCATGTTGGGATGTATTGATAATGTAACAGGTTCACTTCTAGGTTAGGCTTACAGAGTGATACAATCCTGTCAAATATTTTTGCAGTTTTTAGTTTAGCAGAACTGTAAATAGACTTTAGATATGCTTATTATAATGAAGAAAAAATGGCTAACATCTACTGTGGATACTGATTCCCTTCATAGTTTTCTGACATGGTGTTATTCATGGTGACCCTAAACTCCTGGAACTGGTGATTGTGGTGACTGAATTTCAGTTAAACTCTAATTTTCTAATAGAGTATTCTCGACCCAAGACCTAGTCCTGGAATGCTAGAAGCATAAGTAAATTCTAGAAAGATTTTCTATTTTTTATTATTATTAATTAATATAATGTACCAGGCTGTCCCTGTGCTATTTTAAATTATATAGTGTGATTCAAGCACTGACACTGAACTGTCACAACAGAGATAATTTGTGATATGCAAGTGTTTTTTCCCCACAGGGAACATTTTATCCCACAGTCAGGCCATCACTCACTAGCAGCCATGAAGTGCTTGCTTTAGGTTCTCTTCCAGCTACTGAATAAGCCTTCTGTCACTGCAGAAGTACCTTTAGTAACAGGGATACATGGTTGTGTGGGGACACTTGTCCTTCTACCCTGCGTGCGAGAAAGACGAGGGAAATAGCAAGTCCTGCAAAACCTGCAAGTCCTGAACAGCCTCCTGTCTGTGCTGCCATGGTGTCTGTGATCTCAGTGCAAACAGTGCCATGACTACTCGGGGACAGCTGAAAGAAGGGCCCTAGATTCTCCCCTCACATTTTCTCCTCATTGCATTACTTGGATCTTTGACTGGGGAGTTGCCATGCCAGTTTGTAAACTCCATTATCTCTGTGTCACTGCACTTGCACCTGAGGTAGTGGTAGCATTGATAGCATTCAGCAATTCTGACTCATCTGGGTGCCCAGGAGACCTTCTGTGAACAAGAAGGTGCCATCCAGAAAGTACCTATTACTTCCAGTTTCAGCTTCACCTCTCCACAGGGCTGTGCTTTGGCTGTTTGGCAAAGCCTGAGCATTCATTTTTCATCTTACAGCATGGGTGACTTGAGTCAGCCATGAACTATAACTCTTTCCTAAAGACAAGTTGTTCCTGCAGCTTTGGGAAATGTAATGGACCATGTTCATAATTCCTTGAACGACAAATAAAAAATTAACATAACCTCAGTGTTGTGACAGAGATGAATAGTCATATGGAAATTCAGTGTTAATGGCCAAAATATCTGCTATAATCCTCTAGCAACAAGCTTTTACTTGCTCTTTAGTGGCTCTGTATAATGAGGAGGCTGTAATCAATGTCCATTATAACCTTCCACTAGAGCTAAACCGGACAGGACTTGGACCAAGATCAAGTCTGGTACCACAGTCATTTGGCAAGTCCCTGACTTTATCTGTTTCTTCATGTTTTAATTTACAGCCTTGACTTTATGAATTTATATTTGTTTTTAAAGTATAGTAGAAACATAAGTGCTATAGAGAGATGCATGGGAAGTGGCACCAAAAAAACCCTTCAATATTCATACTTTATCTTAAATAGTAGTTTTATTATGTTTAGAAATGTTCTTTAGGTATGAAGAATAATAGCAGCTTTAAAGCTGCTAGGGCTGTTTTTTCCAGAGCTGCTGAGTTTCAGTGGACTTCCACAGGGATTACAGATGCCCTCAACTTTGGAAAATCATGCCAGAATATTTTGCACGTATGCAGTCAAAGACCATGGTGTTTCCTTGGGTCAGAGTTTAATATGATGTAGTGTGGGACTCCAGTTAATTTTTTGGATCTGTGAGACAGTGCTGTTTGATGCACTGGACTTGGCCAGTGGGATTCCTGGGAGCACGTTGCTTTTCACTGCAGGGCGCCTACACACACGAGTAATGCCAAGCACATAAGGACATCTACTCAGTTACAAGCTGGTTGAAATTACTTGTGTATAAATATCTGCAGATCTGAACTTGTGTATAAATTTCTGCAGATCTGAACTTGTGTATAAATTTCTGCAGATCTGAACTGCAAAAGTTCGGGTTTGACCCTGAATCATTGTTTTCCTCCTATGGCTGAAGACCATGGGCAGCAACTGGCCTGGGCTTGGGTGTACACCTCAGCTGGAAAGCAATGGCCTTCTTTCTTTTCCTGGTGGTTTTTAAGGACTTGTTGTATCTCTGAAATAGCTGGAGGGTTTGAAGAAGAGTGAGGGATAAGGTGAAATAGAGCGCTGGCAGGATTTGGGAGGGCTGCTTGTGGGTGTTGTGTTCCACAGGCTGGCTCGTGGTTGAACTTCCATCTCCACGCTGCCCTGTCCTCTGCTCTGTTTGGGAAGTCAGGGCTGTCCAGCTCACCACCACTGGATCTGCTATGGGCAGGGTGTTCCTCTCCCTCTGTTCCTGCTCTGGAACCCCCGAGCAGGTTCCACGAGCTGCACACCCCCAAGCCCTGGCGCGGCTGGGCTCCATGGTGCCCACCTGGCCAGCTCCTGCCATTCCTGCCATCCTGTGTGCCAAGGCCAGCTCTGATCTGTGCTCTCCTCTCCTCACAGACATCCCGGGCCTCGCGCTGGGCTGACCCCGACCACTTTGCCCAGCGGCAGAGCTGCATGAACACTTTTGCCAGCTGGTTTGGCTATATGCCGCTGATCCACTCGCAGATGAGGCTCGACCCTGTCCTCTTTAAAGACCAGGTCTCCATCCTGAGGAAGAAGTACCGAGACATTGAACGACTCTGAGGACGCAGCTGAGGGGGCCGAGCCGCCCTCGCCCGTGAGGGAGCCAGACTGTGCCGCCGGCAGCGAGCGCCGGCCCCGCCGGCCGCGTCCCGCGCCGAACCGCCGGCAGGCTGCTGCGCTGAGACTGGGGCCTGTACAGTTTCATTATGGAACATTAAATAATTATTTTTGAAATGATTGCTATGCAGGTTTAAACTTTTTTAATGATCAAAAAAAAAAAAACCCTATTAAAAACAGAGTTCTTTCTTTAATCAAAATTGTGTTGGTTGTGAATATTTCAGAGCTGCCATTTCTTTCTTTTATGCATTTGATTGTCAATGCAATTTTCATTCCTTTTTCCCTGCACAGTTAAACGCTGGAATCTCACTGGGAGAAAATGCAGCAGGTTCAGAATCAAACTGAGCACAAACAGGATAGGACTGAAGTATTAATATTTCTCATTTACTACCAACTTTTTTTTCTGTTTTCCCCAAGCCAGTAGCAGCCGCTATGGCTAAACTCCTTTGGACAGCTGGAAAACTGGAGAACTGCCAAGGAGCCAAATGAGAAGGTATATCCTTCTGATTGGAGGCCTCTGTTTTAAAGGCAATCAGCCTTTAAGGGAGAGAGCAATTGCCTGGAAGGGAGAGAGGAGCGTTACTGTGGAGGAGCGTGACATGGAGCACAGGGACACGCAGGCACAGCAAGGCTGCAGGGCCATGTGTTGTGCTCAGAGAGGCACATCCTGAGTGTCCCTGCCCATGGATGGCAGAGCACCCTGGGGCAGTCAGCACGGCCAGCATGGTGGTCCTGTGGGACACCCAAGCCCCTGCTGTGGGCAGTGGTGCCACTTGGCAGCCAAACATCAGAAGTATCTTCATTCTTAGGGTAAAAGGAGTGTTGACAGAAAGCAAGAAAGCATGTTGGTGCTTACAGTGCAGGAATTTGGCCTGTAACTGGCTTATTTAAAATCAAAGCATGGGCTTCTCTTTTTTTCTTTCTTTTTTTTTTTTTGGAAGGGCAAGTGTATAGAGAAATTCCCTTATGGAAGTCTGACACCTGAAATAAAGCATATGGTCAGACACTGGGTCCTGGCAGCAGTGGTGTTCCCAGGCATGCTTGGGGCAGGGTAACTCACACAAAAAACCTGCTTCTGAAAGATGAGTGTTGCTCATGCTCCAAAATGGTTTTAGCATTTCAAATATAAGTATTTTTAAATTGAAATATTCCAGTTGTTTATGTCTTTGTAATCCTTTGCTTATTTATGTGTTTCTTTACATTGAAGAATGAAAGCAGAAGCAATGATTTGGGTCAGGAAGATGCCATTCCAGTTTGCTAAGAAAATAAGCACTTTAAAAATGCTTCAAACTCTCCCATTTTGGGGTGCTCTGTAGTTATCCCCATCCCAAGAGGAGCTCTGTTAAGTCACAGTAAGAGAGTGTAGTGCCGATGCCCAGAAGACCAGCAAGCCTTTCTATACCTCACTTCTTTGTAAGCAGGCAGTCTGGTAGCAGGGATGAAGAGTAGTGACTCTTCAGTCACTACCAGTCCCATCTAGTAGGGATGAAGAGTAATGGGACCAGAATGACACCTGTTTCATTCAGGGTCAGGCACCAATTTAATATGCAGCTTTAAGCAACTCACATAACCAGGGCATGCCTCAGTTTCCTCTTTGTAAAAGTAGTAGTTACTGGTTGTAGAGAGAATGCTGTGAAGCTTAAATAATTCCTCTTGCTGGTAAGATCATTATCCCTAGATGGAAAGTTGCTGTAAAAGTGAAAAGTGCATGTTACTAAATGTTGAATGCAACCTGACAGGTAAAGACTTGCAGAGAGTGCTTTGCTTTGCATATGTAATGCAATATATGAACAGAGCACATCGAGTTAGGACAGGACCATCAGGTTCCTGACATTTTGTTTTAGAATCATAGAATGGTTTGGATTGGAAGGGATCTTCAAAATCATCTAGTTCCAACCCCCCTGCCATGGGTGGGGACATCGTCCACTAGACCAGATTGCTCAGAGCCCCATCCAGCCTGGTCTTGGACACCTCCAGCGTGTTCTGGGCAACCTGTTCCAGTGCCTCACCACCCTCACAGCAAAGAATTTCTTCCTAATATCTGATCTAAATCTACCTTCTTTCAGTTTAAAATCATTACCCCTCTTCCAATCATTACATGCCCTTGTAAATCTGAACCAAATCTTTAAAGGAATCTGCCAAAACATGTGAGACTGCAGCTAGTGACTAAAGGTGCTGAAAGGAAGAGGTGCCACTTTTCCCTCAATTCCTGTTGCTCTCCAAGTCCCTGGCCATGAAGTCTCACCTGACACCTGCCATGGTGATGGCCACCAAATGCTTCTGTGAGCCCATTCATCTCTCTAAACTCATGGAAAACTGTTCAGTGATTGATTGGATTTTTCTAATATCATTTTAGAGAGTTAAATCAGCATGTGGAGAGAAATATAAAGAGGCAGCAGTAGGTAGGCAAGGCCAGGGAGGGAAGGGGAGCAGGATATATTTCAGTCTGTGTTCAGATGAGCTGCTAACTCAGTTGCCCATATCTTGTAAGAATCTGAACTTCACTTCCCTGTGCTCTCAGGTCTGTGTTTGGTGATCTGTATGGGAAGGCAAAATCCAATGATTTGACTTGGCAGAGTGAATAGCTCTGTGGCTCCCATGACAGTTTTCCTCTTGGAGATCAGGTAGCTCGTTCAAGGACTGGAATAGACCTTCTCCTTAGACTTGCTTTTTGGTGAGTGTGCAAACACTGGATGAGGTTTGCAGGGCTCAGGTTGTGCTCATGTGCCATGTGCAGGTGAGTGAGTGTCCACAAGAGCAGCTGCACCTCTGGGAAGCACTCACTGATCTGTAGCCAGCAAGAGGGACCCGTACTAAAACAGAATTACAATTCTGCTTGGGTTTTAGTAAATGCCATTTGGGGGCATGTGGGTTGGAGTTTCAGTTAGAAAGGGAGTAACTATTTTTGGAGTGCAGCAAGTCGGGCCAAGGCTTTAAGCTGTTTGACATTCTGTTATCGTCACTTTTCGGGGTGGCTGAAAGGGACTGTGTTAAAGCTCACTCTCAGTGTGATTCGAGGCCCCTTGTGTTTACTGATTGCTAATTAAACAAGTAACAATGGAAGGCTTAGCTCCAGAAGGGATGTGGATAGGTAGGAGCATTTCTCTTTGCCCTGCGTTACCCGGGTGTAGGGTCCTGCTGGGAAAGAATGTCCCGGTCTGGAGAGCGGCCGTCGGTCCCTGTGCCCACGGCCCCGGCACCCAGGGGAAGAGCTGGACACAGACCCAGCTCAGAGACTCTGTGTTACACTCACTGGAGCCATCACTGGCCAGTGCTCCTAAGGACAGCAGGCAAAGCCTCCCACGTCTACCTGTGTTGGACAGAGCTGTGTTGTTTCCTTAGTGAATGAAATCACTCTTTTGTCGTATCCTAGGTGCAGTTAATGGTCCTTTATTCTTTTTTTTCTCCTCTCCCAATTCAGATGGTGCTGAAACAAGGTTCATTCCTTGTTGCTCCTTTTGTAGGTTTTTTTTATTATTATTTTTCATTAACAGCAGGCTATGTTAGCCTTTACTTTACAGGTACTTGAATGCCTGATGACTTGACTGAGTGTTACGCATGTGGCCTTTTGTAAAGGTTACTGACCTTAATTTAATCAGGGGTGAGATGGATGGATGAATGTGAATAGATCCATGCCATTAAAACAGAATAGAAGTAGGGATTAGAGTTTGGGAGAACTGATTAATTTTTAATTGAATTTATTAAAGGGAAAAAAAAAATAAAGAAACCCTTCCCAGTTATAATTTGAATGAGATCTATTGCTGGAGAAAGGTTTCATGAGAAAAATGCGACACAAAAATAGAGGCAAGTATCCAAGATAGAAAGTGCCTGGCACTCCTTGCAGTCCCTTGGGCCTGCACAAGATTTTATTTGCCCTCTTTCTATTTTGTGAGAATCTCCAATTATTACCATACCTTTTTCTAGATGTGAATGTTTAAGCTTTGTAATAATGTCATTCAGTGAACACACTGGTATGCTAATGCATGTCTATTGAGCACTTTGATCTTTTCCATTGGAAAACATTGTGGATTTGATCAATTTCAGGTCGCAATTTTTCTTTTAGAGCAAATTTTGGCAAAGAAATTAATCTTTCACCAATGAGCGCCTTTTAAAATAGCTCATTTACCAAAATATTTCATTTGAAGAATGGAAATCATGATTTGAAGCAATGAAAGAAAGAGCTAGATGTAGACTCAAAATTTTTTTTAAATCTTTACATGCCCAGTGTAAAATGTTGTGTCCTCCTCTTTTGCACTCCCCTACTGAAACTAAAAGAATTCTCAATGTTTGTCATGTCTGTTATCAATTGACAACAATTTGTTAATTCCTCCACGTAAACATCCTCTTACAGCTGAGGGTGGTTTGGTTGTCTGCTCTGCTTTTTTCTTTTTTTTTTTTCTCTTCCCGGACGGGCTCTGATGTCTGTTCTGGAAACGTGGCCTTCAAGGGCATCAGCCTGACAGAGCCATTTCCCTGGGTTTTAGCGGGATTTCACGGGATGGACCTGTGGTCTTCCAAGAAGGGACCTGCCCCTTGCATGGTCTTAGCTGGTGTCTGCTGGAAATAAAATTGCATCTTCCAAAATTTTGCACATCTCACCCTTGTTTAAAACTAAGTCAAGCTGGCCTTTATACCACTATTTTAACTGTCTTCACACACATTTTTTAAGTTGGAATTAAATTAGAGGGAGTTAAATTAGGCAAGGGTTAAACTGGGGGGTTATAGGACTCATCAGACGCTTTGAGATGCTCCCTCCCACTCTTTCACAATGTTTTTAGTGATTATTTCACAGTGGGTTAGTGATGATCCAATGGGCCTTGTGACCTTGTACATAATTCTGTATATTTATTTTGAGAGAAAATATGTATAGTGTTTGGATTATGAGAATGGAAACCTGAAATGGGAATTCTTAGGTTGGCAAATGTAAAGCAAAAAAGCAAACAAAAATACAATCTTATTTTGTATAAAATGTACATTTTTGAGAAAAATTTTCTAATGCATTACCAATGTTTTCATAGTGCTGCCACATCTTTTTTAAAGTGTTTCTCCCTCTTTGTTTGACTATTGACAACATGGTGCAATTAAACCTAAAGCAAATGTGTGAGTGAGAGAAAAAGAGAGAATGAGAAATTTAAAAGCCATATAATTTGGTTTACTTCATTAACCTGTATACCATCATAGGTTTACCATCTAAGATAGGTTGGTTTTATAGATAGTGTCACCAAAGACTTTTTTTCTTCAGATTTATTTTGAAAAGTTGTTAATAAAGGACGTACATTTCTGTTGCAGTGTGTTCTTATTTTTAAGGTAGTATAACAAATCTTGCTTTGGTTCTTGAGAAAGCAAATTTGGGAGCACAATTGCCACTTTTCTCAAGTCTGGGGTAGTTAAATGAAAGGCTCTTTAGCTGCTTTCTCCTCAGCCTGGACTGAGCATGGGCTCTGTGTATCTCCTGTGTCTCTGTTGCATTGACAAACATGTGATGTAGCATGTATACACAGTGTCCTAATCCAGCAGCACTGACAGGTGTTTGCTGTCTTACCTGAGAGCAGAACTTTTGGTCTGTGTCACTTGTGTAAGCAAGACAGGATCTCTGCATTGTGACACAGTCATTGGTAGGAACAGTGGCTTTTAGAAGGAGTCGTAATGTATACATGCAAAAATAATCGCTCCACCAGCTTGGAGGCTTTTGGAGACTGATCCCTGCAGGCTGAGGATATATTGATTTATGACCCATATTTATTGTTAGGGGAGTACCAGAAGCCTGTCACAGTCACAGGGGTTTGCAGTCAGCCCACCTGACTCTGTATGTGCACAAAGCATCCTCTCTCTGTCAGAGCTTGGCCTTGCTGTCTCCCTGCATAGCTGACAAACAGAACAAAGAACTGCTGGGGATTCTCCTCACCTGTTTCAGACATGGGCTTTAGCATGAGATCAGCTGAGCCTCAGGTGTGCTGCTTTCTCTCTGCTGAGGGTACAAGCACACTGGTGGCAGGATCTGCAGCACAGATGCCAACATCTGGTTGGGTGAATCCCACACTGGGAAAGTCATTGGTTTGTTCTCATCAAAGATGTTCAGGCTTACCTCATCCCTTCTGGGATTCAGACTGCCAGGACATGAAGAGGTCCTTATACTGTCAACCCATCTGATCTGCCAGTCATGGAAGACTGATGTATCTTAGGAAGATGTTGAAAGCTGTGAGTCTGCTCCTCTGGTTTTCAGTGCCACTACAGATTCCTTCAAAATGATGTCCCAGCAGTCACTGGTGTTTGCTAGTAGCTGTGGGCTTCTCCCTGCCAGAAAATGAACACAAAATATTTCCCTGGAAATGATCCGGCAACACTCCTTCAGCACTTGAATTCTGTGGTTTTGCTGTTATTTATACAAAACAGCCTGTGCTTGAATTAATGTGATTAAATGCAAGTAGCTACATCTGTAGAAGCCACCAGAAGAGTGTTTTCTCCCTCGGCTTTTAGCGTGGACTGGCTGATAGAGCTGTAGTCTGAAACCTGACTTGCATGTTATATTTACATTGGAGGTGGGGATTTAAATGTGGGGGTGGAGTGTGTCAGATCCACATCTGCCCCTTCCAACTTTATTTCATCTGAAAAGGGTCCAGTTTGTGTGCTCCAGTGTGGCCCTGTGATGTGAACCAAAATGAGGTAAAGGAGAAAACTGGGACAGTCACCTCAGGAGTGTGGAGTTGACCTCACCAAACCCCTGCTGTCTCAGTGTGCTCCTCAGTAGCCTGCAGAGGCAGTGGAGATCAAATCCAAAACCAATCAGGTGAGTAGGATCCTTGGAGACTTGTGCTGGCTTCCTCTTGGCTATACAGAAAAGTGGTCCTTAAAGGAAGAGAAACCTCCACTGGAGATCTCTGTGTTGACATGTTAAGTGAGGGAATTCCACACTGGTGTCAGTTTTCCTGCTGGCCTGCCACACTGGGAATGAAAACTGTTCTTATCTGGAATATACCAAAGCCAGGTCTACAAGTCCCTGGGACCTTGCTTCCTTACAAGAAGTTAGCATCTGCCCCAAAATATTTAACACATAATCAGTTTGACTTTGAATGCACTCTTGAGAGCTTTCCTTGAGCAACCTCACTGAAGCCCATTGTGCTGTCGCTTGAATGGAGGTAGATAAGAGAGTTGGCACTGATCAACGCCTTATTTTATTTTCGTTTTTAAATGATTAGCAGAGAGAAAAGAAACAAGTGTCTGCTTTCCCTTTCTAAAGCTGTTAGCTAATCATATCCACAATGTTATCAGAGAGAAACAGATTTTACTCAAGATTTTGAGCAGTGTGAGGTGACATTCTAGTCACTGCATGATATGGTTTATTCCACACTTCATTTCCCTGCATGACTTCCAGGGCTGTGTGCAGGGTTTATGAGCTGCCAGTTCCAGGTACACCTAGTCCTGGGAAGCTGAATTTGCACATCACCTGCATTTTTACTGCACATTAAGGCTGGATGGGTGCTGCATGCTGCACTGGCTGCTCTGTGCAGCTTGAGCTCTTACCTATCTCTGTAATTAAATATTGTCTTGCTAGTGGTGGTGAAGCAAATTAAGGAACAGCTATATTTCTTTCCAGAAAATGTAAGTTAAAGCCATTTCTGAGATTTCACAAAAATGTTAGCACAAACTGCTGAGATAATGAGTGAAAAAAAATTAAAAATACACTTTCTCAAAGTTGTGGCAGAAAAGAGAATTTGGAACCTGTAAAATATTTTCCCTCAATTTTGTCCTTTTTCCCCTCTGCACACAATCAGCTCCCATTCACAATCACAAAACAACCACAAATCAGTTGCTGGCACTCGAGAGATACATTTTGAGTTTTCTCTGTTTCTGAAATGTATCCACAGTCAGTTCCTCCTTCTATTAAGTATCTTGAAGTCTGTGGCAGCCCCAGAGGAGGATTTCATTTGGTGGCCCTGTAGATGACTGGAAAGGTCCCACATTTTTAGGAAGAAGTTAGGATCTGTTAGGACATCTTCACAGAATCATAGAAAGGTTTGGTTTGGAAGAGACATTAAAGATCATCTAGTTCATGTGGACCATCTTGACTTGGAGAGATACCAAGTAACTCTGCAGTAACTCCAGTCAGATGTTTCAGAATGTTCAGCTCTTTTGTTGCACCATGGTCTGCTGTGTGGATACGAGGCTGGGTCTTTCTCTGAAAATCTGCCCCGTTTTACAGTCTCATCACCTAAACTTCTGTGGAGCTCTACAATGCAGTAGATAAGCTGTGCACACTGTCACATCCACACTATTGCTGCCACTGATGGAGCATCAGGGAGCTGGGAAGACAATATGAAAATGGACAAGTTAAGTGTATGTGAAACTGTATTTGAAAACCAAGAATTTAGAACAGAGTAATGGAGGTCAATATATCAGGGGAAAAGATAGATTTTCCTCTTGCTTTGATTGGTGTAAATCCCTCTTGTTTCTGTTGAAGGCAATGGATTGTTTTCAGCCCAAGAAAGGGCAGAATTAGACTTTCAAAGCATGAAGTTAAAATACCTGTTTATCCGATGATGTCTTGGTACTGCTAGATAACAAAGCACATTTACAACAGCACCTTGTGAAAAGCTGCTGGGAAAATACAGTCCTCTGCTTTCCCTGAAAGAGTGCTGTGTTAATGCCAGCCAGTGACTACATTAAGATTATTTTTAATATCCAGGAAATCCTCAAGAGAAGCTAAAATAAAACATTTGTCACATAATTTTTAAGGAAAATGTATACCAGTTCATTGCAATTCCATTTCCCTCACAGCCTTAATAGAATTGTTGCTACTAGGACTAAAACTGAGTCTAGCTCAGGAAGATCTAAAAATTGTGAATTGTTTATGATACCAAGAAATAATGTTGTTTTCAAAATCCATGGGTGATTTAAATGCAATCCCTTTAAGTGTTGAAATCTGTCTAGTTCACTCCAAAGACAAATAAGTCAAATGTATATTTTTGTTTCCCTCTCTTAAAGCAGGGCCAAATTCTGCTTTCAGCAGTGAATCCAGAATTATTATAGTGTTCCTCATGCCTTCCCTGAGCCCCAGGCTGGGGTCTCATGGGAGCTGAGTGATGTTCCTTAGCTGTGAGGCATTGGGGTGAGCATGGCTTAGGCCTGACACTTCCCCTAAGTGGCTTTGCTGTGCTCATTGTGCTCTTGTGCAATACCAGTCCTAAAGTGGGACATGATAACAGGTGAGGATGGGGCTTAGCCTCCTTGAATTCCATTTTATGGCCCCAGTAACAGAATTCACATCTGATACATTTAGAGGGGCAATGTCAGTAGTAACTGAAGTCTTGAGGAAGATGTTTTTCATGTAAAGAGATCAAGGACTGGTTGATATGATTCTTGGCCTTTGGGTAGGACTGTTGCTTCACTTCCCAACTCTTCTGATGATTTAGTCTGAGGTTAAAAAAAAACATTTAACCTCTGTGCACCTCACTGTTCCTAAATAGCAAGTGGGTATTCATAAACACCCTCATTTTGCAATGAAGCATGTGAGCTTTAGAGGTTCATGGCTGATGCTTTCTGGTCCTCAGGTGAAACGTTCAGTCTAAGAGTAAATTTTTGTTATGTTGTGCAGGAGCCCTGGTACTGGTATGAATAGGGGGGAGCACTGGGTGTGGCTGCTTCTCACCCCTTTTGTTGCACGTGTGGTGGTAGTTTCCACTCATTTATTCTATTTAACCTCTAATTGAAGAGAAGGCTTGGAAAAACATAATGATTTATGGCGACATGCAGCAACAACAGTATCATAGTCACAGCCACTTACAAAAATGGTTGAAAGTCATTAATCCTGTAAAACAAAGGGGCAGAGTTTTGAGGTCCACTCTTGTAAGGCATGGCTACCCCAGCCCGTTGAGTCCCAGCTCATTGCAGTTCTGGATTTACACTGTCTGCAAGTGCAGCTGTTCTGGAGGTTATCCACGTCCTCATGTCACACATGTCCATGTGGTAGCAAGGGAAAAAAAGGCAAATCAATGCCAGGACAAGAAGAAGAGCCCAGCTTTGCCAACAACTAGCATCTTTTGAGAACTGTGTTGTCTTTTTTATATCTCCACAGCTCTGACTTTGTATATCCCCTCGGGTGTCAGGTAAATGAAGAAATCTGAGCCTTCACGTAGCCCTTGGGTTTGAACTTTCTGAGGACAACCTGCCTAGTTTGTGTGTTTGGGCTGATGCCATGTGAATGAATGAAGTCCTGCTGTATTTTGAAGCTGGCACACATCACACTTATTTAATTTTCCAAGATTACATCCATCCAAATTTTTTTTATTTTTAGATAAAAATAAAAATAAATAAATAAACAAGCTGCTGAGCTGTTTCAGTCAAACTAAACTAAAGAAATTATCAGAATTTATTTATGAGCCCTGACTGCTCATCCTGCCAAGGCAAACTCAGTGGGAATGTGGAGTCAGTGCCAAGCTGACCTCTGGAAGGTGCTGTTGAATCCTGTGTGCCAGCAGGAAAGGATGTGCACATGTGTGTGTGTGAGTGTGTGCGTGCAGAAATTATGGAAAAAATACAGAGGTGCCCAGACAATTTGGTTTGCACCCTGAGATTTTCCAGCAATGGCCTCTAGTGCTTTTCATGTGTTGTGCATCAAATGTGATCAGCCACATGGCACAGTATGGTGAAGTAAATGCATTGGGTCACTAAAGTGCATTAAGTGCCATTTACTGCATTGATTCAATTCTCTCCCTAGTCAAACTTATAATAATTGTCTCTCTCCCTTACTGCTGCTTTCCCTTTTCCCTTCACTGCTGAGCAGGCAATAGCATCTATTTCCTTGCCCAACAGAGTCACTCAGCCTAGCTGATAGCCCGAGCCTGCTGCCACCCATCCTGCCTTGAGCACAGCACTAGATCAGAGCCTGTAGATACTCCAGGCTGGCAACCTGCATGGGCTCAGCATGGGTTTGGTGACCCTGAAAAGCCAAAGGCTTCTTTCACTGCCAGAGCATGACAGCTCTGGTGCTAGAGAAATTCAAACCTGCCCATAATGATTTTTCTCTCTTGTAAGCTTTGCTTTTTCTATGGAAGGTTTCCATTAGCAGAGCAGGAGTTGTGCAGGACAAAAGATGTGTGTTAGTGTGGCTGGGATTGAGTCTGGAGATTGGGTGGCTCTGTCAAAAGGGTTTCTTCTGCAGGAATTTGTTTATGCCATTTGTACTATGTCCCCATTTCCCCCCATACCCCTGCATAAGTGCCAAAGCAGATTGGAGGTCAATGCTCAGATTAATTCTCCATGTAGGAAAAAGCTTTTTCTTCTTTCTTTTTCCCCTCTCAAGTGCTTACACAACCTCCTTTTTTACTAAAGAGTGCTGACTCTTACCTTTTTCACTTTAAATTTCCAAAACACTGCTTTAAGTGTGCTCTGTCTTGCTCTGTCCTTTGCAATTATCCCTTTTAATCTGGTTACAAGGTTATGCTACTTCAAATTTAAATCACATCATATTAGGGGGTTTTGCAAACCTTGTGTGAACAATGAACTTTTCACATGTAACTCCAGAATCTCCTTGAATCTAAAATAATCTCTTTGACTCTGTGATAGAAAGTTAGTGAACAAATACTCAGAAGTAAGGCAGCACATTTGAACCCACTGTGTAATTTCAATGGTCCAGCATGGGTTGGGCAGTGAGGAAGGTGCTGCTGGATAAGATCTTTGCATCACTGCTGCTCCTAGAAACCTCAGTTCTGTCCTCTGCACTCCAAAGCAGCCAACTTCAAAGGGATCCCCATAAAATATGCTACGGTGCAATTTCACACACAGAGTACATCATTGTTTTTAACTGATTTTATTGTATTTCTATTCAGGATCCACAGCTCCTGTCTTTGCCATCTCAAGTGTCCTCATAAAATGAGGCTGATGTGGATGGGAATAGGGCCAGTTCTACTGGTAAGCTCCAGCTGCTTTGTGCCAATTTACTGGCAAAGCAGCTGTAAACCCAGTTTTGCTGGGTTTATATTTCCTCTGCTGCCTCAGAGTGGCTCTCAGCAGCCGGGACATAGCAGAAAACAGGGACCTTGATGTTTAATATCTGCTGTGGGCCCTCTGTCAGGGGTGCAGATCTTGCCCTTGCAAGGAGATGTGTGGCACATCTTTCATCTATGGCTGTGTATATTCAGTGAAGGCACCTGCAAGCATCCCTCTGGGGCACCAGTACACTGGAGCTTTGCTACTGACAGAAGTGCAGGCCTGGGATTTTCCTCACTAGGTGTCTAGGGTACTTAAAAATACTTAAGGGAAAGAAAGGGGCACCCTAATAATGCTGAAGGTACCAATAAAAACATAAAGCTGCCATTGGATGAGCTGAAGAGTGAGGAACACCTGAGAGCTGACTGAGTCCTCAGTGAGCTGGGGTGGAGATGAGCCCGCTCTGGACTGTGGCCTTGGCAGTGGGGCTGCACGGGGCAGTGGCACTCTCACAGGGCTGTTGTGTACTTTGGGAAGCCAGATCTGCTTCCCAGCTACTTCAGAGGGGCTTTCTGTGCAGACAAAGGAGGAGGAAAGGGCAGGGACAAAGGCACTTCACCTTCTAGGGAAGCTGTGAGGTGAGAGCTAAGGGAAAGGAGACTTCCAAGCTTTAGCTTCCCATTACCACATTCACTGCTCCATTGCAGAGCCTATTTCTTTGTCTGCTTCTTACTCTTCACTCTTTTTTTCCTTTTAAATTTTTTTTAAGGGATTCACATTTTATGACTAATTAACAATTAATTTGGCTGGAGAGCAAGTGAACAGAAAGATGTGGTAGAACATATGGAGGAACACACTGTGCTCGGTCCCTGCAGATCTGAACTGAGAAGCAAGGTCCAGGAATAATCAGTTTATGAGCAGAATAGGCTGGAAATAAACTTTGGAAGAGGAAGAGAAGATAAATGGGAACTGAGTTCCATGTCATTTCTCCCAGAAAACTGAAGACAAGGTGAAGAAAAGCCCTAAGGAATCATTAAAAAGATATGAGAGCAATCAGGGAAAGTGGCAAAGGTTTCCAAACTGAAAAGGAAAGGAAAGGCCAATTGGGGCTGATTTTTTTGTAAAGAGCAAAAGCATCAAAATTATATTTCACAGAATCAAGTAGGTTGGAAATGACCTTTGAGATCATCAAGTCCAACCTATGACCCAACATGACCTTGCCAACCAGACCATGGCACTGAGTGCCACATCCAGTCTTTTCCTGAACACCTCCAGGGACAGTGATTCTACCACTTCCTGGGCAACCCATTCCAATGCCCAATCACCCTTTCTGTGAAGAAATTCTTCCTAATATCCTATAAACCTCCCCTGGTATAGCTTAAGACTCTATCTAGCCACTCTATAGAACACAGTGGCTGTTCTGTTCTGGGGGATTTTGGGGACTAGAGGGACACCAGCCTGCTGGTGGAGACTGGGGAGTGAGAAGGAAGTGAGTTGGAGCAGAAGGTCACTTGCTATTTGTTCAGTTTCTTTTGTAAGAAATCCCTGGAGAAAAAAGTTGTATGGGACAAACTGGTGATTTGATGAGTGGGAGAAAAAAGTCTGCCTGACTCTGAGTTGGGTCATATCAGAACCTGGTTGTTTAGCAAAGACAGCAGATAAGAGCTGTCTCTGAGGCATAGAAATGTGACTGGCTCATATGATTTCCACTATCAATATTCTGTAACGTGCTAATAAAGCATCAAGTCCTGCTGCTGGACTAAGGCTTGCTGGCCCCAGACCCATGACTTCAGTGTTTGGTCCAAAGAAAGGGAATGGAGGGTACAGAGGAGAGCAGGGAGAGTTTGCACATACCCTGGACTGAAAATGGGGAAAGGCCAGGGAATTACTCTAGCTGTGGAGCTAGAACAGCACAGGGTCTGTTCTCCAGGCCTGAGGGTGAATAACACAGCTTGGCTTGCATCCACTCACCTCTATTTTTTTCTCTTCCCTCTCTTTCCACCCTCATATCCAATATGCATGTGGTCAGATGCAAGTAGGGACAAATCCTAACCTGTGCCATCCCTAAAATGGTGTGTGGGTGTTGTCTGGGTGGCAGGGAGCTGGCACAGGCCACTTCTACACCAGGCAGTCTGTTGGTGGGCAGGAGCACAGGCAGCTGGGTGCTCTGCAGAAAGGCTGCCAAGATGGTCATGGGCTCAGACAGGGGATCCAGAATACAAAGCCAATGCTTGGTGATGCCTGAGGAGCTTGAACAGCCAGAAAACCCACCAGAGTAGAGTACATGTTGTACAGATGGCTTAGTGCAGTTCTTTGATTTGGTAGATCCTGATTTTGCTTTTTATGTGTGTTGGTGGCATTGGCCAAGGTCAAGAGGTATCTCCGTGCCAGCAGGAGAAGGGGTTCTCCCTGAGGTGCTGCTGCTGCTGGCTCCCTGCCCTTCCTTCTCCTTCACCTCCTGGGCTGGGAATGTTCTAGAGGTCAGGCTGCTCTCACTGCCCCTGGCCTGGGCTAGACTGGATCACAGCCATGATCTCCTGACAAGGGAACAGCTCCCAGCCGTTCTCACTGCCACTTACTGGGCTCTTCAGAGGCATGAATTTTTGTGCCCAGGGCTCAGCTCCCATTTAAGCACCTGCAGATAAGGGTCAAATTTCCTGAAGTGCTCATCAGGCAGCTGCCTCCCCTGGGACACATAATCATAGATAAAAACAAAACAAAAAAAAGCATGCTGAACAGTTCAGATAGATCCAGCCATTTGCAAGCCCACAGGAGCAATGACTGTTCTTTATTTTATGTCCTTAGTGTCAGGCCCATGTCCTGATAATTTCTATAAAATTAACTCCTTAGTTTCACCCTTGCAAGAACAGATAACTATTTTCTTTATGTTTCTTTGGAAGCTGAAGATGCTGATGGAAGATGAAGGCTTCATATTCCCTCCCTATCTTGGTGCACAACGAAGCTGTTTGCTCAATTGGCACTACAGGCAAAAATTGAATTCCTGTCTTGCTCTGCATTAACAGTTGGGTAGTGGATGAAGAAACGTTAATTTTTAAACATATATGAAGAAGACAGGAGTCTTCAGAACAAACCTGTTTATGTTTTAAAGGCAAGTTAATATTTTCTTTTGGGCTGTTTACTATCAGGGTGAGAAAAGCATTAGTTCTAATATCTAGGTTGCTGCTCAGCCACAAAGTGATGGGTCGTTTTGTCCTAGAAAGCACATTCAATGACAAAAGCAAGGACTAAATGGCCTAAAGCAGTTGTGTCCCAGCTTTCAACCAAGAGATCACACAACTTAAAGACACTTGAGCTCTGTATACCACCCTAAAGCAAGGTTGGATGAGTCTGTGTTGCATGAGCAAAAATATTGTTGCCCTTGATCACATGGAAGATGTTGTTTCAGCCTTCAGAGATGTAGACAGGGAGTTGGCCAAAATGGACCATTCAGTCTGACTGTACCTGGTCAGGTTTGCACTGGACTTTTCTCCTTCCAGACACAGCTTGAGAGGACATGGGGGAGGGATATGATGCAGCAGGGCCACATTCCCTTCTTTGGCCTAGATGTTGCAAGAATTTGGCCAGATCACTTCTCAATTTCTGGCATCAGTTTCTCTGCCAATAAAACAGGAATGATGCCATCAGCTCCAAGATGGAGGTTAGAAAACACTAATGAAGAGCTGGCTGCAATTACTTCCAAATTTAGAAGGAAAATGGGCTCTTGTTCCCTTGGACCTAATGTAATAAATAAATAAATTGAGCAGTCCTGGCTTTATTGCCAATTTTCTCTGATTAGATGGAACTTAATTTCTGACATTTTTTTCTGCTGGTGGCTGTATTATAAAGGCACCCCTCAGAGCCAGCTTGACCTCTAGGTTCCTCATAATTTTCCTGGGTATGAAGTTGCTCTCTTACAGAATTAGTTTCCTCAGCATGCCTTTGTGGGGCTGGTGCTTTAAATCAGGCAGGCACAGGCAGCTGTAGCCCTGACACGGTCATTTTACAGCTGGCTGCTGTTTGTCACCTCTCCCTCTTTCCCAGCTGCCAAGCACTGTTTTACCTTTCTTATTGCTGTGGAGATGACATTATCTTACACTGGAGAATTTCCCTGCCATAGAGTAGCTCTGGATAATGTTTGTGTACAGATGATGTTTATGAAAGCCAGGGGGAAATTTACTTACTGCAGTGGGCACCATTGCAACATGTAAAATCATCGTACACAAATACCATTGACTAAATGGCTCCCTTCCTTCTCATAATTCATTAGCAGAACAGGTTACCTGGGGATGGGAGGGAATCTCCATCACTTGGAGACTAAATCAGCCCTTGATTGTCTTTCCAAGGAGTGTGCTCTCACCAAATTGCACAGCATTGGGCTGGATGGGGGCATTGCCAGGGAAAACTGATGTGCTCCCTGACATGGGTGGGCAGATGAGACAACCAAGGTGAGCTCGCTGGCCTTAAAGCCTGAAAATCTACTTCTGCAATGTGGGCTGTTCCAACAGCAAAATCAAAAGACTGATGGATAAAATATGTCCCTCTTTCTTTCTGAAATCTCTCCAAAGGCCACACCTGTGACATGGATTGGGCACACCAGTCTGCTCCAGAAATGGTAGATCCCGCTTGCATGGAAAACTTAATTACTTGCCCTGCCTGGGCCTCTTGACCTATTACTGTCTGTGGAAATCTGAGTAAATACTGTCTGGATCGATGGCAGTCAATAGAAAAGAGCTTTCTCCAGCCAAGAAGAAGGAAAGAGAGTGCTGAGCCAAAGTCCTTCCTCTGGATGCATTGCTCTCCCCAATTCAGCTGCTGCTCACAGCCTGAGGAGAGGTTGAAAGACCTTACCATGAAACCTCTGCTTTGAAGTATTTTCTCAAGCTCCTTTTCCATATTCATCATGGGGCTTCTTTATCCCAGCATCCAGTTCTGAACCACCCCTTATTTACTTGCTGGATGACAATCACGCTTGGAAAGCTGATGTTAGCAGGATGGAGGTTTGCATGAGCCTGGTGCTGCATGCAGGGTGGCAGGAACCTTCCTAGACTCCAGTGCTTGTGGTGTGGCTCTGAAGGTCAGGACTAGAAGTCAACAGTACCATTCAGCTTTCAAATACACAAACATACTGAAATTATTATGAGAGGTGTCCTCTTTTAGTTGATCTTGCACTTTAGCTGGGACTATAAAAGTGCCTGCTTGTGATAAGAAGTTGCTTTTATTATTGATCATCTATTGATCCATGCAAAGAGTAGGTTTATACCATTTTCTTAATATTGTGCAAAGAATAGCAAAAATATTTATGGTTGGGAATATTTGTTTTATGCTCTCCATGATGTCAGTATGACCTCCTGACTGCCAGTGATGGATCACCTCCTCATCTCAGGAAAAAAATCCTCTTTACCTCTAGACTGTGATAAAGGGGGTGTGCAAGAACTAGGCTAAACAGATTCCTCATCCCTGGAAACATTCAGGTCAGGCTCTGGGAAAATTGGTCTAGAGGAAGGTGTCCCTGTCCATGGCAGGAGGGCTGGAACTAGATGATCTTTACAGGTCCCTTCCAATCCAAACCATTCCATGTGTATATGATGATTCTGTGACAGTGATTTCAGGTTGGTACTGCATGTAGGGCAGGGGATCAGCAGCTGTGGCCCCACTCCAAACCTGCCTCAGCCCTGGTGCCAGGGGTTGGCAGAAGCTGGTGTCTTGTCCCATGACTCCTGGCAGCCTTCCTTGCTGGTGGCTGTAAGGGACACCTGTGCTCACCCTGGTGCTGACTCCTGTGAGATGAACTTCTGCAGCCCAAAACTTCAGAGAAGTGACCAGAAAACCATTCCATGTGCCCCAGCTCACTCCAGGCTCTCTGAAATGCCCCTGTATTCACTAGTCTCAAAAATACAGGCCAGTGGCAGAGAGTGTCCTCCATGGTAGCAGAAAAGTTCTGTGCTGTAGCTGATAAAGACACTGTAAAATCAGCCCCCTTGGTCTCTGCGAAGCGCCTGGGATGTGAGGAGCAATACAACTTTTACTTGCATAAGTTAGGAATTTGCCTGGGCCTGTGGACAACTGGGAACAGGGAACATTTCCATAAGACCAGCTCCACCATAATTTTGTGTCTGTTGGTACTTCACTGGGTTGGGCTGTGTAGATCATTAATAACTGTGTCATTGCCTTCCTGTGCAGCCAATATAAATTAGCATAATCCATTTTCACTTAACATAGCTCTCAGAAGACAAAGATTTCAGCAGTCATGTTTGTTATCTTCCTTTAGGCAAAATGCTAAAATCAAGCTTGAAATTGAAAAATTGAAACATCACTTCCTGGAGCTTAACATGGTGGTTACAACACAAGAATTAGTTGTAACCATGGATTATGGGTCAATTCGTTGCACAGTGCAGGAGGATCTTCTGGTTTCTTGTAGCTGTCTCAGTTCATCCAACCCATGTGGTTAGATCAGGCAAATGTTGGTTTTTTTCTAGGAGGATAGGAAAAAATAACCTCAGGAAACAACCTCAAATTGAGCCAGGGGAAGTTTAGAGTGGATATTAGGAAAAATTTCTTCACCAAAATGGTTGTCAAACATTGGAATGGACTGCTCAAAGAAGGGGTTGAGTCTCCATCCGTGGAGGTATTTTAGGGGTGTGTATGTGTGTAGGGACATGGTTTAGTGTTGGCCAGGGCAGTGCTGGGTTAATGGCTGGACTTGATAACCTTAAAGATCTTTTTAAAACTAAATAATTCTATGATTCTATGCATAGCAATTTCTGTCTAGTTCACACACCCTATACTTCAGCTGCTTCCTTTTGCTGCTCAAAATCATCCATTGAAATGTGCACTCTGTTAAAATACCTGTGGTGTCAGGGGATAGCCCCTTCTCAACTACTGATGAAGGCATGTCCTAAATGGCATTGGACCAAATCTGTGTAGCCCTTACAGGGACTGGTTCTGTCTTACAAATTAGACAATCTGCTTGCATGATAGCAATTTTTTTAGGTCCTTGACTGCCTACCTCTGCACTCCTTATTTGTAGACCCCTTTGTCTGTCCAGCAGTAATCTTTCCTCTCTGCTCTTCTGTGCCAGCAAGTTATGAAGGAAATACAAAGCTTTAAGCAGTAACCCTGGGGTTAGAGGAAAATGTCCTGATAACAAATATTCCTGTTAGCTCCAGTAATCTTGGAATTAATAATATTAATGTCTCCCATTTGTAGCACAGACTGTGGCTCCACAGCACAGAACAACAAAGACTTGTGGTGTAATTCTCCTTTCAGTACCTGTCCTGCAGCCTGTGTAGTTATCCCTTTTGCATGACTGGGAGAAATAATATGCAAGAAAGAGATCAGAGAGGCCACAGGTCTTGCTCAAGAACTCAGTGGTCTTTAGCAGGTCTGTGCGAGTTCCCATCTCCCTTTGCCTTTCCATTTTATTCTGTCCCTAGGTGACACAAGTTAAGCTGCTTTCCATAAGAAAATATGTGGGTTTGACTGTCATTGTCTGGTCTCCCCCACGACCTACCTCAAACTTGTTTCTTTTGGATCTTGGCATTCACAAGCACTTCCTAGACTCTCTCCCACTGAGCATTTAATGCCTTTCATTCTCTAAGGTTTATCCTTTTATCAGCAAAAGTAACCTGCAAATCCCACTGCAATCAGTTAGGGGAATCCAGCTGATTTAGAGAGCATTCTGTCAGGTGACAAAATTAGAATGACAGATGATGAAGATCACATGCTGAGACTGGGAGCTTCCCAAGAAATGTCTTCTGTTATAAGATATGTCACAGGATTTCTTCTGTCTAGGACTCTCATTTTCTTGGGATAGTTTAAAGGACAAGGCTGCAGAGTGCTACAGAAAGACCCTTTGGTTTTTTCTTTGTTCTTAAGCAATGGAAGGAAGCTCAGGAAGCTGAATTGTTCTGACCCTTGGCCAGGAGCTGCACACATGTTGCTGAGATTATTTTGCAATATTGATTGTGTGCTTCTGCTTGCACATAAACCTTTTCACCCTTGTTTTTGTGTCTTCATCCAAATCCCTCACTCTGCTCTAAGACTGCCAACTGTTTCCATCTAACTCAGTGGGGTCCAAAGAGTAATGGACTCTGATAGTGCTTTATAGGCCAAAGCTCATTGAGGCAGTAAGACAGATGAGCAGCAAGGTGCCCATGCAGTGACTTATCCCATCAGTGGCAGCAAATACAAGATCACAGCAATGCTGTGGCTTCTGTGCCCTGCCAGGCACAGCTGGTGTCCCATTGTCTGGCAGCAGCAGCCGATGCTGCACACACCTTTTGAAAGAGGTGAGAGGTGTGCTGCCCTTGGCTCCACCGGGGCAGTGTGAGGAGCAAATCACACCTTACACTGACAGTGTTCTGCCCACACTGCTGCTGCCAAGCTGGGGACTGGGTGCTGGCAATCTGTCTATCCAGAAGCAGGGCATCAGCAGTTTGCCTTTGTGCCAATATTGGCCATGGGGTGGGGTGTCAGTAGGCAGAGTGTCACTGCCTGGTGACACACTGCAAAGTGGCCTATTACTGTATTTGGCACAGATACATTTCTTTGAGTCCATCATTCTCAGCTCATCTGGAATAATCATCAGCATTATTAATATCAACAGTAACAGCTCATGTCTACTCCAGCCCATCCCCTTCCCTTCCATCCCCTGTGCAAACAGAAGAAGGGTCAAATGCTCTTTACTCTGGTGACCTGGCTGTCATTTACATTTACCCAATGCTTTACACTGCAGCATCTCAAAGCCCTTTGTGTCACTATAGTAAGCAGGTTTTTTCCTCCACTGTGCAAATGAGGAGAACAGGAATGACAGGGACAGCCCTGGCAGTAGTGGGGCCAGAGAGCTGAATGTGGCTCCTTTCTGATCTTGCAGGAAGACGAAAGCACCATCAGGTTCGAGTGGCCCAGTTGGCATCTGTGACATCCGCTGTGCAACGTGCCACAGACGGAGGTGGGACACCATTCCCATGTCTCCTCTGAAACCTCATCCAGCCCTTTCCCCTGTGGTGCTCCACAGTCCAATGCACTCCCATATTTTTGTCACTCAGTACTTGGGGTATGTGTGGAATATGCCTTAAGCCAGCAAGTCAAGCATGGTTTGGTAAGCACGATGTGTTCTTTGACATCTCCTGTGTTGTGCCACGTGGCAGGAAACCCTTTCTCAGGGTTGGAAGTATCCATCCCATAAACAATATATGTCCTTAGTCACAGCCTTATTTTGCTTCAGCTACTCCTCTGTCATGAACAATATTCTTTTAATGTTTACAGTGTTTTTCTGGTGCTAGCTTTCATATCCCCTCAGAAGAAGACCTGTCTTTACCAATGTACTGTACTAAAATTCCTATCCTGAATCCTTCAAAAATATTGACTTTTCAGAATAAAGTGGAAGAAGTCCAAAATTGCATGAATCAATGATGTAGGCATATTTACTGAAATTCTCTTGGGCAAGGGCTGACACATCTAAAGATTCACTTTAAAAAGTTCTGGCACATTATGATCTTACTGAATAAAAATTATTCTATCCAGGAAAACAGTATAATCCTGTTAAGTATTTTCAGATCCTATGGGACAAAAGTGTTCTACAAAAGCAAGATCGTGTTTATTAGGACTGAGCTGGATTAAGGTCATGGAGTGGGAATAGCTCACTAAATAGTTCATATGTTAAAAAGAGACAGAGAAATAACAACCACAGATTTTGTTCTACAGTATCAACCAGTGACAGGAAATACTTGTGCTGGCTTGTTATTACTCTGAGAATAACCAGTCCTTCAGTGGAGACAACTGGCTAAAGGCATGTGCAGTGCACATGGCAAACACTCAGAATGATACTTGGAAGGTGCAGGGCTGCAACTTTCAGGTGCTTTAGTCCTTCCATCATCTCCGAGAATCCTCTGCTTGTAGGTCAGCAGTGCTCAGCACATGCAAGGTGCCCTGCATTGTTTTAGTGTTCTGAGAGTACCCAAAAACGTCCAATTTGTCAGCCTATGGACCCATTTGACTTGGGGGTTTGAAGGCATATGGGAAATCCTGGAGACACCCCAAGGAGGTGATGTAACATGAGGATGGGGAAAAAGGAGGAAAGCACTGACAAGAGTGGGAAGGATCAGGACTGTTCAGTGCCTTGCCTGTGGCTGAAGGAAGATCCTCTGAGGAAGAGGCTGCTGCTGACTGAGGCAAACAGCTCTGCTCTGTCGGTGCTAAAGCTGCGGGGACAAAATCCTTGCAGCTGCAGGGACTGTAGAGGTCCAAATGACCTGTTAGTGCCTATGAAGCTTTTAGTGAAGAGGTCAGAGAGCATTTTTATTCTCCTTCACATCCTGCTTGCATGCAGGCTGGTTTTGGATCCAGCTGCTGGTTCCTAAGGGTGTAGAAGGAGACACCTGGATTCACACCATACCCTGCCCTAAGCACTGAAGTGTGCCCACGTTGGTGACAGGGCAGCAGGTGGAGTTTGAACAACCATCTTCTGTCTTCTCCACCCTATGTACAATCTACTTTATGAGCTTGCAGCCAGATCATGCAGATGAATTAACATTTATAAAAAATGCAATGTACACAAAGACATTTACTCCTTAAAAACAATGCAGTTCTCTACTTACTTGAGGAAAACCTCAACGTCTCTTGATGTTTCTCTGAGCTAGTATTCAGTCTCTACTTTCTTTTCATCCTTTAAAGCCTTCATACTGCAATGTACTGTATTCCTGACTCAAAAGCAATCTCCACTATGCAAATTATTGCCAGAAAGAGATCATTTTGTATCCAAGGTCAGCACACATTTACACTGAATTCATTATACAGCAATTGGCTTGGAAAGGCTTTTGAATGCTAAGATTGTTTATACAGTTTTTATTTCTTTATCTTATGCGGAGTTGGACTTACACCTAGAAAGATATTTTGATGTTTTAATGGAAATCTCTAGTCATTTTGAACAGAGAATTGGAAAGAAATGGGAGTGCTGAAAAGGACTCTCTGTCCCTTGCTATTGCTCTCTCTGAATCTGCAAACAAACCAAGAGCAGTTGGCCACACGTTCAGCCCTGGCTTTTGCAGATGTGCAGCAGGCAGGTGTCAAGGAAAGCCCATGACTTTAAATCAGACCCTCTCCACCAATGGCTGCCAGTCACATGCCCTGGCCACTGTGATTCACTGTGTCAGGCAGGATCTGTCATGGCAAATAATATGAGTGATGCTGGTTGACATGTTGTGTCATCTGAGGAACCTGGAAAATTGTAACGTGATAAAATTCCTTCTTTTTTTAATAGTCTATCTTTTAAGGAGATCATCCTGATAGTCATGCCTCCTAAGAAGTTTGTGGTTTTTTTCTTTTTTAGAGAAAGAATTTCAATCTTATCAAAATGAGAAATATCAATAGCATCCCAGTGAAAATTAAAAAAAAAATTCCTAAAAGCCATTCAGTTTGAAAGTATTCAGCAATTTGTGCCAAAAAATTCTTCCACTGGAAATATTGTTTACTGACTGTACATGAAAATTAGCTGAGCAAAAAGTTCCTTCCATCTGAGGAATTAGAAATCAGACTATGTAAAAAAATTACTTCCTGGTCACATGTTTACGCAATCATTTCATGGAGTTTGACTGCCCCAAAACAGTCTATCTTTAGCAGGATCATTATGAGCTATTGGAAACTGAATTAACAAAATGCCAGCTGTATTCTGAGGGTAGAAGGGTGTAAATCAATAGTAGCTGGAAACAAAGAGTGTTGTCCAATAGCTTGATGACGAAAATCAGAGCTCACATGTTTGTACGCTTCACTCAACCTGAGCTGCTGATTCCTGTTGTGACCTTGGGCAATCTTTCGACCTCCTTGCATTTTGTAGTTTTACTGCATAATTGAGAGGCAGCAAGGGTTTGCCAAGCCCAGATTTATGTATCAAAATCTTGTATATCTGGGGAAATTGATTTTCAGAAATATTTCCGACTTCTACAGTGGTCCTAAGAAAATAATTCTTTAGAGTGCTATCCAGTTTCTAAAAAGGGAGTGGAGCGTAAAAGAAGGAAGGTACCAAGAACCAGTATTAGAGAAGATGAGCATGTAAATACCATAAGCTTCCATACTAAAAGAACATTTCTCTCCTGGAAGGATGTCTTCCTGAATGGGTGCAGCCATGCAGAGTTATATTAACCCCATCTGGTCTGGAATCTGCTTAATAAGTCAGTCATTTATTGCCCATGTATTTTACATGAATCCCGGAGGGATAGAATATAATAATACAGGCCCAGATGTGAGCAAAAGGGGCTTGACTTGTTTGTCTTGCCTGCACAGGCATACTCAGAGCAACAGCTTAGCTTCTAGATGCTTCAGAGAAGTAACAACCCTTTTTGATATACTCTTGCAGCATGTTATAATTGAAAAACTACTGGAGTGAATGCAAACCAGAACATTTTCCACTGAAAAACAGCAGGGCAGAGAGGGGGACAGAAACTGAAATGAGATATTCTTTGTCTTGGCTACAATCCACAGACATTATAAAAAAGGAGCACTAGGAAAACTTAGGATATATGGATCTAAGAGTTGTGTTTATGCTTAAAGTTTTTATTTCTACTTTCTAAAAAAAATCATTGAACAATACTGTATTACATGATTAATGGTTTATTCATTAATTAAGGCCTGGGACAATACATGGCATTTTCAATATTCAGATATAATATTTATAAGGTAAATATTGTCAATCCATAGCATCTAAAGGAGCTCAGTTATCCAAAACTTGGTTTTAAAAACAAGCAGTGGACTTGGGTGGTCTTTCTGTGATTTACTCACTTCTCTGAATGTGGAAGATGTTAGCCATGACAATAGTTAGTGATTTACATTAAAGTTGGATAATTTGCCCAAAAATACCAGGTGCTCTTGTGCTGTGGTGCAGAGCAGACAACACAAGCCTTCTTTTCCACACTGTGGAGCGGAGCTTTGGTTTTGTGGTGTGGGTCCTGCTGGGTGTCTCTGACAAAAAAAAGCTAAAATACTAATGCTGTTTGAGGGCCTCAGGTGTATTGCATGGGACCAAAGGAGATGTGGGTCCTGCTGATGTGCAATCAGCATGGAAGGGGGCCTGGCTGGTGAGCTCCAGAGACTGAACTGTGGGCCTGCAGCAGCTCTGGTGGAGGCTGCTCAGACAGTGCAGTAAGTCCCAAATGTCCTTTGTGCCTTTAGTGCTGCTGACTGCCCCTCATGCCACCTGGGCAGTCTGCATGGAGGGCTCAGAGCACACTGCCTTGCCCAGGTGGCTGGAGCCTCTTGCAGGATCACTTTGTTTTGAGAAGGAAATGTGAATTTGAGAAGAGCTCCTCTCATTGGCATTGCTGTAGGTTTTTCACTTATTTGACTGAATCAGAAAGATATTCCCTCAGTCTCCCAATATTTTAGAGTAACAACATCTATGAAAGGTCTGTCAAATGAAGAAGTAAGACTTTCAAGAAGTCAAAGAGCAAGTTTGCCCCAGCAATTTATTGTTATGGGAGATCACAGGCAGTAATGTGAAAGAAAAGTGGAAAAAAAAGACCAAACCCTTGTATTTGAGTGGTCCCAGTAGCAGTGAGGACAGTGCCCTCAGACAGCAGAGGGGGATGCTGGAGCTCTGCAAAAGGAAGCTGCTCTGACTTTAGTGTCTTATGACAAACAAGAGCCATTCAACATCAACAACACAAGCTAAGGACCTCTAGTTTCTCCACAGCTTAAACTGAATTGCAGGTGGCTACAGACCATGACAATTCAAACACTCCTTGATCCTGTAACACTTGGCAGTGGTGTCTGTTCAGGATAGCTGTATATAGAAAAAAGGGTTTAGAAATAGTTTATGCTTATTACGGTCCAGATTCACTCTTGCCCCCAAAGTGCCATGAGAACAGTGAATAAAAGGAACTTACTACCTTGGGAATAATGTAGATTTTATAGCTGGATGATGCTTCCAGGTTAAATTAATATAGTCATCTGCATTTCTTTGAGAAATGCTAAGAGGGAGCATTGAGATGGAAACTGTGACAGCATTGGAAGCAGGGAATAGGTTTCAAACATGGAAGCAGAGGGCTGTGTAAGGAGAATATAGTTTCCAGTTCAATTTTCTGAAATATCTGTGTTTTTACCATCTGACTCCTTACCACCATTTTGTACAAATGGGAATTTGACTGTAGGAAAAGGGCCACGTGTGTCTTTCCTCAGTTCTTTTTCCAGACAGTGACCTGCATGGCTGTGACTAATCTGACTCTTCCTCTTTGTTAAAACAGGATCTCCTTGAATTATGTAATTTTTAATATTAGATTTCAAAATTGCGTTTCTTTTTTTAAGTGATAGAGAAAAGGAAAAATCCTATTTCATTTTTTACCCACTTAATTCTTCTCCTTTTGACAGGAAAGCAGATGTAAATAAGCGATGCTGAGTGTTTGCCTAAGAGGAACACTTTTGATTATTTTTTTTTTCTTTATTCA
This sequence comes from Polioptila caerulea, assembly GCA_013397295.1. Lineage (NCBI taxonomy): Eukaryota > Metazoa > Chordata > Aves > Passeriformes > Certhiidae > Polioptila > Polioptila caerulea. The sequence continues at coordinate 2,112,238 of VYXF01001702.1, forward strand.
CCTCATTGAAAGAGAGAAGGTCATTGCTGTCTTACACAGAATCAAATTTAGACTGGAACTTCTTTCTTTGGGAAATAATGCTCACTCTTCTTCCCAACTTCTCTGTGCCTACCCACCCTTTATTTCACTCTTTCAAAGGAGAGAATTTACTAAATAAAACTTATGGGTATTTTTGGATCTGGTTCTAGTTTTTCATTCAATAAAAGGATTTCCATTTTTCTCAATTAATTAAAGGTACAAAATAGATCCACCTTCAATATCTGATTTATTTTTCCACTCAAAAGTCTGCCCATGATTAATTTTTCTCTAATTCTATGCAATCTTTTCAGACTGAAATTCCTTACTTCTAAAAATATGTGTTCCTGCACATTTACATTTACTTTGTGAGAATAAAATATATATCTGGGATGCTAATACTAAGATTTTATAGTGCACCCCAGTGTGTGCTTTGAGAGACTGGCAGTGAATACTTGACCTCTAAGGTAGGATGTGTAGGCAAAAGGTGAGTGAGAACTGTCCTGGACAGAAGCTCTCAGTGTGTTATAGTGAGAGTTCCCCTTCAGCTTCCCCTCTTGCAGTGACATTTGTACCCTTCTTAGGGTTACAAACCAAAAGCTGAGCAGTGCCAATTCCACCTATTCTTTCTTGATCAGTTTTGTTTCTGCTACAACTTTTTTGAAATGAGGTGACCCAATGTAATTTTCACATCAATTTTAGTTTTTTTTTCTTTTTCAGCTTTTTACTCTTTGTAGTTCACCTCTAACTGAAAAATTTCAAAGCACATTAATGATGTTTCCCATAGTAGAACTTTTCACTGACTTTTCTCCAGTGTAACCTCTTGGTAGGTCACTGCAAAGCTGAGTTTGATTCTCCATGTATTAATGTTCCACTCTACGACTTTGTGGATGATCTTTAACTCCTCTCTTCTTATTTTCTTCATCTGCGCAATGGGGATAGTGATTGCTTTTCACCTTTAATAGTGGAAATGTGAACCACTCCAGTAGGATTCAGCACCAGTACTTTGCCTGTGATTTCATTTATCTGTGGTTTAGTTACTTTTACATAAATTTCTTAAAAGCCTCCTTAACTCAGGCTGTGCATTAGTTTTAGTGATTGTTACCTCAGTAGTATCCTTGCCTTCTTTGCCTCCACACCATTACTACTGCTGTGAAACTGCAAACAGACATGGCCATGACAGATCGGATGTTCAGCTCTCCTGCTCTGAGCCTGCCAGCATTGCTCTCCACCCATTTCAGGCAGGGGTTTTCCATTCAGCACATACAGAAAATGCAAAGAAATAGTTTGTAACATATGTAATAAGCATCTCAAGAATAAAAATCAGACAAAAACAGAGATGTGAAAAATGGGCACAGAAAGTTGAACCCTGGCTGCAGCACTGGAGGTCCAGTCCTGCTCTTACTGAAAGAATGACTATGATTCCCCTGGAGCTAACCATTGATAAACCAATATATATAGATTTTTTGCTATGCCTGTGGGTGTCTACCCACAAACGAGCTGAGGCACCTACTCACACTGCTTCCCTTTCAGCAGGCAGAGCAGGCCTATATTTTTCCTTTGCTTTCTTGCTCTTCTCTTTTCTCTCTGGTCTTCTCTAGGCAGAAATTCTTTATCAGTTGTGAAGGACTAAAGCCCTTATCCAGACTTCATTTCAGCCCTTTGCTCTTTACTCGATTTGTGAACAAAGAACCAAATTTATCTCCCCTGGTTATTATTTAATTCTGCAATTAGATTACATTGGTTTGCAAGGCACTTGAGGTTATAGATTTCAGAAGAGGTGGCATATGAAATAAATGTCCATTGACTTGGCAAGGCTGAGGATGTGTCATTGATTCCAGTGTTCTCTGTATTATTCTCTGTCTGTTCCATGCTCAGTATCTCCTACACATCATTCCTTTTTGTTTTTTTAATTGCTGCTGCCTGTTTAATACATTGAGCTGTCCACAATAATGCCTGTATCTTTTTGCTTGTCAGTAACAACTAATTCAGAGCCCATAAATGTTTACAAGTAGTTTTAAACTGTTTCCCACAAACCACATACCCAGTCTGAGTTTCATCTAGTGTGCTACTGCCCAATTACCTAGTTTGGTTTAGTTCATTTGAAGCTCCTTACAATCTCACATCTTAGCTGGGCTGAACTGTTTTTGTTTCATCAGCATGTTTTATTCCTTCCCTTTTCCTTTCTGCAGGTTAATGAATGTGTATTTTTATTGCACTTTTGTGATGAATTGCACTGAGATATATGGCTGTTTCTTTGAAAGGGAAATGAGACAGCTGTCTATTGAGAATGACCCCAGTGTTGGGCTATAATCTCTGGACGATGCTATTTGTTGATCTCCTGGGAATAGGTTTATTGACTTCTTTTTATGGCACTTTGAAATGCAATTATTTACAAGCATAAGAACACATGGTTTTTCTTTATCTGCATTTATCTGAAGATCAAACAGCCTCTTATTATTGTGAATATAGTCTTACAAAGTCCCTGCATTACTGGAATAAAAGTTTTTCCCCCATTTTATAGATAGAAATCAAAATCACTTAGGAAAAAAGATTACAAAAGATAACAGGAAAGAGGTCTACCCATCCCAGTCTCTTAGGTGTGGGACTGAAAAGCAATAATACTTTTATGATACTTTCCCGGCCTTCATCAACTTGGATTTCTCAGGGATTTTCACAGGTAGAGTCAGTATTTGGTGTCTCTCCATGGAAAGCTTTTAACCCAGGATAAAGAAGATTCCGGTAAAAAATGGTGGATATTTTCTGAATGGTTCCTGCTCTCATGGTTGCTTCTGCTGGTGAGGTTCTCTGGGTAGTTTCTGCAGCAAAATGAAAATTGTTTTCAGGTCCAGGTTTGGACCACAGGTCTCTGCTGGAGAGAACATGCTGTGAACATATCTGTGTATCTTCAACACAGCCATCATCATCATCATGCCATTGGCTCCAGGACAGCCGCCTCTGCATTGTAAACACTCCCATGGCTGGATTGCTGGTTGTCTGTAATTTTACATCAGCCAGGGAGGAAATGACACAGTTTTAACCACTGGGGAGAAATTTCCCTGCGGCTTCTCCAAATCTACACAGCAAGCCAAGGAGAGTGCTGGTAGAAGCAGCCTTTCTGCCTTTAGCTGTAGGCTGGGCCCTTACTCCTTTTTTCCTCCCTTGCTGGTTGATCACTGTTCCTGATCTGGCCTTTAATTGGCATTGCTGCTATTTCACTATCCAGAGACTGTCAATGGGTTTATTCTTTACCATGTCTAAGTTTTTCCATAATCTTGTAGGGCATTCCATTGCTCCCTTCTCAGCTGGCTTGCTGTTGACCCCTACGTATCATAGGATTGCAGGATAATTGATGCTGAAAAGAACCTCAGGACGTTTCTGGTCCAAACTCAGCTCAAAGGAAGGCCAGATCTGAGATCAGATCAAGTTGCTCAAGACTTTATCTAGTTTAGTCTTGAAAACTTCCCCGGAGGGAGATTGCACAAGTTGTCTGGGTAACCTGCTCCAATTTCTCGCTGTCCTCTTGGGAAAAAAGCTTTTCCTGATATCCTGGTTAACCTTCTGTGTTCAAACTTATTCCCAGTGTCTCTCATCTCCCCGGCATCACTGTGAAGAACTTGGTCATCTTCTTGATGGCCTCCTTATTGGTGCTGGCAGGCTGCTATAATGTCCACCTGCAGCCACCTCTTCTCCAGGCTGAACAATTCTAGTACTCCACCTCCCAACATTTTTTCTTCTCCATTTTTTCAATATATTTCTTGTACTGAGGACCTCAAAAGAATACAGCATCTGGATGTGGCCCAGCAGGAGCTGAGTGGGAGAATAGTCCCTCCCCACAAGCCCCTGGCTGTGCTCCCTCCAGCACAGCCCAGGGTGCCATTGGCCACCTTTCCTGCCATGGCACACTGCTGATGCACGGGCAGTGCTCTGTCTGCCAGGAGCCCTCAGAGTCTTCCCAGTAGAACCAGTCAGCCCCAGCCTGCTTTGGGTAGAGCACAGCCCATTCACCACTCTGCTCTGAGCACAACCCTCCAACCAATTTTTGCCCATGCAGTTGGCTGCCCACCCACCCAGACCACAGTGTCCTCGGGTACAAACGTTGGAGACACTGTCAAAAACAGTGTCTTTAGACACTGCTAAAGCTGACAAAAGTGTTATCCACTGATCATCCCTTGTACACAAACCCAGTTACTTGATCATAGAATAAGTTTGATCAGAAATTATTTACATTCAGTAAATCCAAGATGACTCGCTTATAAGGGATTCCTTGCTGTGTTCTTTCCAATGAATGGGATGGGACCTGTTGAGCCCCAGAGTCCCAAAAATGTTTTCAGAATCTAATCACTTTATCATTTATTATACGTTGACCTTGAGTTCACTTTTGAGTTTCATTTTTCTCATTCAGGAATGTGCATTTCTCTCTTTGATAACACTTCATCCTCCTCCCTCATGAACAGTGAAGGAAGTTAATGTAATTTTTCTGTAATGTCTACCTCTTTTGGCATCTGGTCTTGTGTCTCTGGGAGACAAAAATGATTCCTTTATTGACCTCATCTTCTTTATATATTTGAAAAAAGTTCTATAATTTTCCTCAAGTTCTTATGTAGTCTTCATTTCACCTTTTCATTAGTTTGTTTGGTGCAATTTTTTTTATTACAGCCATCACCCCATGTTGCATGTTTTCTCTATCTTCCTTGGTACAGTACCTGCTGTGTTTAATACTTTATATTATTATCTTTGATTACTTTTTGTTAAATCTGAATTTCCTGCAGTTCATCTAGCAGGAACACAAAAACATTTGACTTGATTTTTTGTATCACATTTTTCTTTTCTGAGTTATTTTCTAATATTGCTGTTCTCTAAAATGCTGGTCACTGGCAGTCCCATACTTATGTGAGGAAACCTGCAAATACACAAGATTCCATTTTATTTTTAATCCTGCTCCTCCCTCCTGTTTGGGGAAAACAGGAGCAATGAAGCAACCCAGGATATGTGGGCCCCAGTGAGAACCTTGTCACAATGCAGCACTGCAATCTATTTTACATACATTACATATGACACCTCAGTTAGCCAAAGTCATTGCTGTGTTACTGCCTGTCCAATACCTTCCTACCAGGAAAGCCCTCTGAGGAGGAAAGCATCATTTCATCCACTCCTCAAGCATCTGAGAAAGACAAGACTACATAACATATCTGGGTGTTGGGAGACCAGAAGAGCAGATTTAATACTCTTCTCCTTCGGGGTTGGACAGCATCCCTGAATCCATAGTCTTCATCCCATTACAAAACCTTAGGCAATATACAATAAAGTACCCAAGTGTGCTTCCCAGAAATGGAGCAACTGGAGAGGCAAAGGCCTGGGGACATTGTAGATGTCCAGAGGGCTGGTGGGCATTTTTGAAAGGGTGGGAGTAGTCTTGTTTCTTTGAGTTGTATATGGGATTTACAAGCATATGGTACAATGTTCTTCCTACGAAAGAATCAGAGACAGATTTGCCCTTGGGATTGTTTGTTGTTTGGTGGTTTTTTTTAAAGAAATCTCTGGTATGCTTTTCACTTCCTTAGTTCTTGCACTTGGGTTATTTAGGGTCTCAGTTCTGTGTGATGTTTATTTCAGTCAAGACTTTGTTCTTAGAAGTTCTAGTTACAGTTTAGATGATTGCTTCTTTTCTTCAGCACAGAACATTTCCTTATCTGAGTATTTCAAAACATATAATAAATTCCCCTGTAATTAATAATGGAGCATTTTACTGAATACCTGTGAATTAGTAGGTCTTTTTAAAAAAAGAAAATCAGGTTAATTAGGTAAAGAGTCTTAAAAAGAAGTAGCTAGTCATAAATTAGAGACACAACTGTAGCCAGTTCTTTCTCCTGCTTCAATCAGAAACCCATCCTGCTCTTGGATCTCTAGTTTCATTCAAGAATTATCCTCTTTCAAGGAAGGGCCTTTTTTGCCCCCTCAGTTTAGTTTTTGCCAGGGAAGAAGAGTGATTAAAAACAATACACAACAATTATAAGTATTCCCAACTGTTAGTCTGTTCTGCTTCTTTAAACTTTTTGCAAATAAGTGCATGCTTCAATATATGCAATATGTACATATAATATTTAGAGATACAGTTTTCTAAAAGCACGCTGATGACATTAACCTTAGCTCCACAGCCCTGTAGACAATTACTTGGCATGATTTCTAGATGTGTCAAGAGTCAGTAGCTCCTTCTTCACTGCTTGGAAGAGCTTATTGCTTTAAGAATTGCTGTTGGTGCCTTACCCACATGGTCCATCATAATGGGAAGAAAGTGAGGGTTCAAGGAACTGCTTGAGGCCCTCCTTGAAATCTCACACCAAAACAGAAGATGGCACCTCACCAGACCAGCAATCTCTGATCTAGCCATTTAATTTGTGTTTAGGGATTGCTCATACATACCATTCTCATTTCATAAAGGAAGACATTAATAATTCCTGGCAGGGGACAAGTATTTCCCTCTCCAGCTCTTTTACCACCCGTGAAGATCACAGAATAAAGCCACAACTGAAGGACATTGTCTGACATTCAAACAGTGGAGATGTTTGTCTGTGGCTCTACAGCAGTCAAGGGGCAACTGTGAGAAGATGCCCAAGCCTGGCACTTCTCATGCCTGTCCCTGATGGGACCCTGGCAGCCTCACTGTGCATTGCTTGTGGTGCAATCTGGGTGGCCAAAGGAGAGGACAAAACAACCTTGTAGGTGCCAGTGTCCCCCAAGGGCTGGGGACAGCAGGTGCCTCCAGCAGAGTGCCTGGTACATGGGCCACACTCCCAGGCTGGGGATCTCTCCAGCAGCACGGGGTAGGGCCGGGCACACGGCCCCTTCCTCCCCTCAGCTGCTGCTGGTTTTGCTTCCAACCTCATGCTCATGTCAGAAAAGATAGTAGACCAAGTCCTGCCTCTGACCAGGGGTACTGGCTTAGGCTGGAATGCAGTCTTTGCTTTTGCACTGAGCAATGCAAAGAGGTGTTGGTGGATTTCAGGGCAGGAGTTACCCTGTCTCCCCCAGCCTCCACTGGGCACAGGCATCCCCTGCACACACACAGCATGCAGGATCATACACAGACCAAAACTCCAAACTCACCCTTATCTTACCACTGTAAATGCTGCCTCATCAGCTCTTTGTCCAAAGCCTTGGGGTGACCAGCTGTGCCCTGTTGCTGCATTGTGTCCACCAAAAATGTCATTTCATCCTTTCCCTTATAACCCTGAATTCATTTACGGAGAATCATTGTGATTGCCAACTCAGTAAATATTGCTTCAATTTCTGAAGCAGAAAAGAAAGAGTGAATAGAGAGCTTGAAATGATTCACTGAAATTTCCAATGTGAAGCAGAAATCCAAATTTTCCCATGTGGAAAGAAAAATAAAAATGCTTTGTTGTTCATGGATTTGAAATAGAGATACTGCTCACCAGAATAATAGGAAAATCACCAGACAACTCTTCTGAGTTTGTTTGGCGACCTTTCTAGCCTGCCAAAAGTTAGTGAAGACATTTCAAAACAAACAAAAAACCCCCACCTAAGCTAAGAATTGGTATGAGAACTAAAAGACAGCATCAGGATTACTTTCTTGGCATGAGAAAAGAATTAAAATTAATTCAGCCCATACAATGTGATGCATGCACTTAGAGTGACATGACAGGGCAAGACAGGCTCCTACCAGTCACACCTTTTTTTGTCTTGCAGATGTTTTTTATATACATATATGTATGTAGTGGCTACATCACTTCTTTTCCCTTGGTCTATGTTCTATTTATGAAATTATATGTCATTTTGGCTTACATAAAAATATTTTGTTGTAACAGAAACACAAACCTGCTGTGTTGCCTGTGGTTCCCTCTGTGAAATTTTAGATCATTAGTTTCAGTGTTTTACAGCTTCAGGCACTACTTTACAGTGATGGTCTAGCGAGCTGCGTTGCCCATTGCAATTAAAACATGTAAGACTGCTTTAAAAATGTAGTATTTGTGAGAAATGAAGCAGTCATTCAAATCTGTTGGGGAAATTTTCTTACACAGCTACGATATCTTCTCATCTGCTCTCTGCTTCCATTATTGATTGTAATGGAGAAGATGTATTCCATGGAAATTACTTACACTGGATGACTATAATTTTGTAAGGGAAGGTCATAGAATAAATGAAAATTAGTTTTATATGATTTTGCTTTGTAATTTGAGGCAGATTTTCAGCTGGTGTAAAATGGCAAGCTTTGATGAGATCAAGAGAGGTAAAGAAATTTACTTTGGCTTAGCAGCTCTGGAGTACAGAACTCAATCAGAAATGTAATACTTCTAAGTAAATTTCTGAGTAAAATCTGAATTTTTCTCTTGATCAGATTTATCCAGCTATCTTTAAAAATATTTTTTTTCAAGATCAGTTAGGTTTCATAGAAGAAATCCCTTCCTTATTGAAGTTGATGAAAAAAAAAAAAGATTTCTTGCTGTGTTCACTGGAGCATATGCAAAATTAGTGCCTTCAGATGCTGCTAGCAACAACGAAGGGAATGGAGGGTGGAAACCAGGCAGTGGCTACACAACAGGTCTGAAGACAGAAAATTACTGTGCTGCTCTCAGTATTTGCTCTTGCATAACATGGAGGAGTCCTGATCTCATCTGCACTCAACACTTCATGCCCACAGAACATAAAGGGAAGTTAAACAGTCCCAAAAATCAGGGGCTTACATTGTGGCAGTACATCATCAAAGTAAAGGAAAGAGCAAAGGACAACAGCTGCTGAGGATATGGTGTTTTTAAGAGAAGAACAGATGAGTAGTCAAAAATATATGAAGAAACACTGCATCCAAATGTGACTGCTGGATGCTTGGAGTTGAGAATGAAAGGCAAAAAGCAATGGAGAGGAATTCATCAGTCAAGTCTGTCTTAATTCAGCACCAGTGCATGAAGCCATTGCAAGGTCATGCAAGTGCTCGTACAAAATACTGTTACACAAGCTCCTTGAGATGGGATGAATTTTAATATTTTAGAAAAGTCTATTGGAAATAATATTTTTTTTTTTTTGTTAATATGTACTAAATTGGTTTTTGGTGTACTGTTCTCTAGAATTGTACAATAATTTTTCTAATGTGGCCTTGCAGATGGACTTGACCATAAATCTATGCATGGGATGTGCAAGGATGTCATAAAAACCTTTCAGCATGGGAAGTTATGGTTATTCTGCTAAGGGGAACTGCAGCTGCTGGTATCTGTGAGTCAAATAAACCTCTGCCTTATTATCATATTGCTATTTAAAAATATGGAACAAACATCTGCCTTCAAATAATAACAATAGAAAAGTTGATTGTTCTGTGTCTTGGAGGCATGAATTTCTGAGGTCTCTAGGGACAGGAAGAAAGTATTGAAATAAAGTGAAAATATTGGAGGTTTGTGGATATCTCCAAGAAATAATTAAGCTTCAGTTTAATTTCAGTGGGGCTTGGGGATCTGGAAAATATTCTTGATCTACCAGACATTTGCAGAGTTAGTGCTCTTTTAAAAAAAGAAATGTTTTTATATGATTTCTAATTATATTCTTTTCTAATGAATGGAGAAAATTTCAGATGATTTGAGGTAGGAGATAGACAGAAATATTGAAAAATCAGATGGGAACAATGTGCGCTGATGACTTTCCTTGAGTCTCTGTAGGATGATTATTATTGCCTTTTACCAGACATAGAGAGGAAAGTGTATCAGTGAATTGGTAAAAGGTCATTCTACATTTCTTTCTCATTTCCCTACGAATACAAAGGTTAATCATTATTTAAGTCCTTTCTCTCTGAAGTAGATCCATTAGCAAGTCAAGGATCAAGCTATCATGATAGACATCCTCAGAGCAGAGTGCTGCTTTCCTTCCCCTCCATCCATGGTCTGTAGAGAGCTGGTGGCATCCAGCACTGGCTCTTCTCCCACATAAAGCCTTACAGAACCCAGGGCTAATCCACATGGTCATTCCTATGCAGAGTCAATTTCCCATCTTTCCTTCCAGCACCTTGTAAGGCAAGTCTTACTGATATTGAGATATTAATGTTTAATCTGACTCCGTGCTGAAGTGCAGGAGGCCATCAGATACATTTGACAGCTGCTCTAGCCTCCAGCTCTTAGCAGGGCTATCTTACTCCAGGCTTCTCAGAGCCTCATCAGGCTCATCTCAAGATGGAGGTGGCACTGTCTCTCCTGGGCCCCTGATCCCTAAGTGAAATCTTCCTTTCTTGTGCTAGTTTGAAATTCCCTTGCTGGAACCTGTGACCTTTGCCTTATCCTTTTGCTGTGACCCTGAGCAGAGGGGCACTGGGACCATCCTGGGGCTGCAGTCTGACAGGGCTGGCATGAGCACAGGAGGCAGGACACTGCACCAGCTCTGATGGTACATCTGGAAGTGTCCCATCTGCCTCCTTTTAAAGGAAGGTGTCAGAAGACCTCCATTGATGAGACCTACTGCTTTAGGCATCCTCCTCCTGCTACTCATTACAGATTGGCTCAAACAATGAGGCAGACTTCAAAGTAAGCACAAGAAAGACTACTACTCTAAGAGTCAAAACTATAGCAATTTTCACATATACCACCTTTAGCAAAGCAATATTCACATCCAGTTCTTTCACCTTCACACATTCTCACCATCAGCATCAAGGTTCACAGGATACATCCACTTGTCAGGAAAGAATTTTCTCTTGTATTTGAATTGGTTCCGTGTTTAATTTAATTGCTATTCCCTTCTTACCCCCTCCATTCTTGCCTCCAGCTTGTGCCTTGAGACAGGAAAGGACAAATGACCATTCTGCCTTCTCTAAGGTCTTCACAGCCCAGAAGGGAGCTACCCCTAGCATTCTTTTTCCAGCTGCCCTGAATCAGGGGCTCAGCAGTAGCTCTACAACCACCTTTGATAGCACTGCTGCACAAATGGAATATTCCAAGAGGACAGAACCAACATTTGGAGGCTAGAAACCATGTCAGCCATCCTAAGCTATCTAGTTCCTATTCCTGAACTGGGACTTTCAGGTAAATAACTCCAATCATCGCAATTTCTTCTCCTAGGAGAATGTTACCAAGACTTTTATTGTTTTTATTGACCTGCCTTGCTTTCCTGTAGCCCTGCAGCTCTGCAATATTCTCTCTCAAATAAGGGGACTCGTAATTCACAGTGTTTATTTGACAGCCCTTGCCTGGTCAGGGAAAGGGAAAACTATGCTAGGGAGGCACATTTTTCCTGTTCCACCTTCTGTGATCCCAGTATGTTTTGTCTCTTCTGCCCAAGCTAATGGGGTCATGCAGTAGTCACAGACTGAAAATGTCCTGTGGTTGTAATGTTCAGCCCTTCAGAATATTTGCTGAGTCGAACTCACAAACAAGTTTAACAATAAAGCCAGGGTGAATATTTTGTCAGTGCAATATTTTTAGAATAATAAATAGACCAGTAATTTATTTAAAAGATGCTCTCATTTCATAAATATTTCCATAAAAGCTTGAGGAAGTTAAATTATATGACAGTCCTTCACCCATTGTGGAGGAGCAGAATTAAAACTAGCTTTACTTTCCCTGCTCAGCAGCTCTGTGGTGTCTGATCATACCTCTAATTGTTCAGAAGCTCTGCTTTAAATGATTCTTAAATGATTCAGGAATCATAGTTATGTGGAGCAATTGTTCCACTGATTTCACAAAAATCCATGATGGGAAAATCATCATTCTTTTTGTAAAGGATAGTTTTAAATCTGTTGTATTTCTTTCCGTCACCAAATGTGCATCTGCTGAAATACAGCTTTGGGTAATTTTTAATTTTTCTCTATAGAAAACCATGCTAATTACATCTTGATTAGATAAGTAGTTAGTGAACCAGCAAGTTGCCTGCATAGCCTAGGAAAGCTGTGAGAAAGGGTTTCAGCAACTGAAGCTCACGGGAATATACCACTTAAACTTCTCAGAATGAGAGCAGGCATCCAATCAATATTTAAGCCTATTTCACAGCCTTTCTCCCTGTGATTTTAACTTGCTGCTCAGCTAACCAAAGGCCTGCGATATGACACTTTCTATTTTAGTATGTCTTTTTTTGCAAAGATTGAGAGGGGAATTCTTAATACTGAAAATCGTTAGAAGTAGTTCACCTCATGATTTCTTCGTTAGATTACAAACAGAATTATAGATGGATTCAGGAATATGGAGTCTGAATACTTCATATTGACAAGAGGTCAGACTCCACTCTAAGGTATACCAATGCAAATCAGAAGTTTTTTTGGTTGTTTTTTTTTTTTTTTTTTTTCCCNGTTTTAGCTGGCATAACTTTTAAGATTATTTTCAGGAAGGAAGTTCTTCCAAAGTAAAAAGTGTTACATAAATAAATTGCTGTTCTTATCAACTTGCACTTTTGTTTTTCACCTTTGCTGGTGAAGTTCAGGGATTTGGACAGACATTTGTTAGCTCCACAAAGGGAAAGTGTAAAATACAGTGAAGACTCCCTATAATTTTCTTTAACCTCAAGCCAAGTTACTACCAGCATGACCCTGAAAGTAGTATTACTTCCTGAATACACAGCCTTGATGAACAATAATTTTTTCTTTCATGACAGTTTTATTATTTTGTTGAGGAATTGCTCAAGAGGTATTTCATTGTATATACTGAAGGTGTAATTGGGCCACAGCGGCATATTCCTTTAATATGTTAGGCAATAATTTAATGTCACTTTTTTGTACACAGGGATTTCATTCTGTTAAACTGATTGATTACTTTATCAGAATTCATTTGCTGGCATTTGTATAAAGCAGTGTCTTGCTGAAGGGAGAAGTATAAAACTTCAGTCCTTTGCTGAGAGGGAAGGATCTGTGTGAGAGAAGATGGCAGCAAAGCAGTGTGTGCTGCACGGGGAGGTCTGCAAGGCATTTGGACCAAGAAGTTGTCCTGTCCCTCTTTCCACTCAAGACAGACACAATTAAACCCACCATTTGCCTTCCCTGTCAGACATTTATGTAAATTGTTCTTAACACTCCTGGTCATGTCTTGTGGCTTGAATCTGCAGATACACAAACCTCTCTCTTACACCTCTTTCCACGGCCATTGGGGAAGCCCAAAGAGGCAAAGATGTGCCTTGGAAAACTGCACCACATCATGCTTGAGCAGTGCCTCACCATCCATGAAAAAGAAATTGTCCCTAAGTTCTGAAAAATATTTATTGTTGGTTTCTCAAAAGCATCTGCTGCTGCTCTGACAATCATCTAAATTGGATTGTGCTGAGGAAAAGCTGATCTTCTCCTTTCTCCAGCGAGGTCTTCTATTGGAATCTGATAAATAAAATCAGTCAAAACTCCTTTGAATTTCATCTTAGAATACTTCCCTAGACAGAAGCCAAAGTGAGGAATATTAGGCTAAATTCTCTCTTGACATAAATCCATTGAACTTAAATTAATCTACCTCTTGGAACAACCTGATTGTGGCATCAGGTGAAGTATCCCTTTAGCACGGTACCCAGCACCTAAACTAAGTTACATCAGCAGAGAATTTTTTTTGTTATTGCTGCAGTCAGAGAACTCTGATTTTAGTATCACACTGATAAATGTTCCTTGCAATGCTTTATGATGAGATTTCAGCAATAAAACTTATTTGTGTTTCCTGTCAATTTTAATTTACAAAATTGATCCAGACAGAAAACAAGAATATTTTCTTTCAGAATCAACAAGGATGTTCCTGTGAAGTTGTGAAGAAAATCTATTAAGCTATGTTTGAATCTCACCTCATTAAACATTTAGGCTGACTTGCTGTTTTGATATTTGTTATAATGGCTTTTGTGTCTTGCTGAAAAACTTGTTGCACTGTTGCTCTCAGTCAGAATTTCCAGGGAGCTACAATGTTTTGGAAAGCAAAGTGCTAGTTATGTATGAAGAAGCAGTCATAAATGAAAACACCAAAGTAATTATATCTGCTTGAATATTTTTGCTTAATGTTATTTTGAGGAGCCCAAAGCACAGCCTGCAATAGTGACGGTTCCCAGCCATGATCACACCTAAATTCTCCTGGATGAAGCAAGACAGATTCTTGCCTCTGTATTGTCCATCCCATCTCTGTTTGCCTGTGTAAGGTGTTCCCATTGAGGTGCAGTTTTCATGCACATCAGTCACCCTGAGCAGTCTGCACAAAGTTGATCCTGACCTGCACCGTGCCATCGCTTGCCAGCAGGCTTCACTGCTAATCTGCCATGAAGGATGCTTCATTTGCCGCCAGGTGGGTTGCACAGAGGGGCTGTGTTGTCCCACTTTTCTTGTTCCTGTCCAGAAAATTGCAATCATGCTTTAAAATGGCCAAGTGGAAAAAGGCAGCCTCGCATGCCGTGCACACATTCTGCCTCATTTAGCACCTACATAAAAAAAAAGAAAAAAAAGGAAAAAAAGGGGGAAAAAAGTTAATAGAGCTGCCAAACCAATTACATTAGATTAAATTAGATTAGTGAGCCAAAAAATTAAGACATCATGGCAGACAGGTCTAGGAATGCTGTGGCAAAAGGGAGTATGGGATACCCAGCTCTTGAAAAAAAATGAATTTACTCAGTAAGCTACCACTGTAATAAAATATTTTAAAAATGTCAAATGAAACTAACACATTTTAAACATATGTTACATTAGCAAAAATGTTAAACATTTGCCTTGAGCTCCATAAGTATAAAACTGATGGAATGTGTTTAGCAGGTGATACAGATTATCTTTATCTGCATTAAACTGCACATCTTCATTGTAATGCAGGTCAGTTATAAATGCAATACAGACCATATCTCTCTAATCTCATCTAATGAGGACATCTATGCTTTTCTCTTACTTTGAAAATTGTTGTTCATTTTTATCTTGGTATATTATTTCTGTTGACTGAAAAGATGAATATTGAACATTAGTGATCATCACTCCTCCAACACCCAAACCAACCAATTCTTTGATTTCTCTAATTCTTTAATTTCTCTAATTCTTCTGGACTGGGTGTCAGAAGGAACATTCACTACCCTTACTATCAATAATCCTGGAAAATCACTGCTATTCTCTGGGTTTAGGTCCTGCACCAGACTGCAGAGCTAAAGCAGAAGCCTCCTCTGTCAATCCCTATCTGGTTTATACAGATGAACTGGGAATTGTAGGGTTCTTGGACACTTCTGACAATGACTGTAGAAAACATGCCGTGGGTGTTCTCAGGTAAGACAGCCAGCCCTCACAGAATGTGCAACACCTCCAAGGGTTTCAGAAATATCCTCCAATTGTCTGAATAGGAAACAAAGAGAGAGAAAACCAAACTCCCTGTTGTTATGAGTAAATCTGTGAAGAAAAGAGTCAACCTTTTCTGTAGTTCAAGAGTTACTAAAAACTGTATTATTTAAAAAGCGCCAACCCAATAAATTTTCTGGACTTTGAAAGTAGATGTCTTGATATTCCTTGCTTTAATTGACCATGAAAGTTTCTTAGCAAAGCAACTGCGGCCTTTACAAACTGTATGCTTGAGATGATATTTTGGGCAGGTTAGGATTCCTGCATCCTATTATTGAAACCTTCAGCCAGGCACATGGTTCAATTAGGTGAAAAAGGACAGGGACTCGTAAGTCAAAGGGGACAAATTGTGACTGCTGTGATGCTAGTTAGAAAGAGAGAGAACTGGCTGCAGTGAGGGGAGAGTGTCTGAGTTCACCTGGGGTTAAATAGTGGCTGCAGTATATCAAAATCATCTGTGGGTGCTGCAGTAATGTTTTAGGAAGGCCATTGAGAAAAGCATGGTAATAATTGATGATCCAGGTCAGAAATACTGTAAATCTTGTTTTACAATCAGGCAGCATCAGAAAGCTGGTGACACTGCGTGGCAGTGATGGATTAACCCTTTATTTGACTGGTGACTGAATACAATGCTTCTTCAACCTGTTTGCCTAGGGACAAGAAGTAGAAATCTCATCACATTGGCATGGCTGTGCTGGGGGTACAAGCTCTGAGCAGGCACAGCATAACCCCAGATGGAGCTGCTGGAGAGCTTCGGGACCCTTTGTACCTGTTCCAGCACAGGATCATCCTCCTCCTCCTCCTGCTCTTTGCTCTCTGCTCTCTACAGTTTAAATACAGGTGCTTTTCTCTATTGTCAGGATTGCCAGAGGGAAGTTCTGGATTTTGTCGCCAGTTTCCCTGTATCTTCTGGGCTTGCTAGGAAAGATCAGAGGAGGAGCTTTTCCTTGCCATGCGTCTCATGCCATGACTCTCACCGCCATATGGGGGATCTGCCTGCTCTAAGGAGCATATGCAGGTACGCTGTTCTGGCACACACACGAGCTTCATGCGAGATGCCTCGATCCAACCTGACTTGCAGAGCAGCAGAACGCAGCACGCCCCAGACACGTCCAGCACGGCTGGCAGCCGCTCGGGCAGGCCGTGCTCTCCAGCCGCACCGCCGGCCG
>VYXF01001705.1:0-43696 GCA_013397295.1 Polioptila caerulea
ACAAAGCACACCACTACACCTTCTAATTTGTTTGAGTTTGACATCAGTTGCATCAGGTCATTGCAAATCCCTGTTAATTGCACTTAATATGTTAGAGGTAGGAGCTGGCATCTGGCTTGTGGAGGATGATGTACTACTTAGCTGTGATTACAAAGCACCTCCTCAAAACCCTGGGCTTTTCTGAAAAGGACCTCAAAGCCCTGCCATTAACTAAGCAGGAGGAGGGGAATATGTGTTATGTTCAAATCAGCTCTTTTCTGTTGCTACAGTGAAAATGCCTTGGGCTCAAAAAGATGCTTGAGGTCTGTTTGGTGGCTCTTGAAAACTCTCTGCACCCTTTCCTTCTACTGAAACACTGTGAGAATGACTGCAGAGGACAAGAGCCCAGGAAGGACACAAAGCGAAAGACAACTGAAAATCAGATAATTTTAGGCCAATGGGAATCAAATATTATTGATCACTCACTCTTTAACGTTTTCTCCTACTTGAATGATTTGACTGCAGTTGCTTGGTTTTTTGTTTTTTTTTTGTTTGGTTTTTTAAGAAGTATATAATATTGGAAAAGGCAGGTTGGTATGAGACTTCTGATCATTTAAGACTGAAATAAAAGACGTTGAAGTTTAGATTTTAAGCCTCAAAAATTATTTCCTCTGAACTGGACACAGCCTGAGTCCTTTCCTGGTAAAGGGCGGGGGCAAAGGCTTGCTTCAGCAATCTCCGTTGCTGACCTGCATCCAGTGTTTATTGCAGAAAGACAGAAATATCCCATTCTGGTTCTTCTCCTAGGGGCTGGAACCAGTGCTTGTTTCTGTTTGGGTTTGCTCACAGATGGACAGCTAACATCCTGAGCAAACCAGCCTTCTTCTGTATTTTGTGGTAAACTCTCTGTGAGCTGTAACAAATCAGCTGTTAACAATGGTGATGTTGAGCATAGGGCTGCACATTTTATTATCTGTCAAGTACCTTTGCAGCAGTGTTTACTAAGAACAGTTTAATGACAATATACCTCTTCCCATTGTGTATGCAATGAAGGGACATGTTATAAAATTACTGGTAATAAGAAATGCTACAGAACCATTTACTACACAGGATAAGTGCTGCATACTTTGCTGTCTTAAGCACAGGTAGCAGCTTAGATTTCTTTTTAATTTTAGTGAAGATGTTTAATGATAATCACATCTTTAAAGGTTTGTTTAAAGCAAATCAAAAGTGTTGATGTTTTTGGACTGTCCAGACCTTCTGAATATGCAGTGAATCGCTAGATAACTGCAGAGAATAGATTTTCCTATAGGACTGATGGTTCCAAGGAGAGATGGACACATTAGGAGAAAAGTCTTTGCTGCAATGTTTTTAATTCTTGTAATTCCTGCTAGATCCTGAACAGTCAAAGACTTAAGAAAATCAAAACATCAGAATAATGCTTATGATTTCATGATATAAAGTAAGATATTAGAAAATAGGTCTGTTACTTAGATCCCTATTGTACAGTTTCCCAAATTGTCTCCAAACTGCAGAAAAAAATTAATCTGAATTTAGAAAAAAATGTCACTCCCTTCACACCCATCTCAATTGGTTTCTCACTAATTTTATGGTAAAATCTCCATTAAACATGACCTGAAGAATGTTAACTTTGCTAAGAGCATTTTATGTGTGTGCTTAATTTTCTCACTCACCATCAATCCATTTGTAAGACTTGTGGCTGATCCCTTTTTGGCTGTCCCAGGCAGCTGCTACTGTGGAAGATGCTGTTCACAATCCTGCTCAAGAAACACAGGCCTAGCTTTATGTGATTAGCTCTGTTGTATCTCTCCTTAAAGACCAGAAGGCTACTGCTTGTTGCCTAAGTGCTGGATTATTCTACTTATTAGGCTTTTATGTATCCTCAATCTTATAATTCTTTTCTTATCTTCTATGGGATAACCTCTGTGCTAACATCTAAACAATTCCCAAGATGCTCATTAGATGTTGTGCTGGCTCCAGTAAGGACAGTGCAGCCAAGGTGGGCTTGTAAGGGAAGAGAAACAATATTAAGGAACAATTTAAAAGTCTCTCACTTTTGTGGATTTATACTGTGATCCTTACCATTCATTCTAACTTTTTTGTCCATAAATATATACATTTAGTCAAAAGCCACTCTGAATATACGTGCTTTCCAGGACTAGTAACTGCATTTGTTGCACTCCAGTGCCTTTGTGCTATCCTCAGTACGGAAGAGTGTGCAGTTAATTCTGCAGTCAGAGTGATTACATCTGCTTGGGAAAAGACCATTTCATGGGTTTTATGCTGTTGAACTTTAACTTCGAAGAGTCTCATTGATATGACAATCTCCAACAGCATCTGCTGAGCAGCTGGAAAATCTGAGACCGTATAAAAAACAACTGATTGTCTCTCCTATATCGTATAATGTTATGGGTATAATTTTTTTTATCCATGTGTTCCTCCTGTTTCTTCATCCTGATTCCATCATCATATGCTTTTGATATTTAAGGCCACTCTTGACTTCTGTGCTGCATGTGAATTTGTTATACTCCAGGTGCTCTTCATCTCATCTGAATGTTAGTTGGTGGCACAGAAGAAGATAATAATTTCTGGTGTTTTTCTCTACAATTCTGTACTTCTAGCTGTTTATTGCTGAGTGTAGCTTTCATAAGGTACTCTCAATTCAAGAAATATCCAAAACTTTCATGGTTTTGTGTACTGTCAACTCCTGTGAAGAACACTAGAACAACAATAAAAAAGAGGTTTATGGGTCGGTAAGACTGTTTGATTAATGCTTATAAAACATGGTACTTTTATTAGTATGGACCTCTTCTACAGGACCAGTATTATAGTGATGTTTTTGTTTCTCTCCTGGTTTATAAATGACAGTTCAGAACAATGGTTTCTCCTTAATGGAAGCCACAAAATAAGTCAAAGCACAAAATGTTGTTCAGGTAACTCTCAGATTGAAGAACAGCTCATCATAGCAGGTCAGTTTTGCCTGAATATCACAGTGTCATGGTTTAAACCCAGCCAGCAGCCAAGCCCCAAGCAGCCACTCACTCACTCCTCCACCAGTGGGATCAGGGAGAGAATGAGAAGGCTAAAAGTGAGATAACTCGTGGCTTGAGATAAAGACAGTTTAATAGGAAAAACAAAAGCCACACATACGAGCAAAGTGAAACAAGGAGTGCATTCGCCACTTCCCATGGCAGGCAGGTGTTCAGCCATCTCCACAAGAGCAAGGCCCCATCACACATAACAGTGACTTGGAAAGTGACTCCAAATCTCTCTCCCTTCCCCCCACTTTCTGTACTGAGCATGATGTCACATGGTCTGGAGTATCCCTTTGGTCAGCTGGGGTCACCTGTCCTGGCTGAATCTCCTCCCAACTCCTTGTGCACACTCAGCCCCCTCATTGGTGTGGCAGTACAAAAAGCAGAAAAGGTCTTGGCTCTGTGAAAGCCCTGCCCAGCAGGGCAATAACAAAAACATCTCTATGTGGTAAAACACTGTTTTCAGCACAATTCCAAAGCACAGTCCCACACTACTCGCTATGAAGAAAATTAACTCTGCCCAGCAAAAACCAGCACACAGGGGAAGGCAGAATTTACTTAAAACTTGAATCATTGGAAGTGGTAATTCATCATGAAGGAAGGAAATAAATTTTCACCTTTTCAGGGTATCTTTCCTAGGTTACTCCCTGCAAGAGCCATGATGATGTGTTATGACTCTCCCCCACAAAGACAAGAGTAACACAGGCTCATGTTAATAGATCCTTTTGGGTGGATTACAGTGAAAGGACACTGAATGGTCAGTGCTTGAAAATACACATATCTCTCTCTCTCTCTATCTCTATATATATCTGTCTATGTATATGTAGGTTTTATTTTAGAACTATTTAGTTTCAATGGAAAGCAAGTTTGTAGCAGTTTTGGTTATTATTATCTATAGTAATACAGCAGCATGAAAGCATAAAAATATTACTTAGAAAAATGTATAGGGAAAAGAAAGCAAGAGAAAGAAAAAAGGTAAAAAGTACATTATCACCATGTGTAGATTCTGTTTTTTGAATTGATGGTCTTGATCCATCTTGATCTCTTGAGGGGCTGGGGAGGAAGCCAAAAAACCACAAAGTCCAATGGGTTAAAATACACTCTGACTTCATAGGAGTACTCAGGTACCTCCTCTGGGAGGAGATTTCAGACCTCTGGTGGAAGGCCACAGAAATGAGTCAGGGGGTGCCTCGAGGGTCTTTGATGGTTTATGATCCCTTCTCAGCTGCCTCTGACATCAATAGGCCTAAGTGTGAATGTGAGCCTCCCCTGGAGGAGGGGGCTGTGATGGGTGAGGGAGGGCAATTTGACATGATGAAAGACATCATCCTGTCTCCACAAGATCTGCCTCTGATCAGCCTCAAAGCCTTTGCAGCCTTCAGGCAGTGAGAATCCACCCCCTGTGTCTTATGCAGACTACCTATTATACACCCAAAAGCTCCTCTCCTTCCTCCAGAGGTGCAAACCTGCCTCAGCAAAGCACCTTGGCACCTCCCCAAATAGGCAAATGTTTTGAGTCAGTAATCATTAATAGTCAAGTCTCATAGCATGTCACATGGATGATCCAGAATGAGGTTACTATGAATATGCACCACATCTGTTGTGATTTGTCAGGGGTCCAGAGACAAACTGATGGCACTAGGTTCAAGAATTGCTTCAGACTACCTTTGTCTTTGAGTCTCTTATAGCTTGGTGGCTGATCTCAGTCTCTGTGGCTTCATACCCCCTTTCCTTTCCATACCCTCCAATCAGACCAGTTTGTGTTTCTGCTGAGACTGCCAATTGTCCTTACAATTAAAGGGAATATCTTGATGGAAGAAGCCAGGATGAAGTAGATTCATTTGTAATGAAAAATTATTTCCAATATTTAAAATTACTATGTAGACCTTGGAGATGTTATCTGTGAAATTAGCTTTCTCTATCTCCCTGCTTTGCCCAGTCAAAGCCATCATGCTGAAAGGCAGGCACTGGCACAGTGCATTTTCTGTCTCATTTCTTTTCCTCTATTCATCTCATAGGGAGAGGAAAGACTTGGCATTCATGATGCTCCCTTAATTGACTCTTTCTGCATGTGGAGATAGGCGGTCGTCCCTTGGACACTTTGATTGATTGGATGAGGCTATTATGTGATATGGAAAGGATATGCAGAAGCACAGGCATCACCACAAGCATGGAAAGATCTTATTTGGTGGTGTAGATTGGCTCCCCCCCAGTCTGCTTGGTTTGTCTGTCTTGTCTCAAACACTGTTATCTCACAGAGCAGCCCACAGGGTGGTCCTGGTGAATCCATTGCCTCTGGGTACCAGACTCGAAGGCATGGCCCTCTAGAGGGAAACCCTTCTCATTCTCTCTGCTAAGTCATCTGAGAATGTGTAAAGGAGAGATAATATTCATAATTTTTATTTTATTTCTTACTAGCATCCTCTTTTTTTTTTTTTTTCCTGGGTAATAAAGAACAAGAGGTTAAAATTGGGAGATAAGGTGCAGAAGAGGGAAGCTGTATCCTGATGAATCAAATCTTAGTACAATTTTCAGAGTGACTTCCTGCTTTTTGATGGTTATAGACAGTGATTTGGTGAATAGATAAAACATAAAACTTAGGTGATATGCATCACATTAAGGCGAAAGTCCTCCCACTGAAGGGACACAGCAGCAAAGCAAGAAAAAGCAACTTCATAATAAGTGCTGTTGATCTCATGATGCTTCCATTTTTTTAATGTCCTTTTTTTTATGAAGCTTTTGACTTCTGAAGTTCTGTCTGTTAGGTCAAAGTCCTCTTGTGGTCAGCCTGGACCCTATGGCTTACTTACCACACAAATCTAGTGTTCTTGTGATCAACAGCATTTTTCAATTTCTGAACAAGGAGGAATTGTTATTCTTCATGTTGTGATACCACTAAAGGGAGTAAAAGGACAGGGAAGGTTGAAAGAGATTACTGTTGGAAGTTGTATCAAAGCACCAGAGTTTAGAATTCAAACAAAGTCATGTGGAATTAGTTGTCTGACTTCCTCAATACCCACAGGCCCCATTTCAAACTGCTAAGAAAGGAAAAATATTGTATTTTAAACGGTGATTTTTTGATCCACTACCTTTCATTAAATCAGTAACATGGAAAATGACAAGTCAGCCCTCAGTTGAAAAGCATGTTAGATTGACAGCTCTGGGAGCCATAGGCTTGTACTTAGAATGAGAAATATATAGAGTACTGCTCCTTTATATACCTTAGTCATCTCTTGGAGGAGTATTTGCGTTAGAGGTCAGAAAATAGGTCAGTCTTTCTGACTTGCCTGATCTTTGGTAGAGCTACAAGTAGAATGGTGAAAGGAGGAACTCTTTTTCTATAGCTCTGATTTCCTTTCCTTTGTGTGTGAAACTGCTGAAGACAGAGAGCCACGAGGCAGCTTAGTGCACCCAGCCCGGGGAGCAGAGCAAGGTTTGGACTGAGCAAAACAAAATGGAGTTTGTGCTGCATGTACCATCTGCCACATGAGGGCCAGATCTCCCCCTGAACAGGTGACTGGCAAAAGGTGTGTGCTTGCTAAATAGTGGGAAGGAAGCAAGAATACAGAAACTGGCTCAACGATTTTACAGTTCTGTTATTGTTTTTTTTTAATCTCTCTGTTGAGAATGTTTGTGACCAAAGAGGGAAAAATAGATCTAAGGAAAGGTTTTTGGCACACTAAGAAGTTTCAAAATCTAGAGTCTCTGCATGAATCTTACTGTACTGGTTCTGCTTCCTAGAGGTGGAAGACTAACAATTCAGTACTCAGTCATAGAAAAGTCCAGGTTTGCATCATTTTATTATCATATCTTCAGTGAAGTTCTCTTCTGTTGCAGCCTGCTTTTTTGATGCAAACCCTACAAATCACTGCTACCCCATTTCTTCTGGTCAGCTTTCATGTCCAATTTGTGCAAATTTCCTTTATTCTACATTTGCATTTGATTGTTTTATCCCCTTGGAGGACTAGTCAGTGCTGAATTTTAGCCTTTCTCTCCCTGTCAAGTCGAGGATGACTTAGCACTGCATCCAAGGTGCTTGACTCAAAGCTGTGTTTTTAATAATTTCATCTTTTCTTCATGTTAAACATGGGATTGGTCATCTGAGGGTATGAATAAAGTAAGGAACAGGCAATATTTGGCAGTTCAGTTTTCACCAGTCCTAGTCTGATGCTGGAAGCAGCACTGTGGTGTGAAGGAGCTGCCTTTAGCCACCTTGGTGAGGGAAGTGGAGATGGTCTCAAATTCAGCAGGGTGGAGATTGACTCCTGTTCCAGTCTGTTGCTCTCCCATTTACTGAAGCGACACGATGCTCTGTATCTTGTTCAAATTCCTGTATGCCATTCCCCTAAGCCTGCCAGATTCCTTCTGCCACCTTCCAGTTTGATCAAATTTCACATTCCTGTCTGATGCGGAAGAACTAAGAATGTCCTGAAAGATTTCTTGGGATGTGGGAAAAGGGGACAAGGAAAGGTATAATTAGAGCTTTGTCGAACAAAAAGCTGGTATTTTTTTGGAGGGGAGTGTGGTGGTCATTTTAGAGCTAGCAAGCTTTTTGGGTAAAGTAATTAAAGAAAACAAAAAGGATTAAAGCAAAGAGAAACAGAAATGATTTATCATTACATTTTAAAATGTCTCACTGTTTTCAATTTATCTTTTAATTATTCTATTTAAGTCAAAGGTACTTGGGCTGCTTTAAAAAATAATCAGAACATAAAGGGAGACTACAAATAGCCATGTCAAAGTGTAATGAATCCAGCAGACAGAAAGACTTGTGTCCAAATAAAAAAGGCAGAAAAGTGTAGGCTAGAATTGGTATTGACTGTGCAATGTGCACAATGCTAATGGACCTGCAGAAGAAACAGGAACATTGCAGCCATAAAGTGAAAACCTGGTCCACTGTGAATACAGATGAGATTGGGAAAAACAGTGCTTTTATGGGGCTGCTTTTGCACACATGGCCTCTAGAGCTCACCTGCTTATAAAGTCAGAGTGACAGGATGTAGATTAGCAATCAGCATGCTCATTTAGCTGTTTCTCCCTGACTGATTTACACCGCTGTGATTTCTTTTTTCTTTTGTTTTTCCTTCTGGCTGGTGACGATTTGCTGAGCCCATCTATTCTCTTTTACACTGTTGTGTCTTCCAGAAGCTGTAAAAGTCAAAATGCAGATCATTTACCTTTATTTGTGTATCTAGGTGTGTGTTGCCTACAGTTCCTAACCTAGTCTGTGCCACCAGCCAAGGCTCAGTCAGTAAATCTTCCAGGAGAAGCAGCTTTGAAAGAGCTATGTCCCTTTACTATGAGTTGGTTTTCCTAGATACCTTTCACTCAGATTATGGAGAGAGGCTTGATCCATGTGCTCCATCAAAGTGTTGGTCAATAAAATCCTGTTTAACTGGGCGGCACCTCTAAGTTTCTTCTCCCATGTTGATCCCTTGAAAGGCAGTATCCTGTTAGACACTGAAGAGATTGGGCATGCCACAAACTGTAGTTCAGCATCTGTTTGAGTGCCTGCAGGTAACCGTGCTTTTTCTCGCTTCATCATTGCTTCTGGATTAAACACTTGAGCAGTTTCCTGGTGGGGGCTACATAGGGGAGCTTCAGGGCGGGAAGGAAGAACACTCAGATACAACCAGGAGTTGGGGTCCTGACATTCGGCTTGTTCGTGTCTGGAAAGGAGATGTTTTCTGTTCTGGCAGTGGACCCATATGAAACATGGGTTGGCAGTGGACTTTAGGCTGCCATAGTGTAATGGGGCCTGCCAAATCTCACAGTGTTACCTCACTCTGTAGAGAGAGACAGAGGCTTGGGTGAAGTTTTATACCTTTGCATACAGATAGCTCACGGGGGACCCTTTAAACTTAAAATGAGCAGACAAGGTCATAGCTGGAAGAAAGCCGGGAAGAAGCTGGAGAAAGCCAGGAAGTTGTTGACATCTCTACCTGTCTTTGGGCTATCAGAATATGCTAAATAAATCCACATTAAACTATTTATAAGGGTGCAGATTGATAATCATATACAAACAAGTGCCATTTTTTCCCATATACAGAGTATTTGAAATTGATATCAACATAATTTTATATTTTGGGAAACTGTGATATAGAACTATTAAGGCACCTACAGTAAGATTCAAGATTACAAAAGTAATTAGCCAGAGACCCTGACTCTGAGAGGATTTAATTTACTGAGATTTAAGTGTCTGAATCTAAGATATTGCCTAATTTAGTCATTAGGCTCTTAGGGCACTAAGCTACTCTTTTCACCCTGAAAAAGCTATCTGATGCCTCTAAAATAATACTTGCAGATCTCTGCAGACATGGTAATATAGTCCTGGGATATTTGGTTTGCAGTTTCTGGAGACAAATACTTATATATTGTGATAGGATAGAGATAATTCATATCAGAACCAGAGTTCATTCATCTTCTCTTTCTCTCCTTTTTTCCTGCTCAGAAGAGCACTCAAGAATCACTTTGGCCTTTAAGCATGCAGTAATGAAAAGCTGATTACCATCCAGCTCCCCAAGGGTCAGCCTCTCTTACCTAGCACTGCTCACTCAACTATCACTCCCCGGTGTGTCTGATCAGAATTTAGGGGTCTCCAACTGACTAAAACATGGAACAAGTTAGTACATGTGCTAATAAGGCAAACTGAAGTTGTACAAGCCTTAACTTAAGGAGCAAGAGTAAGAAAATGATACCTAACAGGGAGAGCTAAAAACCAGTGATTTCCCGTGAACCCGGGTAAAAGCAAACGCCTGCTGTAACTGGGAAATCTTTGCAAAGCTGCCCTGCAGATGCTGTTCAGAACGTGTGTTGCAGTGTATTGGGCACAGAACATCCTGTACCACACTGTGTGTAGCCCTGTTTGCTTTGCAAACCATCTGCTGACTGCTACAGTGGCAGTACCTGCAGATGAGCTGTGAGTTGTGTCACATCAGTTCAGCATCTCTGCCAGGCTACAGAGTAAGTCTGATCAGGGCTTCTCCCAAAACAAGCCTTGACGTATATGGGACTTTACTAATTCGGTGCTTCACAAAAGTATGCAATGTAGACATGCCTTAGAATTCTATTTCTGTCTTATATAACTACTGGAAAGTTCATTTTTCTGTGCATTATGTTCCCCAGCTGCAAAAAAACTCCCCAAAATGCCAGATACTTAGGACTTTACAAAGTCATAAAAGGGTTGCAATGTGGAAAAATTCATTAATTACTAAAAGCTTCAGATTCTAGGATGAGAAAAGCTGAAGACTAGCAGAATCTGTATTTTTTTGCTAGTGTTTGACCTTCTGTTTCATAGTTTTTCTTAAGCTTGGTGGACATCCTGCCGTGAGAATAGGTAGAAACCTAACCTAATGAATGGTGCTTATTTCTGTGTTATCCAATTAATTTTCCTGTAACTGCTACTTGACACAGAGTATTTTATTCTTCACCAGTACAGAAATGGGGGCCACTCTTGGTGTTCTGTGTTAATAATTTGAGTTCATATCCCCAAAAAACAACATTGCCTTGACCTGCCATGTGTATTAAGATCTGTAAAGGTCAGAGATTTTCTTTTAAAATAGCAGTAAATTTCTGTCTTCTCCACTTTTCTACACCTGTAGTGTCAATGCAATCCTTGTGTGGTTGTTAAGATACAACACTGGGATTTTTTGACATACACAAGCAACCTTTTATAGAAAAAATGCTGTAGCACTTGAACCACTCAAGGGGAAAAAAACTTTCTAATTCCTTTGGCATTGAAAAGGTAAAATTATTCATTGCCCTTTACGAGGCACTAAACAAATGAAATTTTGTATGGTGTGTCAGCGATTGGCTGGATGTATTTAACTTGATAGTGATATGAGATTTACAGAGCACACAAGAAAGGAGCCTTAAATAGTTTTACCCATTGACCTTTGCCAAGATAATAAAGCCTGAATATCAACTGCTCACCACTTAAATTGTGTACTAATGAAGTGCCACTGGGTACTCAGCTACACCTGTGCTGGTTAGAAGTATTCCTAGTCACACAAGTAGAAATGTATATTCAAGAAATACAAGTATAAAAGGTATAAAGAAAGCACCATTGTGCAGCTTAGGGTAAAATCCAATAATATGAAGGAAATTGGCAAAATAAGTTGAAATGTAATCAGGAGGCCCAAGGGAGGAATTATGGAGAAAGATTAGAAGACTTCAGTACATATTGATTGGTAAATGATGACCTGAGGAGAGGATGATGAATCAGCTCTGATGGGAGAACTCCCTTTGCAAGGAAGGGGAGTTGTTTAAGGAAGTTCACAGGACACGTACTGTGCAATATTGGGTTAAATTAAGACAGGAAAATGGTGAATATCATACCATCACAACAATGAGCTTGGAGTGGGGGGTTGGCTGTATTTTGCTATAGCAAGAATCATAGAAAAGGGTGGAAATCCAATCTATTAGGCATTGGAAAGTAGGATGGCTAAAACAGCTGAGCAAGGCCAGGCTGCTCCACACTTTAATGAAATATGCTTTGTAAGAGGACAGGAAGGGAAGGGCGCTCCATGAGCTACCCAGCTCTTCTGCTTCTAGCTTGAATCGATCTGTGATATGTAGACCTCAGAATCAAAACTTGGAAATGTCTTCCAACTTCAAAAGACCTGTTTTCCTTTCTAAATCCTGTTAATGACTGGATATGTTTTCCTAATTAGCAAGTACATGATTAAATTTATACAACATGCAAGACACTGATTACCAAACTAAGTTTTGTTTGATTCTTAATGTAATTACTTGTTATAGAACTCATACTGAATTAGGAAGGGTAGAATAGTTAATGGTGTAAAAACAACAACATTTTGATACTTCAACTTCTTTGCTGAGCTCAGAGAACTATGGAACAAACTCCGTGTTCAGGCTAACTAGACACAATATTATATGGTGTGTGTTACAGTATCAGGTGAGAAAAGACTGTTGCTAAGGGAGGTTTTGTAAAATGCACTGTAGGGAAAAGCTGTTGCCAAAAAACTTTCAGATCCCAAACTCAAATCCCAGAAGAGGTATTCACAGACCCATGTGAGAAAGAGAAGCATGGAGTGTTGTTACCAGTTTGCTGGTGAGGAGAGCCCACTGTAACGTTCATTCTTTCCAGCCAGTGCATAAGCAGAAGCAGCAGCAGCAAGTATGCTGCTAACTGTTCATCTTTGTGGCAGATGGAAGACAGAGACTCTTCTGACTGCAAGCTGTCATCCAGAATATTTTTCAACTGCATAAACCCACAAAACACCAACAAAAACATAGTCCACGATTTAGTTCACTTGCATTTTGTCCTGCTCTGTCGTGGACTTTGTTTGATCTTTGGCAAATCAATTGGGTTTTGATGAATTAAAGCAGTAAATCCTGACAAACCCTAGTGTTGCCCCCTGTAGTGCTTAGGGGCCCATCAGCTCTTAGAGTAAAATCCAAATATGTAAATAAGGTGCTGAGGGCGTGAAGCAGCCATTAAGGATGGTGCTGAGGACAGCCAGTGGGTGGGGGAAGCAGGGACAGGCTTCAGGTAGCCAGTGGTGCATGCCAGGAGGAGAATGCACCACTCCCCTCTGCTGGGTGCAGGCTTGATCTTGCTGCATCCTTGAGCTTGATGCCCACAGAAATATGGAATTTGTATTCTAAAAACCCACTTCAAGATTGAGACGCCACATAGCTGTATATGGTCATGAAGCCTGCAGTGTGTTATGAGGCATTGGGTTCTCTGCCTAGTTGCATTGCTTTTACTTTCTCTCTTCCCACCAAACAGAGGCTTCTTGCCAGACTCTGTATTGCTTGCAATTCTATGCCTTGTTCTCTCCACCTGTCAAATTGCTTACAGGGTGTACTCTGTCTAAAAGGTTTGCAGGTGACTGTTCACTTAGATTCCTCTATTCTTTGTGTTGGCAACCTTGTACGTTGTGCAGGAAGTTTAAGTGCAACGTTTAGAAGCTGTGGAAGCTTGGGAGCTTCTCACACTGCCAATCTATCACTGAGGGTTTTTTAAATTACAATGGTGGTGTTCTGTTGAGCTGTGTCAGGAGTGGGTGAGAAAAGCGTTGTGATTTCCTCTTCCAGATGCAGATGAAATTAGGGAAGTATGACAGTCCCACAGCAATCCTGCTGGTTTTGGTGCCTTTGTTGGAGCACAGCTGTGCCCAGCAGCTGGTCTGGAATCAGAGAACCAGGAAATATGCACAGTTAGCAGATATAAATAGAGGATCTGTAACTATGAGAGATGCTTAACTCTGCAGTAAATAAATTCTAGTAAAAAAAAAAAAAAGGCTAATTGAAATCTTAAAAAACTGTCTTGTGCCTCAATTCTTCCCCTTTTGAATCTCTCTCTATCTGCAGAATTTGAAAGAAAAACAGGTGTTGTATCTATAGAGTCTTGCCATCTATGTTTCAAGTGATGTCAAGATCAATCCCCTTTCCGTTACAGACTTAGATAATTTTTAGACTTGTGGACTATTTTCCAGCTTCCAAAGAAATTATTGACCTCTTCCTTGTTTTGACTTGTTTGATATTCTGAGAATTTTTCAGGGTTCTCTTGATGAAAAGTACAACAAGATGGCAGGTGGCTCTTGGATCATCCAGAAAATGGAGGGCATCAGCCCAGCTGTGGTGGACAGTGGGTTGTGTCCCTGCACAGTCCTGGCTTTGCAGTGTGACAGTGGATGAGCTGTCTTCTATTTCTGTCTCAGTTTCTGCTGTGAAAGTAGGACAGTTCAAAAGACATTCCTGAGTGCATCTTAATGCTTTGAAATCATGTGGAGGACTTCAAATAACAGGAACTGAGGACAGGAAAACCATCCTATTAGGAAACCTACTCTTTTTCCTCTTTGGTCAGAGTACATCAGCTGCTTATTTTAGAAAACAGTTCTTTTTGGTTGTATTGTGGTATAGAGCTGTGTCTAATCCTTTCCAGGTGTAAATTAGGAAAAGCTTCTTTTGAAATAGCCCTTGCTGATCCAGAACTTGTGCAGATGTGAGTGGAAACCTGGGACCTTGTCCAGCAAGTGACAGTGAGAGCTGGTGGCAGTGACACTACACAGAAAACTGACTGGAGTTTGCTGTGTGTCTCTGCTTTCTCTTCTACCCCAGTGAGAAGTCACACTGCTGTTCCTTGAGAAAAACACCTAACAAGTACTTCTCAGCACTAGCGGCACAAGTGAGGAGACAATCACAGCCTCCTTCACCGTCTAATGGCCTCAGGCAGTGCTGCCATCCACCCCTCACTGTGCCCCCAAAGTGTCTGAGCAAGTGCACCAGGCCCTGGGACCCATTGCCACTGATTCCATCGCCTGCTCTGCTCACCCAGCAACTCGTGGCTTGCTTGATTTGCTAAGTTCCTACTAGCAACCCTTTTGGGGAAAAGCTTGACACTGTGTTTGTCTTCAAATGGACTTGAAATACATACTGAAGTGTATTAATTCCTTAATGCACACAGCTTTCCCACCCTCTGGGCTTCCCCCATACCCTTGCAGCCCTCCAGGAACCCTTAGGAGAAAGCAGAGCATGATGTTCATCACAGATGTTGTACTGAGCTTTCAGGATCATGATTAAGCCCCAGTGTAAGTGCCTGTGATTCACTTTATACTGAAAATAGAAAGGTCTTTCTTTCTGCAAAAGAGGCCACATGCCTGCTTCTGTGGGTGAAGAGCTTAACATCCCTTTTCTCGAGTGATATGGGGAATGATGGCTCGTGTATTAAGCTCTGAGATTCTAAACTCTTGAATGACTTGGAGAGAGAGTTTTATAAGGAACCATTTTTTCTGTATGTATCCTAATTACTTGTTTTTCGTCATGAGTCTGACAGCTTTCACTGGCCCTCACTTGCACGTTAAAAATGGAAGTAAATTGAGCTGTCTTTGGTGATAATATGGAATTAGATGTCAATAACCTGTCAGTAGTGGATTCCAAATGTGTCTTTGCCAGACACATAGTACCTTCAATACAGGGGTTCCTTAGGTTCTGTTTTGCCATTAGCAACATCCTTTTATTATATTTGGCTTATTTTGTAATGATTGCTGAAGTGAGAATCTAAAACGTGTTGTTGAAGAGAGGTAAAAGACATTCTTTCTTACTTTCAGATCAAATAAGGAAAATCACAAAGTGACTTGTTGTATAGATCTCAGACACCCTAATTTGTGTCCTTCTGCTTTAGATTATAGGCCAACATTATTAGGCCAGGTTGGATGGGGCTCTGAGCAACCTGGTCTAGTGGAAGGTGTCCCTGCCCATGGAAGAGGGATGTAACCAGATGATCTTTAAGGTCCCTTCCAACCCAAACCATTCTATGATTCTACAATTAGGGGATCAGTGGAAGCATAATAAAGAGGTACTATTAATTACAGTTTAAGCAAAGTGGAAAGGCAACTACTGACTTGTCTGAACTAGCTTGCCGTGGTTTAGGTGCATAGTAAGGCCACAAATTCTGCCCATACTTGAGTCACCGGGAAAGTGATTTGGAACCTGTACAACCAGATCATGAGGTAAATGATAGATGACTGACAGTGATTTGGTTCTGGAATAGCTGAAATGTCCAGTAAATCTATATCACTGGAATATTAGATTGTTTAACTCAGCATTTCTGCATTTGTTCAATGTTGGCAGATTTTTCATTAGAAATTAAGATCACATTATCAGTCTTTAAAAGATCCAAGCCTGAACTTTGACATTATTATATTCTTTGTTGTGCCGTCTCTTTTCTATGGCATAAAACTGGAAATCAAATCTGGCAGTTTGAGTCAGTAATCACATCCCTGATGAAAATATGTTTTGTCACTTAAAACATACACTTCTGCTTCACCAGCAGCTAGTGCTGCAGGAGCAGCATATAATTAAATGTTGCTGAAAGTTACAGTTTCACCATTAGATGGTAGTTTTAACACCATAGATCACAGAATCGTAGCACATCCTGAGCTGTAAGAGACCCACAAGGATCATTAAGTCTAACTCCTAGCCCTGCTAAGGATACCCCCAAAAATCATCCTATGTGTCTGAGAGTATTGTCCAAATATGTCTTGAATTCTGATTGCTCAGTGCTTGACTTTGTTTGGAAGAGTGAGGGCTTTGACTGTCTTCCTTTGGTCATTTATTTTTCTGCTGTATTCCTCCCTTTGTGCTATTCAGTCTGGCCAACACAGGAGGATGTTTATGCAGTGTAAAGAGGTGATATGCTGTGTAAGGCCAAGTGCTGTAAGTGTAACTGTGTGTTTCCCACAGGAAAGGGTGTGATGTGTCTCGATATAACCCTTGTTGCTTTAATATTGTGCAGAATCTGGGTCTGACTTGATAAAATTGCTGTTAAGGATAAGTCGACCCTTAACTGTCATTGAAGATTACGGTACTGTGAATTTGGAAGCACTGTGAATATTCTGATTTGTTTTGTTCCAAAGCTGGATGGAAATTGAAAGAAGAAGGGGTTTGAGAAATAGAATAAATTTTATTTCAGTTTACGGGAAGGAATTTTCAGATGTCCTTTGTTTATTTTCTGGTGCAGGTAGCTTGCTGTTTTTGCTGTTCTTTGTATTGGCATTTTGCATAATAACAGGAGAAAGAAAAGTATAAAAGACATGAAAAAAAGAAATATCATATTCTGATGCCATGAACAGTAGGAGGGAGAAATCTGACAGGTGAAGTACATAAAGATAGTTGGGTTTAGATTATCTTTTGCAAGGTACTCAATTTTAAACTGAAGGTGTCCTAATAGGCATCTGTTAAGTCCAGCTCAAACAGAGCCTGTTGTAACGAAATAATTTTTGTCTAAATAATTTCTGAAATTGTACAGAATCCTTTAAAATGTAGAAACTTCCAGACTATGAATTCTTGTGTTTCCTTTTATTGGCTTTAATTCAACTTTACATCCCTTGTGGGAGGGCTTCTGGATGGTGTCCCAAATATTTTTCAAATTGGAGGCCATCTGGGACACGGTGGCTCGATACCAGTTTCACAGGATGTTCCACTGGCATGCTTCAGGCACAGGTAACAGCTCTTGGCTTCCCCTGCCACTCTGTCCTAGTGGAACTCAGAGTGCTTCTTATCTCCTGGGCTGGATTGTGTGTCTCCCTTAAATGTGGGCAGATGTGAGGGGCACATCTGTGTGGCTGTTCCTAACTACTCCTGCTTGCCTGGGGGCAGCCAGACTCTTCTCCCTGCAGCTGAAGGCTGCGTTTGCAGAGATGCAGTCTGGCTTTCTCAACTGCTTCCAGTGGGTACAGAAACATTAGAGGTGCTTGTTGCAGACAGCCCAAGAGAAGGAGCTAGCAACAAAAAGTGGGAAAACTGAAAGAATGCCTTCAGATGTAACTACTTTTTTTCTTTTTCCCCCAGTTAATTACTAATGATTAATGGCTTTTACCTCTATAGAGAAATACCACTTGAGAGAGTAGGAAATGTCAGACTCTCTCCCCCCACACTTTTTCTCTTCCCTCTTGTATAATGAGGGAAGAGAAAATTTTCATCCTTGAAATAAACACAATTTGCTGGTGTATCCAGTTCTGGTCAGGCTTTCTCAGGGCCTGGAAAACCTCATGATGGATTTGCCACAGCTTTTATGCAAAATTAATGTGATAGCCACGCTCCTATCTGCTTTTACCATGCTTTGTTAAATTGTGTTGGACTCTGTTCTAATAATCTCACTTCCTCTGATACACTTTGGAGATTTGGCAAAATAATACATGTGAAAGCATTCTCCAGTCCTCCAAACACATATCTGAACTGGCCATCCCCCAAACTTACCTTGGCTTCCATCTTTGTTCTGATTAATTTCCTTCCTTTTGTTACTGAGGTAACTCTTACTAGGTACCTATTTCATATTCATACCAACAAGAGCTAATTGCTGTAAAAGTATTGTGCATCTAATGTCCTTTATGGGTAACTTTCAGCAAATAGGTAGTGATTAACTGCCCTGACCTTACCTGTGATCCCACTTATCTAAATGGGATGAGTTTTGCAATTTAGTCTCTTAGTTCCATCTCTTCTGCACTTAGGGGCCTGGGACACATTTCAGGTGAAAGCAAACTGTGTTTTCCATTGTACAAAGTGTTAAGACTGTGGCTGTTGATATTTTAATAAAACACCTAAGATTTTATTAGGATTCAGAATCCTTTCTTAGAGATTGCCCTTTCTGCCTGCACCTGGATTAGAAAATATGTCGTATTTGTGATGGGTAGCTTTATTCTTCCCTTGGTCCCAGACTTCCTCAGAGCATAGGCAGCCCTGCAGGTCATTCTAAACAGTGATTTTTGGATATGGAAAACCTGGTCTTAATTTGAGAGTACAAAATTCCTATTTTTCTCTGTCTAGGGAATTTCTGAACTCTGGTCTTTAGGAATAAATGATTGATGTTTGAATTTATTACCCCATCCTTGTGACAGAGATATCAACTGTACCATCCTTAATGCTTTTCTGAATGGTACAAAGACTAATACTGATGTGGGTGGGGTATCAATTATTCCTTGCTATTGCTCTGTGAGTATTTCAGGTTCTCAATCTCATAAAGAGATAGTTCAAAAACCTAGAGAACCTGAGAAGACCATGGTGCAGTGAAGCTTTTTATTACCAGCCCATTCATGGCAGAAGTCCTTCCCAGGAAGTTCATCCTGCAGGTGTGCTGCCTAGCATTGAGTGAAGGTGTATGGAAAGTGATGTCAATCAGGAGATGTGGTCCCTGATAAGCAGACACTGAATTTTATGTCTGAGGCATTTTACAAGTCTGAGGAGGCCCTCTTCCCTAATAGGCTGTGTTTAATCTGCTACTAGAGAGTAAATGTCCCTCTGGACTCTATTATAGCAAACAGAAGTGCTTTAGACAGGATAAATGGCTACTTATTCACCATTAAAGGTCTCTTAACTTGGAGTTTTTCATTATGTCTAGTACAAAGAGAACAATACAGGATGTGGGTACATTCTTACATCTTATCTGTAAGTGGATGCAAGTGTCTTGATACGGAGTGACAAAGTGATAGCTTTCCAATTTTGGTTAGGAGCAGGAGAGATCCAGGCATTTCAGTACAAGTCATAGCCACCATAGAAGGCAATCTGAAAATCTTTTGCACGTCAATAACATTTTCAGTCTAAGATAGCTAATGATTTCAATATTTGGTCAGTCTTGTTTTGAATAGGAATAGTCTCAGGCCTCAGCAGCTCAGTAATATAAGCGGCTGAAGAAAATCCAGTTTTGCTTGACTGTGACATCAGGCTGATGCTTTTGGAGTATGACACTCTTCATTGCATTCTGACTGCCACCCTGAATTTCAAAGAGAATAAAATGGGCTGCACAATGGTGAATGTGAAAGTTTTAGGGTCACAGCTGCTGTCATAACTTATACATCTACAGTTCTTTTGACTGGAGAATCTTAGAAGTTGCCAATGCTGACTAAATCTTCACAGCTTCAACAAGAAGCAGGATTTATTATAATTTATAATTCCCATCAATATCACTGGAGGCTCTTGGAGCTCAGAGAACAAGAAAAAGATAAATGGAACCCTCTTCTCCATGAACTCAAATCTTTGAGTTTTGAACTGAGGGTTTGTACTGACTACTGTTATTTGTAAATGCATTCACTGAATGCCAGTTTAGGCAGTTGAACCAGTACATAGTCCTGCATTGTAGATCCTGCACTACAGCCTTTGGCATTTGAGATAGCCTTGTAGGAGTTTAATAATATGATATTTATAACCAGTGTTATATCCTATGAATTTCTAACTGGGTCCTTGCCAAAATAAACTGGTTTTGTAAGACAGAAACTGCACTTGGTCATGTTAGGAGTCAGAGCGGGACAGCTCATGGACATTCCTGTAGCTGTCCAAACACTGAAGTTCTGTGTCATTTGGGTCATCATTAGTACATAAACACCTTACATATCCATATCAATAATTTTTTCTTCCTTTTTTATTTGAAATTCCTTTTATATTAAAAACATTTATCTTCAAGTACCAGAGTTGTAAAGTGGAATTTGGTCCAGGGTACAATCATGTTTTCAAAAGGCATTGTCTGTTACTTCAAAGTAGAACTAAATTTCTTTTATCTGCTGGTGAAATTTACAGGCATGAACGTGTACATCTAGGCTTCATGATCCTGGCAATATCAGCTGCCTTTCCATGCCAGCTACTAGTTTCTGCTTCTCTTTGCGTTTTTATCATGGTTCCAAGAATTGAACAGTGGTTGCAATTAGCTGGGTGAACAGATCTGGCTGTTGCACCTCTGCTGATGACTTCATTAGGAATGGACAGCCTGTGGGATGCCTGTAAATGTGTCATCATTTCAGCACTGTCTGTGCGGCACCGACCGAGTGTTGCTCTCAGAGGGGGACTGCTCTTGGATTAGTGGTTTTGAGCATGTTTTTAGGGAACACGGCAGATCTGTGAAAGGGGAAGAAAAGGCTCTGAAGGGACCTTCCTCCCGATCCTAGAATTATAAACTCAGCTTAGTTTATCTTGTATTTTAAGCTTGGAAGTTGTAGCCTGAAACCCCAAATTACATATTATCCAGTATTTTTCCATAGCATGTATGCTGTTGTTACCTCCTGATCACTACTGGCTCTGCTGTGTCGGGCTTCCCTTCAAAGATGACCTTTTTTCCATCCTTTGCAAGTGTTATGACATTTCTTGTTTCTACGAAGCTGCCTGCCTTACATGAGTTTAAGCAACAGTTACCTATTTCCTCTGCTTACTTATTTTCAGCATGGCAGTGTCTCACTTCTGTCCCTTCCTTAATCATTGATTGGCTTGAAGAATTTTTGTTTTTCAAAGCCAGTATGATATGGAAAAGTTTGACAGTTTGTAGACTAACGTTTTCCATTTGCTCCCTGTTCTGTTAACGCACCTCTTCCAAGAATTTGCAACATTTAGGGATTTGGGGCTATGAGATGAGGAAAAGAAAGAAATGAAATTGAGGGTTGTCTAATGCTGTGAACCTTCCTTAAAGCAACAGCCAGAGGCAATAGTAGTTAGTTTTTCTTTCCAGTATCGGAAAAACAGAACTGAGAAGAGGTTGTTTATGGATTTTAAAAAAGGTTAAGAATGTAGTTTACATTACAGCCTTGCTTTTCAGAAGTGATAGACTGATGATCACAGAATCAAAGGATCATCAAGCTCGAAAGAGACCTTCAGGATCATCTAGTCCAGCTGTCAACCCAGCAGCACCATAACCACCCCTAAGCCATATTCCCAGGTGCCACATCCAGATGCCTCTTGAACACTTCCAGAGATGATGACCCTGGAACCCTTTTCCATCTCAAATCAGTAGCAATTTGAAGGTGTAAGGTGATGTCTGTGAAAAGGTGCAATATCCAGTGAAATCAGGGCATTATGGCACTTGACATAGAATAATCATGGTTGAAAGAGATCTCTGGAAGTTGTTGTCCCCACGACCTGCTTCAAGTCAGACTAACTTGAAGAGCAGAATTGATTGTTAAAGGCATTATCTTATTGAATTTTGAAAATTTCCATGATTGAGGTTTCTACAGCTGTTGCAGTGTGTAGCAACCCTCATTGTGTAATTTTTTCCTTACAGTTTTCTCAATTTTTTCTTGCTACAAATTGTGTCTGATGACTCTTTTTTCACTTTACACTGGTAAATGAAAGATTTTTGCTGTGGTCTCCCTTTCTCAGTAAACACTACTCAGCAGGTAGTGATCAAATGCTTAATGTAGCTTGACAGTGCCATGAAGAGGACTTGAAGATGGTTGAACTGAATCGAAATTGTGTCACTTTCTAAAATGCCACCCATGGTAACGCAAAGTCTCAGTCTATCATTTTAGCATCATGTTTCTCCATTATGCTCCTTTACATTGAGGAGCAATTCTTCTTAGCCTTCTTGCCAGAGATTTCTTCCCAAATAGTTGTACACAGCTCTGTAAATGTTAGAGTGACATTTGGAGTAGATTTGAAAAGCACATGTGCTCCTTCTTGGTTCTCCTGAGTCTCTGCCAAGCTTCAGTATGGCAATATAACCTCACTCGTCGCCTCCCAGGGCTAGCAATAACATTTACAAGCTACAGTTTCCTCTGTCTGCAAATATTTCCACTGTGGTACTCAGTGCTCTTACAGCTCCTCCCTAGGCCAGTTCTTCATGATTGCAGCCCAAAGAAAGGAGAAGCAAAGTTTATTTGCCTTTCATTGTGGAGCACAGGAGTTTCTTTTTTTGATAACTCCCCACCTGACAACACCCCTTGATTAGCTCATTCTCTTATGTGTGGTGACAACAGGAGTGTAGGAAGGGCATACCAAGCCTGATGCTGATGGAAACTGGTCCATACTATTTTGTAGGGTAGCCACAGGTTAACCTGGGGAGTTGGAGAGTTGATTAAATACAGATGTTAAGCAAAGCTACAATCCAGATGACAAATGTTAGAAGATTTTGTTAATGGAGAGAGATTTGGGAGCCATGTCCCTAATATGTCTTCCTTAGCTCAGTTTAAAATTTGGAAGGTCTTCATTGAAGCTTTTGTTGTAAACGGGCAAAAATGTTGTGGAATTTTATCTTACAATGGTAGAAGCCTCAGAGTTTTAACTAGTTTCTTGAGATTTAGTCCAGTTAAGGATGAAAATCCTCAGGATAGCTTTACAGGATTTTGGTATGATATTGAAGAGCAAGGTGTTAATTTTGGACTCAAAAAGAAAATGAGTGCTGTGCTAAAAAGAAAAATCAGAATTACTTTTGTTCATAACCAGAGTAGTTTCAAAGTCTAAACTCCATGAATCAAAGGGGTTTTCTTGTTGTTTTTGTTTTTTTGTTTTTATCTGAAGGACATTATAGTAAATACACTGTGTGCTTAGGGCTCTTTATTTGCCTTCTTTACCTAGGATTTTTTTTATGTCTTCTATTTTGTGGATACTCAGTCAATAATAACTGCAGGCTTTGATTGTATGTTTGGGAACATACAATCGAAGCCTCTTCAAACAGAGCTTCTTCAAACAGAAGATATATAAGGTACTGGAACAGGGGGAGACAGTGGTAGGGAAAGAAAATTGGTGAATATTTATTTGCATCTGACTTTTTAGGTAAATAAATAGGTGTGGTTTGCACTTCAGGTTTCTTCTGGATTTTTTTCTTTTATATGAAAGAACTCACACTTCTCAGCTATTTTCAGGCCCAGAAATAAAATGTTTTAATTAATGTTATGAAATAAACTTTGCAAGGTTTTGAAAAAATGTGTTTGGTGAAGAATATTCATCTAGATGTCATCTGGCCTATGCAAACATCTGCTAGCAATTTTTATCTATAGCAGGGGCCTTATAAGTGAGAGTTATTACTACTGCTCCACCAGTATTCTTGCATCCTTGAAAATGTGATGAATGCCTTGGAGCTTGCTCTATCATGTCTCCCATTTGCTGTTCATTTGGAACTATTTTGTGCACAGTGCACTGATAAGTATGTCTTATGTAATTACTCCAAATGCTTGTTTGATCTTAACTGACATACGCTAT
Organism: Polioptila caerulea; assembly: GCA_013397295.1. Taxonomy (NCBI): domain Eukaryota; kingdom Metazoa; phylum Chordata; class Aves; order Passeriformes; family Certhiidae; genus Polioptila; species Polioptila caerulea. Next base: position 23,457 of record VYXF01001705.1, read on the forward strand.
TCAAATTGGAAAAATTGAATTCAAGAAAATAGTATATGAACCAGAAAGAATCCAGAGATGAGAAGCATGAGAGGCGGGCTTTAGAAAATAAAAGCTAGGAGAAGCTGAGTAGAAAGGAGTTTACTTAATCTAAAATAGAGTGAGGGAGATGGAATAATGATATACTGAGTTTCAGGATACAAAGATCCTTTTGTAAAATAGCCATATACCCACTTGGAAATAAAGAAGAAGGTGTCATCTTAATTTGAAGCAAAGAAAAACTTGGATTGATGTTGAAAAAATGCTTTGGTCTTTCAGAGAGATTAAGTACCAGCAAAACCTATCTGATCTCTTTACTTTTCTGTAGCTGTATGTATCCAAGATTTTTACTGTTTTATCTTCATGAGTATCCAGTGGATAACAATTCATGATAATACTATTGACATCTTGTCAGTTTGAAATCTCTGAAGCAGAATAGCTTTGTTCCTACCTGCACATAAAGTCTATCAGTGGTTTATTAGTGGTATCTATTGTTTGCAGGGTATTTTGCTAGACTAATAAGTCTCATTCTTAATTTTAATATAATGCTTCAGTTTAGGTAGTTTTTTAAAGATGGCTTTGTGTTCTTTATTATTGTCCCTCTCAATGCTAGTGAATTACGTTTACGTCCCTTCAAATTGCTCTTTCCTGTTTGGTGGGCCAAGTTTAACGTGAAGTCCAATGACAGAGATGGAGACATGCAGGGCAAATCCAGTTTACTGCAGAAGGTGTCATACACATTTAGAGAATGTGGACTTCTCTGATGGGTCAACGAGAAGCAGTCTCAGAGCACGGTGCCAGCAGCATGGTTAGGGCACTGACAGGCCCTGCCTGGCCACTGGGGCTGCCCCACACTGCTCATGGCCCAGGACCCTCTGGCAGCCCCCGTGGCCATCAGCCCCCCCGGTGATGCTGTGGCCAGGCTCCAGGTCCCACAGCATGCTGGCCATGGGTGCTGCCAAGCCAGGCCCATCTTTAGCCCTGTCACTGTGGCCCTGCCTGGCAATCGCTCTTAACCCTGGTCAGCAGATTGGCTTCCTGGCCTGACCATGGACCTGCCTTATTGCCACGTGCTTTCCTGGTTCTTGGCTGGACCTGGCGCCCATCTACACATCTGTCCCACTCACCTTCCTGTGTGTGGGGCAGCCCTGGGCAGCAAGGCACTGGCACAGGGAACTCTGCAGCTTCTGGCACCCATCCTGCTGGACGATGTGCAAGGTCCTGACTGCTTGTGAGCACTTAAAGTTCCCCTTGTATCTTTTCCACCAAAACAGGATCATTATCTCCTGAGTTGTCATCAGATTCAGTCTGAGCGATTAAATTCGGGCTTCCTAAAGTACTTGTCAGGCTTCTTTTCTTGAAACTTATCTGTGTGGAATCCGCTTGGACAGGAAAGAGGATTTATTTATACATATATTTTTTTAATTGTTTGGTTTTGTTTTGTTTTCTTTTAAAGTGTAATTTTGTTTTTCAGAAAATCTATTTTTTATGTGGAGACATGTGTCTGCTAGTGGATATGTGAGGGCAGGAGGTGAGCTGTGCAATCAATGCCTGCAGGAAAGTGTTTGGTTTGTGAATACAAAGCTTAGGCGCTTCAGGGATATTTGAATTCACAAGAACATGGAAATCTTTGGTCTAAGTCTTTTGGTCTCGCAAAGGTAGCCGGGGAAAATGTCCTGTGCCCTGAACTGCTGTCACTGGGGACTTCAACTTTCATAAGTGTGGATTTTTAAAATTCTTTTTGCACTGTCACGTTTCTGAACATTTCAGTAAGAAACTACACTATATTGAGGTCTGGGAGGCATAGGAAAAAGACCACAGGGAAGAACAGGAGACTACAGAAAAAGTAAAAGGGAGAAGAAAGAAAAAAGGCAAGGAATGGAGATTAATAAGAGAGAGGTTAGAAAGCAGGGGAAAAAGCATGAAGAGGTCTTGAATAATTTTCTGTTTGTATGCTAAGAATATGCCTGTTCCATCTCCCTAGGAGGTTTATGCAGAGCGTTGTGTGGAAGCAGCAATGAATTGCTCCTTTGGATGCTAAGTGTAAAATTAAAACTGGCAGGGTCTGAGAGCACAAAACTGGGAAGCTAATTGCTCCTAATAACATATTGATTTTCACAGATTTCTGGCATTATGTCAGAGCAGTTTTGAACCAGCACCTGGTTTCTTCCTCTTCCCGTCTCCAAACTAATGGCAATGAAGCTTCTGGCACTGGGATCACAAATAAATGCCACTCATTTTTTTTTATCTGTACAAATCTGTGGGGTTCTCAAACATGATTTTACATATTGCTCCTATGCATCCAATATAATAGCTACCCTAAAAGTAGAAGGGATGGCAGAAATGTCCATGTATTTTAAACTTGGATAAGTGTGCTGCTGCCTGTACTTATGGTGCTGAACAGAGCATTACAGTCCCATTGCTGCAGATGGCTGAGGACAGTTGAGTGGATGCCTGTATTCAGGCAGAAGTTGCCAGCACAGGTGTCTGAGGGGCTGAGGTCATGCATTTGTTGCCAGGTTACATTCAACCCTGAGCAGATTTGCTGTATGCGTTGCTCAGCTCTAACATGCTTTTCTCAAGCTTTTGGGGACTGTCAGGAAAAGGGAATAGATTTTATTTGTATGACTGCTACTAGGCAATACCCTCCTGAAGGGGTATTTTTGTAGCTGGAGGGAATGGTCTGCTTGCAAGATGTGCTGAAAGGCTTCTAGATACTCCAGATTATGAAGGCTTGCAAAGTGAGAATGAAATCTTGTCATTTTTGAAATACATCAAGTGCATGGGGCACACACAAGAACAGAACATTGTCTCCTGGGGTTGTGTGGAGCCTGTTTCAACTGTTTCAAGACATTTAATTTTATCTGCTTAATTGTTATGAGGTTTAATTACATTGTGTTTTTAGCAGACTGGCTGGAGAAGGGACAGTAATACCTGATTTGGGCTACTGTGGGATGTCAGCTGAAACACTGTCCAGACTTTTATGTCATCTTCAGCAATTCTGAGTATTCTTCAGATCCTCCTTACATAAATAGAGTAGTAAGGGTTGGGATTTCTTGTCTAAGGACATTAATATCTGGCAATGGGATTAGTAAAGCTGAAGGACATAAGCTCTTACTGAAGGGAAGAGACTCATCACTACCATGCTTTTGGTTTGTTCTGGTCACTGCAAAAAAACTCACGTTTTCAAAGCACCTAATGCATGGCACTGTGGAGAAGGAAGCAGCAGAGCTGGGACACCTGTGTCGGCAACTCCCACTCATAGTCCCGATATCCTCCAACACTCTTCTCACAGCTATTTGTGTGCTAGGGCCAGCAACTGCTTCATGCTAGGCACATCTCAGCTGAAGGCATCAAAAGAGCCATTTCATGCTTGACTGCGTTTTCTAATACAATCTGCAGAGAGAGAGGGGAAAGAGAGCAAGAAAGGTTTGTGTGTACATAGGCATTGCCTTTGAGTGTATGTATAATATACAGTACATTTAGTTCCAGCTTGCAGCTGTGGGTGGCAAGTGAGAGGTGCAAATGTGAGGGGGAAGAGAATTACACTTTGAAAAGAAGAAACTATTCTTCCACCTTGAAAAAGACGCTTTTTTTCCTTCTCTGTTTCTTGGCCAAACGAAGATGTGGGACTCTAGAGCAGCACTGGCAGCTGGTACCAGACACGTGTGCAATGTAATGGCAGAGTGGGTGGTGTGTGTAAGAAAGCTTTCTGTGTACACACCATGACAGTGTGTGGTGAATGCAGCTAAGAAAAGTGGTGAGTAGGTATGTTGTTCACAGACATCTTAATGGTGCTCCCAGAAAAGTTTTCTTAATGTTTTTGTGTGTCCTATGACTGCAGATGTGCTGCATACCAGCTGTTAGTGTGGTGGGTTGCTGCACCAGCACAACTGTAGTGATCCCCACCAAATGTTTTGGAACCATATACATGTCTCCTCTGTCACTTTATCAGCTTGATATTTATATCTCTATTTATCACCTCAATTGCATATTTATGGCATTGCAGTTCTGTTACTGGCCATTTTGGAGCTTGCCATGGGTGCTTTATGGCATGAACATTTGGCCGTTCCTCAGTTTCCCCTCCATTTCCCCTACTGTAGCATGTAACGTTTAGACTTTGAGAGGATGTAAGGTTCAGCTCTGCCAAGCTTGCTGTTTCCTGATGGAAGTTCTGCTGTCATCAGCTGGGAAAAATGGAACAGAGGGATGGAACATAAGGACAACATCTACATTCCAAATACATGTTTTGCAGTTGGTTAAATTAGATGGGCTCTTTATTTTCTGGGAGGTGGTGGGGTGGTGGTGCCTGGAGAGAATCTCAGTCAATCATTTGAGAAAACTTCAGCTGAACTGAACTGGATGAGGTACCGGTAAGAGAGCTTTATGGAAAAATCCATCCATATTTCTAGGAGGCTGAAGAAGTCTATTTTTTTTTTTAAAGTCTGGAATTTTGATATGTAGTTTTATGGTAGAAGCCTTATGTGGAGCAATCTCTACAGCTCTGCCTTTGGTAGGGGCTGGCTGTGGGGAATAGGAATGTTCTGATTCATACATTAATATATTTATGTAGATTTGTAAATTTTACAGATAAAAATGCTTTTGAGCATATTCTGTGAAGAAACAATGATTGCCATGCTGTAGTGCTTGCTGCAGTTCTAACACAAGACCTTAATTCCAATTTCAATTCCACCTCTTAGAGGAGGATATCACTTTCTGCAAGCAAGACACTGAACAAATAGAGAATCCTAAATTTAACTCTTTTCCTCAGCTGAAATTCCAATTTCCTTTGACATCTTCAGAGATGATAGAAAAATATAACTTTTCTTCACTTCCTTCCCATCTCCTCCTGGCTTTCATTGTGCCTCTATCTTCTAACTTTTCCTGCATTTGAGTGGCACTTGCAGTGGAGTTTGGTTTGTTCCTTTCTTCTTTTGCATTGGTTGTGTCATCAGAACTCTACTGACACTGTTTATTATTAAGTAGTGGAAAAATATGAAACCAACAAATGGAACAGATCTGATTTAGAAAAGAACCATTAGGAAATTCACTTTATACAGTTGTTTGTCTTTAAAGTGACATCAATGAAATGAAATTCCTCTCTAAATAAGCAACAGCAAGAGTACCACAAATCAGAACTCTAGTCAGTCTAGTCATTACAGTCAAGTCCTAGGGAAGGCTGGTCTTCTGTGCACTGAAGGAGATGGCATTTTCTGGAAGATGTAAAACAAAGGTTTTGCTACCTTATAATCACAAAAGGGCTCTGTTTTAATGTGCTTGACCTTGGGAATTACGTGTCCATGGGTACTGCTGTCGTCAGTTGCAATGAACACCATACCTTTCTTTGCTGCTTATATTTGCCCTGCAGGGTTTCTGGATGCAGTTAAATGTTTGTTGTTTTTCCCCCAGTTACATACCTTTCTGTGGCAAGTGCTGTGGATTCTGTAGACACAGTGCTCTACGGTAGACGTGAGGGCTCTTCAGAGGTGTAACAACTTCTCATTTTTTGCAATTGTTTGCTGATTCCTTGCAGAGGCCTCTATCTTGAGCTATGATGGCAGCATGTACATGAAGATCATCATGCCTATGGTTATGCACACGGAAGCAGAAGATGTGTCCTTCCGTTTCATGTCCCAGCGTGCTTATGGGCTGCTGATGGCCACCACCTCACGAGACTCTGCTGACACCCTGCGCCTGGAGCTGGACGGAGGCCGGGTCAAACTTATGGTCAATTTAGGTATCGTATAAACACCTTCCACTGCCCTCTTCACTATCAGTTTGGGCTTGTGATTAATGTTTTTTTAAAAAATTATTTCATTTATTTTCTGTTGGTTTGATTGGATTGGATTGATTTCTAAAATAACTGCTGAAACTTTTATAAGTATATTCTCTTGCGGAGAGAAATTCTCTTCTGCATTGCTGCATGAAGATTTGCTGTCAGTTCTTCGTTATGGACAGTGTTGGTTTTTAAGTCTTTAAGTTTTTAAGTTTCCTTTCTTGGTCTGGGACTGGTGAGCTCTGTGTGAAACATGCTACTTGGTCCATCTTTTGATCAGTTACATCCCTCATTCATCCAGCATCACTCAAAACAGTCAAAGGCAAACATGGAAAGGAAGCAAAATGGATATGGTGGCAAGCAGAAGTCCTTTGAACCCCCTGCCCTTTGCATAATTTGGCAGCATTTGATACAGCTCACCATATTTTATGTATCTAAAAAAAGCCTGGTGTTTTTATTGTGTCTTTACAAAAAAGAAACTAACAATAATAAAAGTGCATCCCCACCCCCCATCCCAAAGGGCTGTGTTCTGTCTCCTTAGAGTTATACTTTCCCAGAAAATAATTTAAAAAGACAATTAGAAACAAGTCCAACAATAACAACAATACAAAAACAGTTGGGACTGAATGTGCTCTTAGATTAGCCTCTATTAATTTTCTTGCCAGTCTTTAGGTATTCTTTGGAATGACAAATTTCTAAAGAATTTAAATACATGAGCTGAAGCTTTCTTTCACTTTTCAGTGGCGCAGCTTGTTGCTTCATGTGAATTCAGGAGTATAACGAAAAAGAGGTTCTGACTCAAAGAGGCAAGACTAACATGTAATAGTGCATAATTTTATACCTCTTAAAGTGTAGGTCATTTTATATGAAGGTTTGCGTATGGTCCGTGGAAACTTCTGTCAGCTTTCAAAGTTCTAAGGCCCACTGGAACAAGTTTCACATTTTTTGAGCTAATAGTGTCACCATCTTCAGAGCTCTGCAGTTGCTCTCAGGAACAAACCATGTAGCAGCTTTGTTTGTAGAATATGTTGTCTTCTGGAACTAGCTTGCTTTTTAAATTTGCATCTAGTGGTTGGGTTTTTTTTGGCTTTGAAATTGCAATCCAAACCCTATTATTTACCTTCTGAATAAGAAACTGAAGATGCATCAAACAAATTCATATCACTTAAAAAGAAAGTGTCTATCCAAAAGTCTATAGAAACTCTTGCCTTTTAGTAAATAAATGCAAAACACCAACCAAAAGACCCCCATGTATTTGCATATTTGCTCTGCTTAGCTTGATTGAAGAATCATAAAGCATTATTGAGCCCATAGCTGAATAAGAGCAGTTGCTGTGCTATGCATACTGGCCTATGGGACAGACAGAATAGATAAACCTCAGCTGTGACAGTAACTCCTGAATAAAGAGAAATAGCACTCTGATGATAGCTGTCTCTGCCTATATTAACTCAAAGTGAAGGAAAATTTCATAGATTTGCAGGGTTTCTCTGGAGAACAGCTCAAAAGAACTCCTGTTGAGCCTCCTCACATGTGCAATGAGAACCTTCCTCAAAACCCTAGAGCATCTGTGTATCTATGTGTGTTTGCCTTTTCTTTTGAGCTAGTAAGTTGTTGCTAATAATCAAGAAAAATGAGATTATATTTTCCCCGTTTAATTTCTTGAAAATTATGACTAACCAATTTTTTCTCAGAAAATAAAATTAATCACTGAAAGATTGGTAGAGGCATGCTTCTGTTGGGGAAGTGGTGGGGCAACTGAGTGTCTGCCCAACTCTACAGTATCCTCTTGTAGCCCAGAGCCAGTTCTCCTACTTTTCAAGCCCTAGTTTCTCTACTTATTGAAAGGAGAATTCTTTTCCCCCTGTGAGAGATACCCCAGTATTTTAGTAAAGGCTGCTTTTATCACCGTTGATATTCCCACATGAGAAGTACTACAGCAGAAAAATTGCCAGACTTCATCAAAAATTGTCACTTTTTATTCTGAGAAAGGTACCACTTGTTTGACTGTTTTATCTTCTTAAAAATGAATTAGAATGAGGGGAATTGCTCATTTTGGGTGTTTGGAGCCTCCTGGATTTAGACCCTAAGTGGGTATGAGGAGGGTATATTTATATAACACTGAATATACTTATTTTTTAAAGCTTACTCTTTCCTTTCCAATTTTCATTACATCATGCAGGCAGAAAATATTTCCCCTCAGGGCCTGTCAGCATTGTATGCCTGATTGGCTTTGGTCACTTTCAGCACTCGCTGGGATTTGTTGTGCCGCCACCTAGCCTAGAGGTGGTCTGTTCAACTCTTACTGTCTGGCACCTAAAAGATGTGGCTAAAGATTTGACAGATGGTCCACATGTGTTTGGAAAAGATGTGTTGTTGACAGCAAGGACAAAATCTTTAAACAAACACCTGTGAAAACTGAAGGCTGATTCAGTGTATGGGACTGAAGCAATGTGTATGCCACATTTTGCCAGCTTTTCAGCTGTAAATTTTTATGAGATTGAATCTTCCCCAAAGTGACTATAGGCTGGATTAGTGGAAATCTGTCAGCATTCTCCTATGTCTAGCTCAACAGAGGGGTAGTTTAGGCTGTTGGAACCCAGATTGAGCTTCACCTCTCCCTCATTTAGATTTATAAAGCTGTCAGAAAGTGTCCTTGAAACAGGACTTTCCTTCTACCAAAACAGCAGTTAGCTTGCTGTTGAAGAACAGAATTTGAGAACAAGTCACCTTACCAGAGCCATTCATTTCCAGTTGTTTACTCTTAAGTCACAGTAACTCTGTACGGAGACCGCTCACAGCCCAAATGTCACAAACGAGAACCAAATCTTTATCCAACTTTGCCAAAATCTCCTTACCAGTGAGAAACAGTCATCAACACCACCTCTGAAGATCTGAGTATGCTCGGTGCTGACTGTATGCTGTCAGTATCTCCTGAGCATCTAATCCATGATAGATGTGTATGAAAAAGGACTGTTTTGAGGGGTGAGTTATTTAATTGTGCTTTTCTTATGACATTTAATACTAAGAGCTGTCTCTTTCTCCTCTGATCTATTCCATTCGATGACTTATTATCATTTGTGTCTTTATTAAGGTATTTCTTATGGTTTTAAATTTTTTTTTTTAAATTTCTTTTCCTTTTTTATTTTTTTTTTACTCTTCTGTGTGTTGTAAAGCTTTCCCATACCCCATCAGCCATGGTAAATCAAAAGATGGTATTCGACCCTTCAAAGGCCTGAAGCCTGCGGCCCGCACGGCAAACAGCCCTGAGAACAGAGCGTACGGAGCAGCCTGCAGGGGCTGGCATATCCCTCTCACCCCCAGCCCTCAGGGGCCAAACCAGCCAGGGCAGAGAGACTCACGGGGCCTGGGTGGGCGTGGGCAGCTGGGTGCTTGCTCTGGGTGGGAGGGAAAGGAACAGCAGCAATGAGTAATTCTCTAAGGAAGGGGACAAGGATGTTGCTTCAGACCTTTCCAGTGTGGGTGCCTGAGGTGCTGCAAATCTTCATGTTGACAGCATGACTCTCAGTAGTGTGAGTTTTTGTTGAGTGAAGAATAGAAATCCAAATGTGATACATGTCTCACTTCCATTGAGAAGGATTTTGAAGAAATGGGTCTGGAGTGGAAGGAGAGAGAAAAATTAAGCAAATCATAGCTTGGAACATGCTTGGGAATAATTTTTGATGCTGAGATAATGTGCAGAAAGGGAAAGAAATGGCTGGTCTGATAGGGAGATCCACGTTCACATTTTTCCTCCCATTGATAAATGGCAGGGTTATAATGTTATACTGACTTTCATTAAAGAATATTTCAGGTTTTTTTCTTCCTGGCCTGGCATAATCTTCAGGTCACTGGTTACTAGGATAAGTGTTTTCTGCCTCCTCACATTTAAGGAAGTGTAATCATCTCTCTCACCTGTCTTTTCCTAAGATAAATCCTCAAGGGTGTCAGAGCCGTGTTTGCCCATGCAAAAGGGAAAGTTTCTTTTGTCATTTCTCTATAAAAATAGTGCAAGTAGGAGAGAGGCAAGGAGCCTCAGGAGTGTAAATATGCACAGGACTTTATCTAGTTTTTCCATAGGAAATAACTCAGAGTGAGCTTAGAAACAGTTGGGCCCTGATTATCTTTTTTGTCCTACTCTTGCCCTAAAGTACTCTTTCATAGCCACATATGGCTGCTCATCCAAAGGAAAAACAATTTTGTCCTCACACAGTAAAGGTGATTTTCTTTCTTGATTCAAGGATTAAACAGCCTGAAGCTTTAGCAGCATCAAATAAATATTGCTATTTTCAGACAAAAAGATAAAAATGGTAAAAAACACAGGCCTAAATTGCAGATCTCTGTTTGCTGCTAAAGATACCTCCATTCAAACAATGGATCCCTTGTGTTAGCTAACTGCAGTTGAGCTATTTAACCTTTTGGAAGGAGAGTGTCTTTGGCCCAGGTGATATGCTCTGGAAAACCGTAAATCTGAGCACTAAGGAAGTAACTCCTGTTTTACATTTGACAATCAATGAAAAGAAAGTAACTGCAGAAGGTCTTCCCAGTTAGTCCTGCTCTCCATGCAGTAACAGACTCTATTTTCCCTTCTCTGCACGTTATCCACCACATTCCTTATCCTGCTGCTGAACTGGCAGATGATTGGATTTACAGATATTCAGGCATACTCATCTCCAAAACCTATCTCAGAAGTAAACACTGATAACAGGGCTGAGTGCCCTAGATGATGATTACCAGAAGTCTTACTGCCCAAGTACTGTGCAGGAGGAATCCCAAGGAATTTTAAAAATTATTTCTGAATTAACCAGATTCTGCTGTTTTGAGCACTAAGACCAGACTACCCTGCACCCTCACCACCAGGAAAAATCTCTTCTGCTTTGGATTTTTACTGTTTTACTCGTTTAGAGGAACATAAGTGTTTTCTTCCTTTTCAAAAACTGATTTAAGAGAGAGAGAACAACTTCATGTATTTATGGTTGGAAAAAATTTTGATTGCTTGGGGCAAGGCTCAAAATTAAGGCAACAAAAAAACCCAACTATGCATGTTTGGTGATGGTAGTGTGGATGCTATGGTGGTGCTGGTGTAGCAGCACAAGTAGATACCCTCTCTTAGCTGCCCTGCAGGATCCCCACTGATCCCATTAGATGAAACCTGGATGGGGAGCTGCTTCCTTTGGAGTGCACCTGGGTGTTTCTGTCTGACTCCCAATTGCATGGTATTGCAGACTTTGTGCTCACAGTCTGGAGATGTAGTAGTACCATGTACTTGTCAGGGCAGCCCTCTCAGTGGCCTGGACTCTCATCCTTTGAAATAGCAATTTTGCAGCTAAGATAAAGGCTACACTGGTTTTCAGTTTGAAACATCTATCCCTTCATCTGGAATAGTGTTTCAGCCTGAGGGCAAGCCTTAGGAAATGTAGGTATTTTGTTATCACTGAAAAAAAAAAAGAAAACAAAACTATACAGATGTCAATAACACAAGAGTGATTTTAGTCTCTCTGATGGATGTTGCTGAGGACCAGCCATGTATGTTTCCCTTTCCAGCATACTTGCTCTTTAGTCCATAAGAAATTCCCATGTTCCAGCTGTAGCAACTCTCTTGACCTTGCTTGCCTGTGGTGAGACTTGGGTGTCTCTTTTGCTGTCACTCTCCATCAGGGTAGAGAGGGAAGTTCCCTGCATGTACTTCAGAGCTCCCTTTACCCCACCCAACTCCTGTAAGGGATATAGCCACCACTGTATGGTGATCGTAGCAGTTGCTCCAGGGCTGTTTGCTCCCACTTTTCTGTTGCGGTTGACGACACATGACAAACCTAATCGCACAAAACCAAACCCAGATTTTCTCAGGAGAAGTTCTGCTTGAAAACAGACTCTCTCTGGCTATGTTACTTGTGATTGGTATGTCCTGCTCATTACAACTCTTTATTTATTATTTTTAGACTCTTGTTATTTCCCCTCCTTCATTTTTTAAGAACTGCATTTAGCTGCTGAAATACTTTCCCCACATCTGTCTGAGCAAATATAAAATTGGTCCAGTTAAGAAGTGAACTGCATTATATTTCTTTGCCATTCTATATTATCTCCTTTACTGGGCCATATCTCTCTAATAAATACAACCATTCTTGGTGATTAAAGCTCTACTTGTCCAGACAATGTGTCCACTAGCATGGTACTATTGTTTATGGCCTTGATTTCTTGAGAGAAGGTCAGCATAGCCCGAGATACGTAATAGTGCTAACATGGAAGCTCTCACCCATGTTAGATACCACAGCAGTAGATGTTCACAAAACTGTAAATAGGCATTTATAAATGAAAGATCCTCTTATGGATCATATCCTGAGAATGCTGAGCATTAGTGTGTTAAAAGAGAAAAGCAATGCTCAGAAGCCCTCTAGCTCAGGCTTTCCTACTCAACTTTCTTTTGCTGTGGAGACTCCTCAGTAACCATTTATTAGACTCCACAAGCATAACTCTATTTTTCTCTCCTTATACCTCTCATTGTCCCTCCCTTGCCTGTGACCTCTGAATGTAGCAGGGCCAGCAAAGGTTCCCAGATCTGCCACTTCACTGCCCATTTCATCTTCTGCCTGAACGTTACAAGCACCCCGTTCAGTCTCAGCGTTCACACAGTGAGATGAGATTGGGCTCTGAGGAGCTGGCAGGGCTGGGGACCTTTCAAAGAAATCCCCACTCTCCCTGCCAAGCCCAACAAAAAGTATTCCCAACCTCCAGAACTAGCTGAAATCTGGGCTGGGCGTTCGTGCGGTTAGCTGTTTGCAAGTGGCCATTTTATGACAGGACACAACTGGGCAGTATATTAACCCTTTCCTCACCTGAGCAGACAGTGTCAAATGTGTCTGCGCACATATTAAAAGGTGTTTTGGGCTGGCTATGGGGAAATGAGAAGAGGGTCTGTCTTTGGGAGAGATGGAAAGGGTTAAATATTGCACCAACAAATCTCATAGGCTGGTTTTACAGGTATTCTCTGTTGACAGATGGTGTATTTATGCAATAACAATAGGAATTAATTTAAAGGAAACCAAGTGTCAAGGGTCACTTTGAGCTTCAAGCTTAGAGAAATTGTCAAAGGTCTCTTAAAAGCAAAATGACACTTGAGTATGACTTGTGTCTTGAGGGAGATTTTTATGCCTTAATTATAAATTTTTAAATTGTAATTCATATGAGTTCATGGTCTGGAGTGGAAGATTCTCTTAGATTTATAGGTTTCTATAAAAAGAAAAGAACTTTCGGTGTCAACATGTGGCTATGTATGTATAGTGGTATATTTCTTTATACATATATGTATATATATATCTGTGTATATATATATATATTTATGTAACAGATATTTACATAGAATATACTGTACATATACACCCACTCCTGAAATTGTACAGACTGTGTATAAGTATAAAATGGCCACATCTCTTTGCGTGTGTCTGTCCCCGGAAGGGTGGACTGATTGTTTTTGGATGTCTGCAGCTGTTACCTTGAAGGATGCAATTTCATCTTTCATTTATTTTTCCCCATCTAGACTGTATCAGGATAAACTGTAACGCCAGTAAGTTTTCCCTCAAGTTTCATTTTGTTCTCTTTCTATATATATTTAAATAACTTTATTTTCTTTGCTGTTTTATAAGCTGTTTTTATTTTCTTTCTTTTTTTTTTCTTTTCTTTAGAAAAAAAATCTGAAATTGAAGGGTTGGGTGGGATATGAAGCAGGAGAGGGAGGAGGGAAGACTTTAAGGTGATTGTATGTGGAAAATTTTGTATTAGGTTTCTCCAAGGAGGAGATGAACTGTTATTTCATAGCTTTGCAGAAGAGCACCTGAGGAACCTGATGAACTGATATTATATTTCACTGGTAACCTGTTGTCTTTATGAAAACTTTTAAGGAACCACATAAGAATAACAACAGGTATTGTATGCACTTCTCCACTACAAAAAGGCGGGCATATTTAAAAACAAAGAAAACAAGCTCCAAACTCTTGCTTTATTACAGAATGGTGACAAGTTAACATGAAATTTATTCAAAGTAATTTTTATTTGGGTATAGAATAAAGAAAAAATAGATTTTACATTTAAAATATATTATATATACTTCATATATATATGCATAGATATGGCATTTTCCATTCTTAGATTTCTATAAGAAATTCCATCTGAACTGCTGGATCATCTAAGATTCCTTTCAGTATGTAGAAGTAGGGAGGAAGGATTATAAAATTTCCATGAAAAGTAATAGTGAAAGATCATATCCATTTCTAGACTGACTGAGCAAGCCGAATCTTTTCTGTTCTGCTTTGAAGAGCTGATCAAACTCGCTGTAGGCCTCAAAGTAAAAAGCACTCCCCAAAATATGGAGCTGTTTAGCTCTCTAGTGGGCTTTGATGCTTATTTTAACTTGTTACCAGATTCCTGAACTGGCAGGTCATCTGTGTTAGATTTTATGTAGAAGTATTTATGAAGGGCAAGTTCCAGCTGATTGAGATCCTACTTTGCATGAAAGTGTGAACAATTAGGTTTTTTTCTTTATGAGATTCTTTTTTCCCTGCTTGGGAAGTGGTCCCTGAGAGCCTGTAGCTGGGAAGAAGCCCTTGTATGCCATAGAAGTTTGTTCATTATAATTTACTTTATTTCAGTTGTTAAATTGTTATCTCAACCTACAATTTTTACCTTTTTCTGACTTTTTCTCCTCTTCTCACTGATGGGAGGAGGGATGTAAGCAAGCAGCTGCATGGTGCTTAGTTGTTGTATGGGATTAAACTGCTTCAAGTGGAATTAGTCAGTGTATGACTCAAATCCTGACAGATCTTGTTGGATTCCTTTTGCTCTTCGAAGTTTTCACACGAAATTTCAAGATAGAATGTGCAATGGGAAAAAGTATCTTGAATGTGGTAGCTGAGATTGCCAGATTTTACACAGCAGTGGTGAGGACATTTACATAAAAATAGGATCTTTTGCTTCATAAGAGTTGATGTGCTCTTGCTACTTAGCCACCTGTAACTCTATCAAAACACTTGCCCCATAGTTTTCTTTATGTTTGTCATCTGAGGATTCATTTCCTCTTGTACTGGACAACAATCTGATGCTGTCAACATCTTCAACTTTTGATGACAGCTGCCTGTTAAAAGCTTAGCTATGGAAAATTATCTTCAGGTGGGAAGTGAGCTTTAGTACAAGTAGCAAATGTCTGGTTTTTATGCAAATAAAAAGCTAGCTCTAATTGGAAGAAACATTCAAAAAATACAAGAAAAAAAAGAGAGGAATAAGAGAATCTTATAATGAAAGAAATGGGAAGACAGTTTGAATTCCACGTTTTTGTTAGTTTCCCCATAAGCAGAAAAACATCTTGAATCATTTTGCTACCATGCATTTTTAATAGTTGAGCCTGTTGCATTTTTAAATACAGTCTTCCCCTGAAGGTTTAAATTTATTTATTTCTTTAAAACACATTGGATCTTCTTAATTTATTTTTTATGATGCTTTGCTGAAAACGAGCATATCTACTCTTAGTCACTCCAATACCTTGGTTTTTTTGCTGCCTGTTGCAATAACTCAGGTCAGCTGTCCTGTTTCCTAGAAGGGAACCTGCTGGGGATTGGTGAAAACTGTACCCTTGAATGAATAAAATATGGTTAGGCAGAAGCAGACCAAATATCACTGTAAGCATTCCTGCAGGCACACTGACATTTACTTGTGCAGAGGGAGTTATCCACATACAGATATGTCTGCCAGGCTCTGTTGAAATGAGCAAAAGTGTTTGAAAGTAACTTGACAATGGACTTCCCAGCAGTTAAGGAGTTTCTGGTCCAGCAGTCACCACTGGTAACTGAATAGAAGGGACCCAGTGCATGGTTTTAAAGGTAAACAGAGCTGTACTTTTGGAGTTTCATGGAACATGTAGCTTAAGAGCCCACTATTTCAAGCATTGAAGCTCATGCTGTTTGAGAGGAGTCTTGCATATTGTCCCAGGTAAGCATTTATACTTGCTCTTAATTTTCATTAAAAAGATTGAGGGCTTTTCTCTTATATATCTTTGGGCTATTGTATATCTGATGCAAAATACTGTTTTCCATCATTTCATCTTACCTTCTCTCTGTGTTTCATCATGGTTGTGTTTCACAGTTTTTTACTGTCTCTGTACTTATTTTAACACTCATCTCATCCTTTCCTTTCACACTTGAAGATACCTAAACTGATCTTTTCTGTTTCTGCATGTTTAGAAGGACCCAACAATGTTTTTGCTCACACATATGTAGCTGTATAGTAACTCTCTTTTCCTCTGAGTGTGAAATCAGCACAACTGAAAGCAGAACCAGGATCTCCAAATGAACTGTGTGAAGGTGCATTGAACCTCAACATAATGCAGACATAATGGATAGCACAATTTTGTTGGCTGGATTCATGGGGAGAATAGATATAGTCTAAATAGGTATAGTCTAAATATAAGGCTCTTGAATTTTTTCCTACATATATTTTATTTTTTAAATAGGATTTCCTGAGAAAATGGTCCCTTTCCTGTAAACTGTTTATTGAAATGCATTGTTCATTTTGAAGAAAGTTGAAAAGTTTTGTAGTTTGTGTCACGTTTGGTGCTCTGATTTTAATACATTTTTTCAAAGGTATCTAGTCCTTAATTTCATTATTCAGTGACCCCACTTCATATCAGATGAGATCTGGATCATTTTCAGCATTCTACTCAGTATGAAGTGTGGAGGACAGAGCTGTGTGTACTACAGATTTCTTAGATTTTGGAGGTGTTTTCACTCTGTATTCTTTTTCTGCTACTACTCTTGGTCTAGTTCTCCCTCTTGACAAGACTTTTATGTGGTGTGTCAATATTCAGTCACATACCTTGACACTAATTCTGTGAGAGATCTGCCAAAAGCAGCTCCTTGGGACAGTGAACACTTCTGTCTTATTGCTTGTTATTTCATAATGAGGCCTTTTCTTCTCACTAAAGCATGCCAGAAAAGCCATTATCATTTTCATGTCACTTTTGATGCCTCAAAACTTCCATATCTTCTTCTCTTACCTACTCCTAAAAACATAAATGAAAGAGGATAAAAAAATCAATCTAATCACTACTACACAGTTGATTCTGTGTCTCTGTGAGGGCTCACATTTAACATGTTTGAAATCAAATCAATTTTTGACAATAATGACAGCTAGAATATGTTTGGTTCTCCTGTTTCAGTTTCCTGCTTATTGTATTTTGTGCCTTATTCAAGTGTTAGTATTTAATTTTATTAAGTGCCACTGTAACAACATAAAATATGAATCTATGGTGTGTAACTTTCTGGGAGATGTTTAAAGTTTTCTTTTTTCTTATAAGTAGATAGGAAGCTGTGCTAGCTCCAATAAAAATATTGTAAAACCAAGTGCACTAATCCAATTCCTAGTGATATTGATGTCATTTTAATAAAATCTTAATAGTACTCTAACAAGAAAACATTCTTTTGAAAGTGAAGCGGTACGATTAAACATACACATCATATTTGTGACTGTAGTATCTCCTAGCTCTGTATAAACATAATCAGGAAGGAATGAATACTTAAGCAGCCTGAAAAGTGTCAAGTTGACAGTACGTCATATTGTAGTGGTGGAAGCAAAGCTCTTCTGTGTGTATCATCTGCACTGCCCTGCTGAGAATGATTTAATCTTTGAGCAGTCTCACACTTGGGATGCTGGTCTGGCCTTGTGCTGCTGCTGCACTACAGTGCAGGAGAAAAGAAGGGAGCAAGCCTGTCTTTGAAAGACTTCTTCTGTCAGGGGATCAAAAAGAGTCCTCCCAGATATTTGTCAGATGGCAATAAGAATTCTGTTAGAGGAGAAGCTGCCCTGCTAGATCCAACAGCCCAAGAGAGGTGAGGCTACTGCCACTGCTTGCTCCCAGGTTCTATTTGTAGCAAGCTGAAGATGTGTTCTTGGCAGGCCCATTGCCAGAGTTCACACTGCTCGCAGACCTGCATTCTTTCCAGTCTCTGGCACCATGAACATCTGGGCCTGTTGACCCCATGGTCTGACTCCAGTCACAGCACTCATACCCCCCTACACCCTCCTGCACAGACAATAAAGGGCTCTCACCCAGGAAAGATATAAAAAGGAATTTAATAAGAAGACAAGACAGGCTCCACTGATCAGATAAACATATTGATCAGCAACTATTTACATGCCCAGCCCTTTTTATCCCCTTACCCCTGTGTTTATTTTCCCACTCCCGCTCTTCCCAAAATTACCTAAACTCCCTTTTTGTGCCTTTGATTTCTGCCCTAAACATCCCATAGTAAGTCTATCTGACCTCAAACTGCTTTTCTCTGACATTGCACATGTCCCACCCTATGCAGTAATCCCCTTAATCCAAAAGGTGATATCAAGAGCGAGTCCTGCTCTCATGTAGTGGTGAGTGTCATGCTTGGACACTGGAACCAATGGCTCTGCTGGAACAGCCCTGGGCGAGACCTGGACAAGGTTTTCTTTGTTCAGGAGTCTGTGATTTGTGCTCCCACCTGCTGCTGTGCCCCATGCTCCTGTGGGCTTGTGCATATGGGTCTCTGGTGGGCTGATGGCCCTGGATATAACCCAGGAAGATATTATTTGTGCTCCCTCTCCTGTTGTTGTCTCCCTGAGCTTCTTTATGGATGTGCAGATGAGCTTTATTTCATAACACAACAAATTCCTCTTCCCTGTGGCAGCTACTACAAAGCGACCTCTTTTGTCTCAGGCTTTCTTGATTCAAGCCTGTTCCAAGCACAGCTCCAGGCAAATACCGACAAAATATCTTGACTTCGTGTTGTAGTTTAGGGATGGTATTCTCCAGCTTAGTACTCCCACTGAAAAGAAAACCGTGAGCTGCACCCCCCCTCCCCTTCTGTGGGGGACACAAGGCAGAGATAAGTTAAGAATTTATTGCAATCATCCATGAGATAAGAAAATGGACAGCAACAATACCAATAATGAAAAATGTACAAAGAAAGGGTGATTTACATGAAAAATGCCCACCAAGCCTGGGACAATGAAAAGCAATGGCAGGCAGAGGCAGACCCTCCACCCACCTTGCTTTCCCCATGACCAGAAAGGAATACTCTTTCTTCCCAAAAGGGAGAGAAAGAGGGTCCCTTTTCCTGCCCTGGCAATGGCGTGGAATGGTCATGAATAATAATAGAACCCTGGCCATGCCCACACAGCTCCAGGCTCCCCCACCTCATGGCTACTTCAAAAAATTACCCCTGTCCTTAACTCAAACCAGGACACGTTTTCAACTCAGATGTTGTTTAGTACCCCTACAAAGTGAAGTAGTGCATCTCAGCTTGTTTTACAAAGACAGGAGCAGAATCCATGCAATTTTGCAATCCATGCAAATCTCCAGTTGCAGTGGAGAGCATAAGTCCCCTTTTAGGCAGGGTTCCACGTGGACATCTTCCATCTGAGTAAGAGAAAATGTAAAGCACATATGAGAAACTGCTCCACTTTACTGATGTCTAGACAATATGTCTTCTGTAGATTACATTGTGTAATTAGTTGCCAGAACATTCACTTTTTTTTTAATTCAAAGAGCATTGGCACAAAACTGAAAACTCATGCCTCAGGATCTAGGAGGCAGCAAGTATTTTATATGTTATTAATTTTGTTTGTGAACAGCCCAGATAGAGCATCTCTAATGAGGCTTTAAATAGTTATAAAGAAAAAGACAAAAATCAATTAGCAGAAGCACTGCTTGCAATGTTGGGTGCCACCTGTTCTGTGAATTTAAGGCCAAATCAGTGAGCTTTAAGGATCTGTGGATATTGGATAAGGAGTGTCTGGTAAAGAGGTACTAGTGATTACCATTATTGGGGGCAGAATATTGGGTTTAATGAGCACAGGCTTTTCACAGTGTCTTTATCCTCCTCATCCAGACAGTGCCATGAAGATTAAGGTTTTGCTGTGGCATCATTGGTTTGAGCAAACCTAAACTGCAGTTTTCTATATTACAAGGTCCCTGAATCCCAGAATAGTTCATCAGGGGCCACAGACCTAGGCTACAAACACAAGTCTGTGTTTGCTAGAATTCAGCTAGGCCCAGCTGTTAGTTAACAGCAGTCAGCCTTCATCTCCCAGCTAATACTGTCCCCTCCTTTGAAAGTCTCAATTCTGAGTCTTCAATTTCAGTACTCAGGGAGAGACAGGTCCTCAGTATGGAGAGATGGCAGTGATGAAAGCAGAGCTTGGCAGAATGTGTTCTGCACTGTTTTTACCTAAATTGCTGTGGTGAGGCCTAACAAGAAAGAAAGCTACCCCTGGAAACTCAGCAGTCATTTGTCAGGAATCAATGAACCACTTTTGGGAAACAGCTCTTCTGGTTTACAGGCTGTCATTCCTACCCCAGCAGCTTTTCTTGATTCCTTTTGACTTTTGGAAAGATTGTGTTTGTAGTACATTTATATATATATATATATATATATAT
>VYXF01001705.1:51471-122216 GCA_013397295.1 Polioptila caerulea
CAGGTGTGTCTTCATGTTGAAAGACTTGCTGCCTAATTCAAACACTGTGGTCTGAATAATTTGGGTCTGAGGAGACTGAGGATCTCAGTCAATTAGCTTTGAATGCAAAAATGTGTGTTTTAATGTGTTACAGATTTACCTCTGGGAACCTGTATCATGTTGAGACTCCATGGGTAAACATGAACATGTTTTCATGTAAGATTTCTGCTTTTCCTTTATTTGACTGGACCAGAAATGTAACAGAAACATCATTTTCTTGAGAGCTTTGGGAATATAAGAAAAACTTAGAGTTACCTCTAGAACTGCAGTTCTAATAAACTAAAGGAGGGATGTGTAGTAAAACATTTAAACCCATTTCCCCTTTTTTATTTTTTTTTGTGGAGGAACAGTAACTTATTCTGAAAATGGGCTAAGGCATTGCTTTATTTTGGTGTCTTTTTTTGGTCACAGCACCAAAAGAATATTTGATTCTGTTTCATACTGAGATAAGATTTTAGCCTAAAATTAAAAACCCTTTCTGAGGAGTTCTTAAGCATATTTCTATCTTTAGAGTATTATACTGATGCTACTGATTTAATACTTACGAGGCTGCAATAGCAGTGGAATTACTATCACCATGGAAGTAGTGAAGGACAGATTATGCAGAAGCAGTAGCAGTGATATTCTGGGCTTTCAAACCTCCCCTAATGTGGTACCATTATTCAAGCACTTCTGACAGTGATGGAAAACTTCATTGCAGCCATTCAACCCTGGTGCTACTCTACAAGTTTTAGTAGAGAGGGAAATATGAGCACAAAGAAAGATTATGCATTCTTATTCACTCTTGTTTCCTTACTGCACCAATAATATATGGAGGGATCCAACTTCCACTTTTGTAAGAAGGATATGTGACTGAATTTATTGCCAGTGTACTTTTTGGAAACCTGCAGGCTGCATACTGATTGAAAGAAAAGTAGTTAGCTTAGTTAGTAGTTAGCTTAGCTGCTAACTATGAGTATATGTGAAACTGATAAGTTNTTATCTGTAGCTTCTAGGATATCCATAGTGGCTTGAGACAGAGCCTAGCACCCCTATTCCTATCTCACTTCCACAGCCTTCTACTGTGGCCAACTCTTGTGTGTTCATAGGCAAGAGAGACCTTGTATTTGAAAAGGATAAGGCAATTTTGGTAGGTGAACTAATTTACATCCATAACCTGATTCCTACCCAATATCAGTGAATACCAGTATGTTGACTAAGCAGACAGGTGGTCTGTCCTTGCTTTGATAAAAACACCATCTTGGTGCCCTCAGAGCAAAGGATAGTACTACTTCTGTTTTGATATTAAGTGCTTCAGGTCTGTATGAAGAAAATCCTGGTTTCAATTCTTGCTGATAGGAATTGTATCCATGTATGGATAGCCACATATTTTTTCAGGATGGCTTAGGGACAGGATTTAGTCTGAAGATTTTATTGTCCATATATGTTCAAGGATAAAAGGCATAGAGGGAGTGTATGGGCATTCACATTTAGACTAATGATTAAATTAAGCAATATTTAGTTTGTTGACAGTAGTGTCTTTTTAGTCAGTGAAGAGGACTAAGATCTTCCAGGGAATGGTTTGAAGCTGGAAGCTAAGTCAGCCTCGTCCAGTGGGCAATTTGGAGCCACCTGCACCTCCTGGTGATTGTCAGGAGCATTGCCTGATTGAGGCTTCTTAAATCAATATCACCACATAGTCCCCAGAACAACAACATCAACAACAACAACATAATAATAATAATAGTAATAAAGGCTACATAACTCTGCAGTATCAAGGCTCTGGGCAAGTAATTTATTTACCAGAATTTCATCTTTCCAGTAGTATGTAGCTAATAACAGTCACCTTCTTGCCAGAAGGCTTTAGGAAGTGAAGTCATGAATGTCTGTAATGACTTTAATTTCATAAGTACAAAGGTATTGTGCAAACATGCCAATGAAAGAATTGTGAATTTCTGTTTATTAGCCAAAACATTACAGTAATAAGTGGCAGTAACATGAAATGTTTTTCAAAATGTTAAAGGCCAGATTGTCTGGCTGGTTCATTTTGGTTGAATCACAGCAAGCAAATTTTTCCCTTTTATGTGTGGCAATTAATTTCCTGAAAGAAATAAAAGAAGTCAAATCCATGGCATATGTGTAAATTTAAATGTAGTTATTTAGATAGATATACCATCAATTCAATTAAAAATGCCACACCAAAGGCATTTTATTTTATTCCGACTGCTGTAAATGTGGCTATTTAAACTGCAATAAAGAAAATTAACTTAAATAGGAAGATATGCATGTATTTACAAAAATAAGTGTGTGCAATGTTCTATCCATATGTGATCAACTCTTACTATGAAATTTCAAAGTGTTATTAACAGTTGTCTCTCCTCTGCTTTGATTTTTCTGTATTTGTTGAGAAAAGCACTTTGAGGAAGATAACTGTGTTTCTTACACCAGTACCTTCATATTCAGAAACAGTGTGAAATGATGAACCTGATCCTTAAACAACAATGAAACAAATGCTCTGTCTCCTGCATCAGCAATAACTGGACTGCTGTAAATGTGGCTATGATGTAAGGGTTTATAGGCTTGGTATTCATGCACTGTACTTCAGATTCTTTTGTAATTTCCATAAAAGTGACAGAATAATTAGGCCAGAATGATGAGGCTGACATTAAGAAATTATACTG
The DNA here is from genome assembly GCA_013397295.1 of Polioptila caerulea. Classification (NCBI taxonomy): domain Eukaryota; kingdom Metazoa; phylum Chordata; class Aves; order Passeriformes; family Certhiidae; genus Polioptila; species Polioptila caerulea. Next base: position 54,171 of record VYXF01001705.1, read on the forward strand.
GTTTACTCATAATTTCATCTCTCTCTCTCTGTATGGCTTCAATATCTGCAGGCTGGTAACAGGTTACCTAGTTTATGATACTCTCCATATGTGATGTTTTGCTTCTTTCATTTCTATACAACAGAACTAGATAACTACTTTATGGACATTACAGTCTCTTAGTTGCTGTAGGAAGAAATAGTAAAGCTAAAATTTGCTTGTGTGCTAAAAAATGATTAATTCTTTAACTAAAAGCAAAGAGATGATGCTGACCCTGTGCTATGACAGTATGATGTGTTTACCCTGTTAAATGTTGTGATGAGTTTTATGTCAGTGCAGTTTCCCTTTGGCCCGTGCATTGAGAAATGTCATTACAGCTGTGACTGAAACTGTCCCTTTTCAGATGGCTTTCCCTTTGCACTCATGCAAATGTCTGGAGTTGTGGCTCCTGTGGCTTACCTTGGCAAGTGGCAGGATGTCAGTGAAACACTGCTGGCATTGCACTTAAGATCTTTGATGAGATTCCTGTTTTAGAATCTTATTGTTGCTGAAATTTTTTTCTAATTATGTAATTATGGCATAAGTCTCTTCATGCTATACAGGAGTGTTCATGTGATTATCAACTCTATACATATGATCAGAATTTTTCTGGTTTTAACTGTGTCTTCTGGCATTTCATTTCATATAAACTTAGAGAGAAAGAGAGGTGTATGTACTAGAGAGGCCTAGTGACACCCATGTCATTGGAATATGATTCTGTTTCTTACTGGAGTAAGAAGGCAATATTCCTTTTGAATTTGAGTCAGAAGCATTAAGACGGGTATTATCAGGAAAAGAATTGTAATATGCATCCCATATAAAAGAATGAAATAAGTTCTTGGATGAGGTTTGAAAAGATGTAGTATATTATTTGGGTTTAAAAGGCATGGAGGAAATGCAGAGGAAGAACACTTTTTATCTGAAGAGACTAAATTATGTGTGAGGAGATAGAAAGATATTGAAAAGAGGCCAGTTTTAAATAACAAGTGAAGGTGAAAGATCCAAAAAAACCGAAATTGTAGTTTTAACAAGGTCAATTTTAGGTGTGTAAAAGTAGAGTGCAGTCATTTTTTCACTGTAGGGAATCATCAGAAATATATGAGAAGGGAGCATCATCTGGTCACGAGAATAGAATATTATTTTTTTTTTATTTTAAGTGAACAAGTATTCTCAAGTCAGAGCAGAGAGAGAATGAGGACTTGCACTTCTGATCTGGGTGTATAATATGTAACGTTGCAAATTGGCTTCCAAATCCACTCAGCTTGGTCTTAACCTGTTTGTTTTGGAGCCCTCATGTACCTTGAGAATGATTGTTCTCTGCCCTTCTATAAATAATGCCAAACAATCCCAGAGCTCTGACAGCTGCTGCTTTGATCTGAACATACAAAGCAACGTCCAAGCCTTGGAATATAAAAGAGGAAATCATGCTCAAAACCACAGCGTGTGTGTGCATGTAATTTTTTTTGTTGTAGATTGGAGCCATTTTTCTTTACCTCCTGACTCCTGGGAGAGCCTCTGTCTTTAGAATTTCTCTGCTGCAATTGCTGAACACTCTTGCACGGTGTATGTTCACTGAGTGCATCTGTCAATTGGCGTATGAGCCTTAATGGTCCTGCAAGTTTTTGTGTCTTTACAGAATCTATCTTGCAGGTCAGTCAGTCATTTGTTCTTTCACTCTGTCTAATCTTTTTATGTTTTTATTGATTTGTTCATGCCAAGGGTACAGAAGAAAGAAACCATTTTAACTGCTTTGTAAATGGCTCAAACAAGACAGCTGAGCTTGCATGTCCTGTCTTTTCAAGGCAGGTCTAAGATTGCGTTACTACTTTCACCGAAAACACTGCCAAAAAATGTGAGTGGTAATGCAAAGAGATTTTCAACAGGAGCAAGTATTTTTTTTGCCTAGATAAAAATAAGCACCAGGTTTAAAAATCTGTGCCTAGCATTGCTCATTGAATTTTTCTTTCTCCATGGCACTCTGCCTCTTCCATGGCTTTGGCTGCTTTTTTCTGTGGGAAAGATATAAATTAGGCAGTGTCAGTGAAGTTCAATTTCTACAGCTTTTGGGCAGCTTGAGACAAAAGTTGGGGTGCTGATGCGGGAAACTAAATGCAGGTACAGGAGGTACATCCAGTCACATGAAAGGACAAGGACTCTGCATTTCCGGTAAAAATAAGGGCAAATGTGACTCCACCATTTGAGTTATCCAGGATCCTTTCTGTCCTCCATACCCCGTCATCAGCAGTGCAGTGACTGCTGGTGTCCAGTGCCCTTTCCCCAATCCATTGCTTTCAGTCATTTCAAAGGAGATTTTCCTCTTTAGTACTAACAAGCAATGACTTTGCTTGCTTAACAGAAGGGACTTAGGCGTCCATTTAATTTTTCTGTGCTTTCCAATGTTGTTCCTTCACTGGCCATAGAGCTCGCACACCCCTGCAGAGTGCTGGCACTCACACCCAAACTCAGGCTGCCAGCTGAACCCTGTGTGTTCAGAAATATCACTCTCTCTATGCTCTACACTTCCACTTTTCAAGCAGACCAGTAAGACCATCAAGACTGTGCCTGCTGGTTGTGGTACTTGTTACTGGACTGTTCTGGAGGATTTTAATTGCTGGAAGTACAGATTTTATTACAGCAGAATTGTCTGCTCAATCTTTATGACCTTCTAAAGTCAAATCTGATGTGTGAGACAGAAGACTGTCCTTGATGTTTCCTCAGATGGGCTCGGGTTTTTGAAACTGGTGTTTAACTTTTGACATATGGATTTAAAAACGCAAGAAGAAGGAATGTAGAAGTATCCTCTCACGTAAAAGCTCTTCACTTCCCTCTAGCCTCCCCACAAAGAGAATTAGTTCCCTCAAAATACTTCATGTTTTTAATCTTACTCTCAAATTCCTGTTTTTTGAGTCATGAGAGATTCATCCTGTTAATTAGATTAATTTTGATCCAAAAGGGATCCAGTTGGGAAGGTAAAGTTTTGCTGCTAATTGGTTTTGTGTTGATACTTCTTCCAAGCCAAGAATTCTCAAGGGTGTTTTGGACAGAAAGTTTCAGAGCAGGTAGTGCTAAATGGAACCAATTGTCTACCTGCTGCAGAGCAAAAGCCCACAAGCATCCCCTTCCCATTTGACAAATGTAACATTTTTTTCTTCACTCATTATAATTGTTCATCTGGTGAAAATTCTTGGTAGTCTATTGCTTGCTAAACACTGAACTGTGATATCTGTTAGCATCTTCCCCTTAATATAAACATGGAAAAAATAATCTGAAGGCTGAACTACTTCTGCTAAGAAATATTTATTCTCAGAAGGAATCTGACTCTTTGTTGTATACTGACACTGAATATTTAAATTACAACTTTCTAATCTTTCATTTACAGCACCTAGAGGACGTAGAATAAATTAAAAATAAAATGCAACAATATTCCACCTAGTGAGGGGATCTGACAGGGAATCAATATTTTTCAAAATGTGGGGTTGGTTTTCCAGATCCCATCTTTGTCAGGAGATGTTCTGTGTTCAATACTCCTAAGGCTATATATATCAAAAACCAAATACCAGTTCTAATAATCTAAGACAGTCTGAAGAAGCACTAAGGACAGTCTGCTGTCTCACACTTCAGACTTGACTGTGTCCCTGCATAGAAGGGCATACAAATTGAATAGACAATTTTGCTTGTAAGCCTGTACTTCAGTATTTCAGTGTTAGTCACAAACTGAGAATGACTAGGAAGGATGTGAATCACTGCTAGTGGGATTCTATGAAAAATATTGCTAGAAAGAGGCCTTGCAGGTTTGGTAATTGAATTGTTAAGTGTCACCCTGACGGAAATAAGTGACTAATAGCAAACCTCAAATTCAGATGTTATGCTTCAGAGCTAGTCTTAAATGCTGAGTTGAAGACTTACTGTTTGATTTGAAAATCATGGAAACAGCAGTCAGTGTGGACAAGACACTTGAGCAAGCCCGACAAAGTGTTGGGACAATGACCACAGAAGTCATGGAATCCACATTAGTACACACAGGTCATGATCAACAAATATAAGTACTCCACAGAGTCACCCATCTTCTGCCAAACACGTACACATTGAATTGTCTATGATTTTCTGTTTTCAGGAGTTCAGTCTTACTGGTACATCTTTAGGCATTATCATTTGCTTTACATCCTGTATTTTGAGGCCTGAAGATTCCACTATGATCTGTCCTCCCATATGACACAGGACTGATTTCTGTGTTTAAATGCCCTTTGAACTATGAAACATCTGTGTAGAAACTTGTTGTATCTGTATACATCACCATTTAGTACATTTGTCTTAAAATTTGTGCATACATTAAGGATTTACAAGTCCCTTAAAATCATAAGGGACATTTGCCAATTATATGTGAAATATATGTAGTAAAGCCATAAATTAAGTCCAAGTTATTCAAATCCTGTCTATGTACCTTTTTTCAGAACCAATAATCAGTGAACCCCATTCCCAGTGGTCAAAGTTAGGCTCATCCTCTTCGGCATTATTTGGATCCTCTGGTAGTATTGTTGGAATAGCATTACCCTGAATTGTACCACTGGGGTTTGATACATTGGTGACTTGACATCAGAACACTGCCTTTTTATAGACCATCTCAGTGCCAATTTTTAACTAGAGTTTGCAAAAAGCTGTGCAGTCTTCAGCTTGGACCAGTCAGTCCCATACCATGTGCATCCTCAGCAGATAGAGACTTTGGTGGGAGCTGTAGTCCTCCTTGAGGTTCTTGACAAAACTTTGGGCCTTCTGCAGCAATGTGGGAGTTGGTTTGCACCTAAGATGTTGCCAAGGTATGAATAAAGTAACTTGAGTCCTGAATGTAGTCAGAATCCCCTGAGAGAGGTGAGAACCAGTGCTGGTATAGCTCTTCTGTGTGAATGGGGATATGCCTTGATATCAAGGTGGGACAGATGGGACCTTGGTACCATTTTTGCATTGCCAGATCATGCAGACAGTAGCCCTAATCAGTAGCGGTAAGGACAGAAGATGTGTAGACATTTCTTTTCCCAAAGGTGTGACCCCAACAGCTGGGAAAGTGAGATTGAAGTCCTGTGACTGCCCAGCCAAAGGCCTTTCCCTTGTGGCATGGCACCCTTCTTTTGTCCTCAGCCATTCAGGGGCTGTCTTTTCTCTGGAGGTAACTAGCTGTGTGTCTTGTAGGAGCTTCTACCAGTCTCTGCATTGTGATATTCTGTCTTTTCCCCCACGCCTTCAGCAGCAGTAATAACTCACCACTATCTAGCAGGTACCATTGCCACTGCTTTTATAGACTGAGGCCTTTTCATCCAGGTCTCTTGGCTCATTGTATCTCTGCTATTAAAAGCCCAGGCAAATACTACATTTGAAAGGTCTTCTCTCCTGTTAAGTAACAGATGGAGTGGGGCAACACCTGCAACCACTGAAGTGCTGAGGTTCAGCTGGTGTGGGGCCATTTGGGGCAGCTTCGAAGAGCTGTGCTAAGGGTGCTGCTGCTGCTGCAGGAGGCCTGGGGCTGTGCCCTGGGGCTGCTCTCTGCTCAGAGTCTCCCCTCCAGGAGCAAGAGATGTGGGCAGACAGGCTCTGTACAGCTGCAGGTCAGTGGGGCTGGAGAAGACACAGGGCTTGTGGGCTTGGCTGTGCTGGGAATGTGTGGGTTTTTTTCTCCTGTGCACAGTTCTTTCCCCTTTCTTTTTTTTTCCCTGCAGAATTTAAACCATCTGCGAGGAAAGTATGCTGATGGTTTCTGGTTTGTACAGCTGCTTTAGTTAGAATTTTCCCTTTTTTGCCTTCTAGACTGGAAATTTTGCCATCCATTGTGTGTTTACAGAAAGGCAGGGCAGGCTTAAAGCAAGTGCCTGGAACAGAAGGGGTTACCAAGAGGAGTGACAAAATAGGGAGTGAAGGTGGGGCTTTAAAGCCTTCTTGTATTCAGAGCTCTAGCCTATGCTAATCTTTCTTGTGATGCAACTTTTAAGAAATATTTAATAACCTGGGATGCTGGTGTTTGCTTTTATTGTCTAATGCTACTTACTTTTATTAAGCTCCAGTGCTGCACTTCTGAGGCTTATTTGTGGCTGCTTGTCCTGAATATAACTGAATCTACTCTTCCAGCCCTCTCAATTGAACATATAAAAAATACCCAGTCAGTTTAAGGCTCTCTGGGTCCCTCCTGCTTTCCTGGCTGAATGTTTCATTGCTATCTGCTCTCTCATTTATATAACTTTTACTTAGCAGAGAGGACTTTCTCCACACTGGTGTGGGAAGGCTGCACAGCTGGGCTTGTGCTCAGAGCTCTGTATTCCTTATGCCTCAAGGTGCAAACTGGCACCACTGGAGCTGTCCCAGCACACATGAAGCTTTCTGATTTACTTGAGGCACACAGATGAAACAGTATTTTTCTTTGTATTACACCTGAAATGACATATTTCAGAGGGTTGTTTTAGAAGACATAGCCCTACCTGGGAGCATGAAGTCTAAAACTGCCTCTTCCTCCCTCCTGTTCATGTGTTACTCATTTCATTAGGACAGACAGTAGCCTGAGGGACTCCTGTGGCATTTTATCAGTGGAAGTAATTCTTTTTTACCAGCCCTGCTGACTCACAGTGTTTCTGAAGATATGCATTTTTCCTTCCTCTGCTGTCCCCCTCGCCTGCTAAGTGGCATGCATCTGTGGGGATGAAAAGAGTCTAAAGAAATGGTTCTTGATAGTGAAATAGGTGGTTGAACACAAAGGGAATGAATGCAGGAAGACAAGGAGGGAGAAGGAATAAGAAGGTGAGCAAGAAGCAGGTAAAGCAGTATTTAACAGAGAGGGAAGAAAACTAACAGAATAAAATTTGTAAGCTGTGAACATTGTAAAATATTGCTAAATATAAAAGGTCAGTATTACTGGATCAGTTCAGCTTTCTAAAAAGGACAGAAAATGAAACACTGATTTCATCTATCCCTGTGGGGGAGTGCCCCTCCTCTTCAGTGTGTAAACAGCATTTCTGGCTGTGAACCTACGTTCATAAATTGTAAAGCCAGCAGGAATCATTATGACACTGTAGCCTGAACTGTGGTATATCGTAGGCCATCACACTTCAGAATTGCTTTCTGTTTGCTTTAAAGCTTATCCTGAAGAAAATAACCTGGTTTCAGAAAGTCTCCTTGAGTTTAAAATCATGTCTTAAATGTGAACTCCAGTGTGAATCTGTCTGCTGCCAAAGGTAACTGTACTTATCCTTACCTTTTCCTGATGGTAAGCTGCTGTTCTTGTTTAGTGTTTTGTCATTTACTGCAAATAATGGGCTTAATAATTAGCTTCTGTGAGTTCTTCCTGTAGAGCTTGACTGGGCCCCTACCATCAGGGAGCAAGGGTTCTTTATTTTCTGCATGTACTGTGACTAGAGCAGCCTAATGGAAAACACGATAGTGGGTTTGGATGTGGAAGTCAGAACCAAAGTACTTTATGTAGATCTCTTGAGTATTTAATGGGAATAACTTTCAGTTTCTGAATTGTTGTATTGAGGCTGGTGATCTGTTGTTAACTGGACCTATATCCCAGCTATTTTTGTTTTGGAGGGTTTTTTGATAATGTTAAGGTTTTTAATCCACGGGCATGAAGTAGTTGGAACTTGATAGCATTTGAAGAAAATCTTCCTACAGAGGAAGATTTTATATCTGCATTAGTAGCTAGGTGTGCAGCATTTTGGCCACCAGTTTTTCTGGGTCTCTTTCTGACTTGGAAGCTGAAGGATTTCTTTCTGGACAAAACTAGACAACAGGTAATGTTGCATTTGTCAGTATTGGGTTCTGAAGCAAATATATCTGGGATATGTAGCTATAAGACCATAAGCCTTTCTTACTCAATGGAAGGAATATATTTGTAAAAATCACCTGCATTTTCCCTTATTTTATCTGGCTGGGACATACAAGGGTGATGAAGTATGGTGTTATTTGAGACTGGTTGTGCATAGTGAAATGTATGAAAATCCTTGTGGCTTTCTGTGTGGTGCTTAAATGTGCTGAGATAGAGTTACCGAGTATGGTCTTTTTTGGGTTGAGGGGAAGGAAATAGAAATTGGGAGATTCAGTGCAAGCAATGGAAAAGAATACTATAGGAATTACATGTGGATTTGTTTAAAACACAAAAAGCACGACAAAACCAAACAAACACAATAAAAAAATACTATAAACTTGGCTATGGTGAGTAAGTTTAAATTCTGAAAGATTTATTCACTTTAAAAAAAAATCCATTATGGAGTGTGAGTGATGAGTATCTAAAATGATCACTTGTATTGTAGAGACAGGAATGGTAATCAGCAAATACCTTACTCTGTATTTGGAAAAGTGCCAGTTACGATCTCAAAGTAGTTCAGTGGCTGTGATCATAGAGTATCCTGCGTGTGTAATGTGTACTGTGTACACGGGTCTTAAGCCTCTGAGACCTAAATATTTATTACAAAAATATTTTTGTAAGGTGAAAGAATTGATCTGTAAAATATCAGTTCTGATTTCTATTAAAGTCTAGACAATGGAAAAATAAAGGGCAGAGTCAGTTAACAGCTGTGGCAGTGACACCCTTGAGGAAGGGGAAAGATGGCACCGTGGATGATGTGTGCCATACATGCACCACTGTATTTGATCAAGAGCATGGAAGAGGTAATGGGTGTAATGTTATGAGGGGATAAAGAACATAGCTGTTAAAATTACCCAAAAAGGTAATGAAGAGACAAATACTGGTGTGGGAAAATCAATCAGCCTAGATTTTTTTTTAATAGCTGGTGAGGTGGGCTCATTTGGGTAATTGATTTCTTAATACAGCCTGTGGCAAATTCCTGTTTCTAGTAACAAAGAGCATTTCTTAGTTTGGAAGCAGTAGTTCTGAAAGGGGAGCTGAGAAACTTTTTAGCCAGTTAAGCATATGCTCCCTCTAATTCTGTAGCTGAGAAAACTGGGCTGTACAAGTAGAGGAATGGAATTACCTTGAATGTGACATTGGAAATCATTAACAAAATAAGGATTTAAGGTTTTGTCCTAAGAATCAAAAGTAGCATTTCCTAGTAAACTTGAAGTGGTTCAGAAGGAGACTATAAAAATTATGTGGGATCTTGCTTCCTAAGGATGTGTACTTTAGGAGTGTCATAACTTGAGTAGTGAGACAAGGAAACTCACTCTACAGAGTTTATAGAAGTGAAGGTTAAGAGGGGAATTGAAGACAGCCTACAGATACTTCTTCAGGGAAGAGATCTCTGATTGCTTCTTAATCTTTTGGAGCAGAAAATGTGTAATGAGAATTGATGACTGAAAGTGAAAGCTAGGCAAAATGAGACTTAAAATAAGGAACCCATCTCTAACAGTGTGAGTAATTAATCACTGGAACAATTTTTTTAGTTGGATGGGAGATTTTCCGTCACCTGGAGTCTCTAAATCAGGGCTGAATGTCTCTCTAAAAGATAAGCTGTGGTTCAAACTGAAACTATGATCTGAGTGTAGAAATTACTGGATGAAGTTCTGTGGCCTGCGTTGTGCAGGAGGTCAGTGCATGTGATCATAATACTCATTCTGCCCAGAAAAATGTATTAATCCATTCTTGGCTCTTCTGGAACTGACCTTGTTCAAACTTCTTGATTTTGTGTGTAAATAAATGAGTGATATTTACTTCTCTGAAGCTACAAGACCTTGATTAATAATAAAGACCGAGAGGGCTGCAGAAATACTGTCAGGAAATATATGGTACTAGAAATTGTGGTCTCTTTGCTGGTATGACTGTATGTATAGCTTCCCTGAAGCTACATAAAATTGTGTGAGAACTTTTCTCCTGGTCTGCCCCTACCCAACAATGCCAGGAGCTTCTGTTGTAAAGATTGTCTGAAGGGGAGGTGGGAACATGGCATCACTTGGTGGGATGCCATACTGCTTGCTGCTCTCTCTGAACTAGATACTTGCCAGCTCTAATTACAGTTTAGCAGCATTAATGATAGCTGTGAGTACTGTTATGGGTTTGTTAACAAGAAGCTTGCACTTAGATATAAAAGGGCACGTCAACCTAAGTCCCTGTGTTCAGTCACTTCTAACTTTCTTATCACCTCAGTGGTGTAGTTGTAATGATAAGCACCTGGAAATCAGACATTTTTTGTCAGGGTTCAGGGTTTGCTGATGGAAGGAAAGGTTGTAATTCCTTCTGATTATGGTATTAAACTATAATTTGTGATCTTTGAGCAATAGTGAATGAATAAGTGAATCCTGTATTATGAGTGGTGTGCCCTTTTGATGTTTAAACACTGCTCATGTCTTTCAAGAAGTAAATCATCTTCTCAGGATGTGCTTTAAGTCAGGCTGTGTCATCCTGTAATGTTCAAGATAATTCTGACAAAGCAGAGAGGGCTTTAAAGACTCAGGCACAGAACTCATCACCTCCATCCAGCTTCAGTAACTGCTGCTGATTCTGTCTCTAAAATCTCACCCACAGTACATCAGGTATAGCAAACAACTGTTAGTTTTAGGCAGTACCTTTCTGTGTTCTGCAGGTCCAGAATGTCCGGGGAGACAGTTTCCATAATGCTGGAAAGAAAGCATAGTGTTTTAACTTTTAGCAGGTTTATAATATGTGCAATCATTATACTTCTCTGTACATTATACATAACAGAAACAAGCCTTTCAACAAGTTGAGAAACAGTTCAGTTTATATCTGCAAATCAAAACTTATTCCCATCTGTGCCAAAAAATAGATTACTTGAGCAGGAAAGGCAGTTTTGTATGTTGAAGAGAGAAACCCATGTCTGTTTGCTGCTCTGGTGCCTCTGTAAGTCCTGACTTCCATTTTGCAGTCAACACCTAGGTGCCTCTGTGGTCCATCCTCTCTAGCATGACTCTTTGTAGAATTGGCACTTCCTATTTCAGTATCAAAGGTGCCAGTGTCCAAAAGTTACTGACCAGTACTACTGCCACCTTTGCATTTTGCTGTGGGCTACTGTGAGGTCTAAGGCCTAAATGAGGTCAAAAGGGCACAGTACAGAAGTAAATTAATTTAAATTTTCTTTAACTGAGATTGCTTAAAATGAGAGAGTGCTTGGTGAAGGTGCAGGGTTGACTGGCTGCAGGAGTGTTTGCATTGTGCTTACTCGTAGAGCAATTTGGATGTTTGCAGAAGGGACAGGAGTTTTCCATACTGCTGGGCAGCTTTCTTTCTTGAACTGCAGGAGTGTTTGCAGAAGAGTGAGACCCTCATGTTACTTTTATGTCTTGCCCCTCCTTCTCAGGCAATGGAGGAAGAATCCATTATAGCCATGTGCCTACTACCAAACTGAGAGTGTAGACGTAAAATTTAAAATAGTTTTTCCTCAGGACATTTGGCTGAAGGTGAAGCATATTGGTTTTGGTTTTTTTTAGAGTGGAACTTCCCAAAATTGGGAAGAATTCCCAGACTTCCAGAAAAGGTTAGAATGATGGCTGTTTTTGATGCATAGTCATTTTATTGCTTTGACTATTAGGCCTACATTAGGCTTTCTCTGCAATGCTGTCAACACTCTACTAGCTTTATTTTATGCTTAATTTTTTTAACATTTCCAATTCTTTCTGTTGGTGCATTTGGACATAGCTTCCCTTTGCTGGAGTTTATCTAAACCAGATGGGAGTTTTCTGCTGTCAGCACCCTGATAATTAGTAACTGAACAATTCTTTGTCGTGTTATCTTGTGGTTTTGCAGCTAGCATACTTCCCTCATTCATTTGAGGTACCCCTCCTCCAAGAGACAATCTAAGTCAGCTGTTTATAAGTACAAGTGGTCCTCAATCTTCTCAGTGTTCTCTGGGGTACAGCACTACCTCTTCAAGCCTCTGCCTTATTAGCCATTTATTTTCCTATTGGTACCAGAAACTTCTCAAAAAAATTGGATTATGCCTTTCTGGTATAGGTTGGGGATGAAGCTACAATGTTCTGGTAATACAGACAGTGCAAAATTGAACAGACACTAAATGACTGCTTTTATGTAAAACTGTACTTCTCCAGCAGGCGACTAATGTCTGAAAATGAAGCTAATAGATGTGCTAGGCTGCAGGAATAAACAGCTGTTCTATGTCTGATAGAGAGAAAGCCATCATTTTCAACTGGAGCAAAATAATTTTTAACCAAAACATCTTGAGAGCCAATCAGGTGAAAAACTGAAGAGTAGGATGGGCTCATATGAAGTCCATTTCCTCCCCAGCCTTATTGCATTGTTTGCAATAAATTTGGTACTTCCTTTTTCCTTTTATAAACAAGTGTACAGTCACATTTCTAGTTTTTTGTAATGTTCACTTTCAGGAGAGATTTAAGAGGAGATATACTGGGTGCTATCTCATTGCTATCCTGTAATACCTTTACTGGATGATCTAGCGGATGCTGTAAATCCTTGAAGTCCATTTCCTTTTGTACACAACTAGAACTAGTGAGAATGAGCCTTTTTTAAGGTATTGACTTCAGCAGGTGTGGTTGCGGAACAGTCTTGAAGGAGGCTGTCTCAATTTGAACATGTAAGTAAGGCCAGGTAATTGGCCTTTTCATCAGTGCTTTAGTTGTTTTCAATTTTTGTTGTTCCCACTGGTCCAAAGCTGGTTACATTATCATGTGGTGCAACTTCTTTTGGCACTTGGAACTCCTTTGCCATAGTGATTTGTGCTCTGTAATTTTTGTTGTTTTGCAGTGTTCATATTCAGCCTTTGATCCTTCTTTTTCTAACACTTGCTAACCACTCTTTGGCACTTCTGAGTGTGAAAAGAACTCCACTGATGGGCAGTGCTAACTCAAACAGATATTGTTCTTTGCTTGCCACCACCCACTGCCTGTGTGCTGCAGAACACCTGGCAGCTTTTAATCTTTTACTGTGATGTAACATGCAGGCCCTCTTATCTGCCCTTTTTTTTTTTTTTCCTCTTTAAGTAATAAAACTAATCTCAGCTGGCACTTTTCTGAGATTTGATTAATTTCTGTCCTTTTGTCCCATTCTTCATTCTAGTCCAACTGAATGTATCTTTGTATAGCTGAAAGTCACTTTGGCTTTGGTTTCAGTCTTCACCAATGGATAGTTTTTTATACTTAGTAATTTTGTATTTTTTTCCTTTGTTCCTCCTTATTCCCTTTTGTTCAAAGTGTGTCCCCATGAAGAGCTGTTGATTTAGCTCAGCAGACTGATGTGCATGATTTTCTGAACGGTTTCTGTAGACTGGGCACAGCTTTCTTACTGTGTTTTGTATTCTTCTAGGCACTCATGTGACTCACAATTCTCGTTGTTAATAAACAAGCCACAAGTATTGCTTGTTGCTTCCTAAACCTATTTCCTAGATGCATAAACACTGTTCTTATTTCGGTGGGAAAATGAAGCTTTGGATAGCTCTTTGCTTTCTGAAAAGCAGAGTCCCATGGGAGAACTCTCAGAATTACACTCTCAGAGGAATACATTCATTGATGGTTGGGGAGAAAGTCCAGAAAACAAAGCAGCTGAGTTCAGTTTAGCTCAGGCAGTATTTTGAGATTTACATGCACCTTAACACTTTTCAGTTTCCTATTTCATAAAATGAAGACAGTTGGATTTTTTTTTTTAGTGTTTAATTGGCTTTTTCTAAAAGAAGAATTTATAAAGTTACAATATTTTCTTGATATGTTTTGAGTGTTAGTAAATAACTGAGAGTGGAAATTAACTGAAACTAATCTTTACTTCTAAACATATTTATAATTTTAAAGCTGAGATGGATGCTGCTGATGTGAGATTTCATGGTGGTGGGGAGGAGATAGTTCTCTTCAACACAATTTGATTTTTTTCTTTTATGCCATCCTCCCTGAAGTGTTTCAGTAACACGTGATTGATGCACTCTGTTATGAATACTGCTATACATCTCTGTGGATTGATCACTTTTACAGCAATATATATTCTTACTGAAAAGACAAATGATGCAAAGGATCATCCTGTCCTGTAGAGACATGAGGGATACTCCCCTGCTGGACACTGGATTTTTGGTTGTGTATTAACACCAGCATTGGTTCTTGATAGCATAGAAAAGTATTATGCACTGATCATGCTGAGAAAGAGTTCAAGTGCTTCTGTAGGCTAAGGGATTCAGTTTGTGTTTGTCATGCAGAAAGCAAGGGGTACTGTTTTGTTAGTCAATATCTGGTCATAAATACTTTAAGAGAAGTTATTTACTCAAGAAATCTTTATAACAACAAAGTCAAAAAAGCCATGGGATTTGAGATTATTGTCTTTATGATATTTTGGATGGCTTATGAGAAAGAAAGCATGAAATTAAAGGTTCCTGCTACAATCAGTTTATTTGCTGTCTAAATGGAGTGCATCTTGGCTTTTGTTTGTGCATTTAACCATAACTAGTAGTAGAAGAAGAGGCTATCTATATCTGCTGTAGTTTTACCTACACCCTTACTACTTTTTCTGATTACCTTTGTTTCATTCATATCACAAAATTTCAAGTAAAGTTTAAAATTATGAACATCTAAGTATATGTAACCTAGAAATTTTGAATTAGGATTTCCTGAACTTACATAAGAGAGTCTGTAGATGCTGTTGGTTGTGTTTTTACGATTTTGTCTGTGGCCTACCAAATCTCTAATATTAAACAGAAGACAGCAGCATGCTTATGAAGGGTAGATTCCCTTTCTGTGTTGGGCTTTTAAAAATTATACTGCTTTTATATTAGACAGCAGTCAGCATTGGCAATTTGCTTTTCCACAGTAGTATGCTGTAATTTTAGGGACCCTGTATAGTGCTGCTTCTTGCCTTTGCCCATTTCTTATGTCAGTATCACAGTGTAAGATTGTAGTGTTGGACGTATGGAATATCTTCTGGTGGTTGAAGATGCTGCCAATAAACTAACCACCTAACTACCCAAAACATTTTTGAAAGCTTAAAAAAAACCCAAAACAAAGCCTTTTCTCCTTTTTTTTTAATTTTAAATTTTTTGGGGTTTTTTGGTGGTTTTTAATAAGATACTTGAAGAAAATGTAGGAGTTAGTTCCATTACATTTTCCTTACATTTTTGTGTCTTTCTAATTCATAGATTTCCTGTTAACAGAGCATGTATGTATGAGCCATAGCTTCTCATTATTTACTCTGTTTGTAAACTGCTAGGAACAAACAACTTGATTTAAAAATGGTAAAAAATGATCTCTGAGTTTGAACGTCACTGTTCTAAGACTTCCATGCAAAGTCTTGAGAGTTGCCAAAGATATGGATTTCAGTGACACAATAGGGTGATTGATACTGTTGAACATCAGGAAGACCCCTTGAAACCAAGTAATGAAAAGCTTGACAAAGCATTAGAAAGCTAATCCATCTTTTTCTTGTTTTTCCTGGCTATAGAACAATGGATTTTTGGAGGAAATTATATGTCTCTGCCTAATAATCTTAAACAGCAGGTACAATGCATATGCAAACTGACTGCATTAAAATAAACAGAGCTTCTACTGCAAATATGCACTTGATAACCAAGCACGTAATGCATGGAGATCAGCTTATTACACTAGTATGAGTAGCTCTCATGAGAGGTTAAGACACAGGGAGGTGGAAATGTTGGCTTGACTTTTGATGTTGTCCTGATCTTAGCTGGGATACAGTCAATTTTCTTCCTAGTAACTGGTAAAGAGCTGTGTTTTGGATTCAGTATGAAAATGGTGTCAGTAACACACTGATTGTTTTAGTTGTTGCTGTGCACGACTTTTAGCTGCTATTGTGAAGGACTTCTCAGTTTCCTGGTCTCTTCCAGTGAGCCAGTGCACAAGAAGCCAGGACATGTTCAGGACAGCTGGCCTGAACTACCCAAAGGAATGTTCCATACCAGAGATCCCCACACTCAGTATAAAAACTGGGGAGACTTGGCTGGGAGGGGCCAGACACTGCTGGCAGTCTGGCTGGGCATCAGTCAGTAGGTGGTGAGCAATGGATTAGGATTGCAAACCCCAATATCATTGGGGTTTTGTGGATTTTGTTCCTCTCTATCTTTTCCTTTTTATCATGGTATTTTACTTTATTCAATTATTAAACTGTTCTTACCTCTACCCATGCATTTTACCTTTTTCTAACTCTCTTCCCCATCCCACAAAACGCGGACAGGAGTGAGCAAGCAGCTTGTGGTACTTAGTTGTTGGCTGGGATTTAACCACAACTGGATTTGCTCCAGTGCTGGATAGATAAATTTGATTTTGATTAAGTTACATTACATTATAACAGGTCTGAAGTATATGCTAGGTTGAATAGTAAGTGGGACAAATGAGCTATCATTACTCTGTAGAGTTAAAAATACTTTAAAATTGTCTAGGAGATAGATCATGAGGCCATCCTGGAAGACAAGCATTTTTTAATGGGAGGAAATACAGATTGTAACAATTCTTCTGTGTAAGAAAATGTGCTTTTCTGACTTTTTTGGAGGAAACATTATTTATTTAAACACTGATTATTGTGTAATTTCTAATTAACTTATCTTGCAATGTGTACTGAATTGATCCAGAAACATTACAGCAGCTAAGTTAAGGTGCAGTTTAAGTTAAGTGTTTAGGCATGTAAATTCTGTATGTCCCTCATTCTCTATCCTTGATCTGTTACACTCCACTCTTTACAACCTTTCATGGTTTTCTTGGTGTTATTTCTGTAGCCTTATGCATGTAATGTGAGACCAGAACCTGCAAGGGTTTTTAGAGGCATGTGACCTTGTTCCCTTCTTTTGAAATACTACTACACTTGTGGAGCAAAAATCAGTGCCCCATTAGAGTAGCTTCAACATCACTTGGGCTTCCTCTGTGCTTAACAGAAAGACTGTTTTACAAATGAACAGAGAACTTGTCATTTGTTTATCTCTTGACATACCACCTGATATATGAAAGTTATCTCAGCCTGTGTGCTGTCCTAATAAATTGCTAACACAGAGAACAAGAATGAAGGATTAATTACTGAAAGGTACTAAGATGCAGCTGAGATTCAGCTATGTTGAGAAATAAAATACCCAGTTGTCTTAATCTTTAAAAAGTGCTTATGGGACATCTCCCTTCTGTCAACAGTCAAGGCTCTGGAAACAGCCACAGCATCCTTCTGCCTTGTCTGGAGTATTGATAAAAGCTGTGCCAGCTTAAAATGTCTTAGGGGTGATAGGGTTGGAGTGTTTTTTAGAGGGTTTTTTTTAATTACACTCTGGGCCAGTAGGCTTTTTCCCACTGCCACTTATTTTATTTTGAATCCAAAAGTGTAATCAAATGGAGAGTCAAAAAGAAATCTTGAAAAATGCTTGTTTGAAAAATAGGTAAGGTGAATTTGGAAGAACTGATAGTTTTGGAACCTTCTTTCTTTGTGTGTGGAGGCTGCTATGTCCTCTCTACATTCATCCATGCTTATTATAAGATATTCTATTGATATCAATCCTCCACCTGGGCTCATCATTTAACCTGTTGAGTTTCATTATCTCGAGTGATGCCTTTATTATTATATGGGAGATGAGTGGCTTTTTCCCCCTGATGTTCTTCATCAGATGCTTTAACCTGTATTTGTAAGAGATTTTTTTCCCACATGGTGTCACAATTTACCCATAGATCTGTATGTAACTAGAGACACATTAGACTGCAGAGCTACTTTCCTCTTCCCAACCTGTAAGACCAGTTCAAAGTCCATGTATGTGGCTGATGCATGGGATTCAAATATTTATTAGTAAAACCCGTTGTCATTTAGGATTTTTGGAACTTTCCTAAACAGCAGTCCCCTCTGAGAAAAAACCTTCAGCATGTTGTTGTTGCTTCCCTTTTGGTTTTGCTGATGCTATTACATACTCAAGGAAGGAGAGTTTTCTGTGATTCACATTTGTTGATGTGTTTTTCCCCTACTCCGATCCATCAAAGATCTGCAGGTGAAAGATTTGGTTCTTTTGAAAGAAAGAAGAAAAATAAAATTATGCATATTTTCCCTAGTGGATTCTTTTTCTTTTTGTCTTCATCTTTAATCACATAAACATTCATTACCTGTTTGTGTATCATCTCCGCTCTGATCTGAACCCATTTAACCAAAAGGAACTGGTGAAGTTTTAAATTTTTCAGTGTCTGCCTGAGGTTTAAATTATGCATTTTGAAGTTTTAAGACTTTGAAGTAGTTGTTTTCTTTACACCTACAGGTTAAAAGGATCCAGCAGGGAATGCTGTATTCTTGTTTTAGGATTTCAAAAGCTCTGTTTACTTTTAACATGCTTAGGTTTACAGCACAACACTATATAGTGGAGAAATGCATACAAGTAATTATGTCAATTACCATCAGCTCGATGCAATTCTTCTGTGATGCTATGTGATTTAAATGTCATTATGTGTCTGGAGAAGGATGGGAAATTGTTGTTGTTAGCTTCTGTTTGCTGCTAACAGCTGTTTTTATGACTGGTTTTGCTCATAAACAGGTGTTTAGAACATTCCTTTGACTAAGTGATACAGCTTGTGCTGCTGTGAATTAAATTGTCTTGCTTGTCTATGTGGCTTGGATTTCTTTTGTTTTCACTCCTTTAAAGAAAAGAAAAATATAAAAGCAGGAACGCTTCCAACATTTGAAGTTTTGGTAAGTCATGCTTGGAGACACTGGAAGTTTACGATGAGAAAGAATGTGTCCTTCAAGAAAAAGATGTTTTGCTATGGCTATCTGTGGGCATGGCCTCCCAATTAAATCTCGTTTTATGCTGGTTCCTGTCTATTCCTGTTGAAGGAGCTTTCTGGTTCTTTCTCTGCTTTGGTTAGAAGTCCTGTTCCTGTTGCTCTTTTATGCCTGAAGCGTATCTATGGTAGGTGATGGAGGATTGGACATATGCATCAAAAGTAAGTATGTGTTCAGTAATATTCCATGGTGAAAACTTATAAAATGCTTCTGAAAAGTATCATCAGATGGTGCTTCTGAAAAAGGTAAGGTGAATTCTTCCCCTGCCCTCTATTCTCATTCCTAACCTCTGAAAGCAAAGGAGATGCATTCTTTGTGATTTGTGGATTTGACAGTACTTACAGGTGAATGAAAGCCTCAAAAGATCTTGTTGGGTTGTGTTTTTAAGCCATTTTCTGTATGTATTTTGTTCAAAAATTATTTCTCTCCATTCCTTGCTAGTTAATCAGAGACTAGAAGAGCAAATTTCAACCAAATTGGTCACTGTCCTTTCGTATATGATCCAGAATGCTTAATTTCTATTGCAAACAGAAACCTGAGCCAGGGTCTGCTCAGCCATCAAAAACATGCAGAGGCTCTCTGCACTCAGGTTGATGGTGGGGACCATCTCCTGCTTCAGTTGCATGTGTTGTGCCATTTATTTCTGACAAAGCTATTGTTGACACATTTCTGATGCTTTTAATATAGTGGCATTTCATGAGAGAGAGAGTGTTGTCTCAGTTAATAGATTAAGGATGAACAGGAAGAGGTTTAAAGGGAAGCGGGGGAAGAGCTTAGAATGAACCTGGACCATATTTCTGTC
Organism: Polioptila caerulea; assembly: GCA_013397295.1. Classification (NCBI taxonomy): domain Eukaryota; kingdom Metazoa; phylum Chordata; class Aves; order Passeriformes; family Certhiidae; genus Polioptila; species Polioptila caerulea. The sequence continues at coordinate 73,634 of VYXF01001705.1, forward strand.
TCAATTCACTACCTAATCCATATGACCATTTAAAAAAAAATTGTAATTTGAAAAGAAATAGCAGTTCACTGTTACCTCATAGTCACACAGTGAAAGCCTCTGCCCTTCTCTGGATCCTTACCAATAAAACAATGAGAATATTTACTCATAAGGTTGGCAACCCAGCTTCCCCACCCCACACTTGGAATCTCACAAGTTTCTCCTCAAAAATGCTTCTTTTATGTGAAACAACTTTTACCTCTGAGTCAAAGTGTGTGTGAAAAACCTTCAGAAATGGAGGGGAGGCTTTGGTTGAAGGCATATTTTTGCCATGAAATGGAGTGTGGTGGAGACACAAAGAAGTTGTACAGAACCAAGTCACATCCCCTGTTGATGTAGCCAAGTTATGGGGTTACACAGTCATTAATGTGATTTGAAGTGGTTTTGTGTCTGCTTGGTTGGTGATATATTGAAAATCTGTACACTGCATAGCTTTGGGAGATGTACATCTATCTGGAACACTCATCTTCTCATATATGCCTCCATTGGTATTGTCTATGATTTTACTAGGCATACCATTTACTTTTCTTTAAACAGTATTTGTGTGTTTAGACAATGATTTTCTTCCAGATATAATAGAAGATTCCACTGGCACTCTTTTGNAGACAGTATTTGTGTGTTTCGCCAATGATTTTCTTCCAGATGTAAGAGAAGATTCCACTGGCACTCTTTTGTTGCCTCTTGTTTGGTTTAAATTTCATTTGGGAGAAAAAAAGAAACTCCTTGTTCTTATTTATTCATATATTTTTGTTTTATCTTTTTAATTGTTGGTAAGAAAACCAGAGATCCCTAGAGCTGTTTATTAATTTGAAGTGAGAATAACAGGAAAACAATACAGCTAAATTAATGTTTGTACAAGCCAGCAAAACTTAGCAGCGACAGTGTCGTACATGGAGATTTCAGTCTCTGGTACACCAATAAATAACCTATTATAGTTATCTGGATTTTTGGCCTGTGCACACATGTTCTGTAAGATGAGATAGTAAACTCCAATTTATGTGTTGCCTTTCGTAGTTTGGATGTTGTTAGAGCCATGTCCTTGTTCTGGCTTTAGTATCCCAGAGACTTTAAAATTACTACTCCTGAGGTGTGTAAAAGGCTTGAAAACTTTATTTCTAATATCTCAGCTCTTTTTTGCAAAAAGGATGATTTTAAAGTCCATCCTTGGCCCCTCAGGAGGGTTAATATATACCCATTTATGCAGATTCCTCTCTGCCAGTCCCGTTATCACCTAAGTAGCTTTTGGTGGTACCCATGCATGCAGTGATCTCTGGACTCAAGATGAGCTCTTGTGAGTAATTGTCAACAAGATACTGTTCTTAGAAAACTGGATGAAGAATCTGTGTTGCAGGCAGTGGAATTTATTTCATCTTAGTACTTGTTAGGGAGAAGTGAACTTTCCTGTGGAGTAGAGAAGTCATATCTTCAGATTAGACTTCAATAAAGAGATTAAGTGGATGGACTGAAATGTAGTAAGTTTGTGCTTGTTTTCAGACTGGTCCTGACAAAAACTAAACTTTAATTTTCATTTTGACTGGCTAAAGGAATTTATATCACAACAAACAAGCAAACAAACAAAAAAAACAACCCTTAATAAATATAGGAAATTCTGTAGAAATACTCCATGTTCCACTAGGATTGCAAAGGTGTGGATTGACTGGGATCAATTAATCTTGTCTATTATCAGTCTTTCTCACCTTATTGCAAGTGTATTGTAGGTGTAGGGATATTGAAGTTCACTGTGATCCCTTCCAAGCCAGTTATTCAGAGTGGAAACCTACATATTTTTAGGCATTAAATTATTTACAGCTGTAGTTGTGATCTTGTCAGTTGTGTCTGGGTAGCCTGGAAATATGTCAGAGGTGATTCAAAATTTGTGTTCCCTGTAAGTTGCAGGGCTGCTGCTGAAAGCTGCTGGTGATGCTGCTGCTGACTGCTTTCCATTCAGCTGTAGAATCATGTTAGTGTTTCATACTGCCAGTGCTAAAAGCCATTGTACTTTCATCAAGTGAAATTTCATCACTGAAATCTAGAGTTCTGGCCTAGATGAAAAGTGTTATCTTTAGCTCGTGGCCAGACCTCTTGGGCAGCAGTGGATTTCATGTGTTGGAAACGTGTTTCTGGGGTACTTCTTTCCCAGACTGAAGTATGCATAGGAGGACCCTGTTCATCTCTCCCAGGGTTCCCCCTCTCATCCCACTTGTTCAGCAGCAATTTTTCTCCCCAGTGCTTTACTGGGTGGAGAGCTGCGGGCTGGAGGAGCAGAGGAGGAGTGCTGACTGCCTCCAGCCTCTCCAAACTGTTGGGTTGGGATAGCTGAATAGGGTGAGATTCACCTGACTGTAGGGTGGTGTACAGTGTCATTTTAAATGTCCTTTGGTAGCTAGCCTGGCCTGTAGTTGGCACTCCAGGAAAGCACAGCTTTCCTTGCCATTTTACCGGGGCTGTGTAGGTGTCTCGGATAGTGCTAGTGTGTTTTAAGTGGTGTAGATGTATATGCTTAGGCAGCAGTATGTTGTGCTAACTAAAATTTTATGATCCTGGCAAGACTAGGGCAGAGAGGAGATAAATCTAGAGATAAATAGCTGCTGGTGATAAGAGCATGTGATTGTTGAGGATTCCTCAGAAATCTAGGTAGCAATAGCACCTCATCATTTTAATGATGTTTTTGCTATGATTTGATATGGGGTATGGTGATACACCATGTGACTGTCCTCTGATTCAACAGCAAACTGTGTAGCTTGTGAAGGCAAACCTGTCTCTGTTCAACTGGCATTTGCCAAGGATTGGAATGTTAAGTGATACTCCTTACTTTTAAATTTTCAATGTTTTTCTTTTCCAGCTACCCTTCTCAGAGACAGTCTTTACTTGCTATGCTATCCTATCCTCTAGTATTGCTTTATGCTTCACTTAGGAATTAAATGCAGTCTAGTAGTATGTGAAATGATTTGTGTATTTAACCAGTGGAATATAAGTACTTTGGAATTAATTTCATGTCTAGTGATATCTGTTCATGATTAATGCAGTCATTAATTTTGATGGAAATAAAGCTTTCTACCTAGCTCTGTGGCTTTATTTTCGACTAATTGAGTTTGTAGTGAGCTTCTCATCTAGATGGACCCTTTTCTGGAAGAGGAGTAACATGCTGTGGGATGAGCTGGTCAGGAGGTCCTCCCTGCACTCTGCTGCTAGAGAATCTGATGTCTAGCAGGGCAAAGCTGTCAAGTGCAACCCTGGCTGCAGGCCAAGGACTGAGAACTTAGTCTAGAAATTATCTTGTGATTTACAGCCAGAATATTTCTCTTCTTGTGCCTCTGACATAGAATGAGACAGGTTATGGGTGAAAGGAAACTGAACAATAGACTGTAAAGCAGTAATGTTAAAATATTACTTAGGTTTCAAATGTCCTATTTCCTGCATGTGTTGATGCTGGATAATTGCCAACAAGACTGTAAGGGTTTTTACTGCCTCACTTCAATTTTTATTTTTTCCCTCCATTTCACAGCACTCTAGGGTCTTCTATTAATTTTCTTTTTTGAGTTGAAACGAAGCCCAAGAAAGGCTGCTTTATTCTCTGCCCTTTATTTCCCTGGAGGATAAGGAAATAGAAGGGAAAAAATATCCATTGGGGCTGGAGTAATCAAAATTGTTCTTTGGGAAAGCTTTACAGGTTTCAGTTTAAACATGAGAGGAGAAAAGACAGGGGAAAAATCTTCTTCGATACTCCATCTAAATATATGGAGCACTTCAGACTTTGGTTTTAAAACTTGCAGGTTTTGGGCAATGCAAGGCATTTAAAAGCATAATATTCCTTCTTAAATCTTTAGCACTAGTTTATTTTCTCTAGTTAGCTGCAGACTAACTTTGCTCTAGTAAATTGCATCCAGCTGCTTGGGATTCTTAATTTGTGAGCAAAGGATTCTCTAATTTTAGAGCTATGTGTACTTATTTGCTTCTATAAATATTACTTGGTTCTCTATTCCTAAAAAATTCAATATTGTGTTTCTAGGTAAAAAAAGAGCTTTTGTGTTGTGGAACTGTGTGAAGATAAGATGTGAGAAATATTTTTCAAATTTCAAATTTCTGTTTTTCAGCAGAAAGTTAGGAATGACCAAGATACTTAAAATAATAAATGACACTGGAAATACTGTTTTATGAAACCAATAAACCACAAAGAAAATCCTGTTAGAAATGGAAGGATAGAAAATGCCAAGTTACTACTAGAAAATACTTTTCAAACAATTGATAAACTGTTGTAATCATTCAGATTGATGCTTTCAAAACCTCAATAAATTCTCAGTTTTCTGTATAGATGATTGAATTCTATTTCACTGTTTGTCATAGAGGTTTGAGGGGAGTTTTATGGCTCAATTTCATAGTCAACCTCTAACAACACAAAATTTGAGAAGAACTGTGATGCAGAGAACAGTGTTCTTGTTCTTCCTTAGAGCTGTGCCATTGCCTCTGGCAACGGCCATGGTTGAAAATAGAAAAGTGGATTAAGTGGATTAGAGTTTGTTTTTTAAGCTGCAAGTTCACTCCAAGATATAGACTCTCACTGTACTCCAGATTTGATTGTAGTTTGTTAGTCACTGATGTATGCTTCCCAGTGAGGCATTTCCTTCTGTTTGATGTTACAAGGCTCTTTTTCATCTTTAGTATTCTGTGCTTCTAAATATATTTACCTATTTAAGTAAAATTTAGCTGCAATAGGAAAATTCCTTCTGAGGCTGTAATTTTTTTTCCTTTTCAGAAGCAAATGATAAAAGATTGGCAACAAAGTCATACTCCTAGGAGAAATCAAGAATATATCAGTTAGATCTGGTGTGAGTGGCAGACAATGACAGAGCTACTCAGTCATGAATGGTGATAAGATGCATGGAATGCTCTCTTTTTCTCCAAGTAACAGAAGAACCTAAATTGTGGAACTAAAACTGAAATGCAGCAGATTCAGCAGTAATTGATAAAATAAAATACTTTTGACATGTTTCGTAACTAAGCAGTGAAACTCATTACCACAAGATATCATCAAGGCAAAGAGCTTAACTGCAGCTCTTTAATAGAAAATTCATCTGGATAAAAGTACATCTAGGATTAGGTTATAATTTTTTTTCATGGATTAGAATATACATAGGGGACATATAAGACTTGCAGTCATTTAATTTTTATTCCAGTCTTTCCATCCTAGGGGCTTGGAAGATACTTCGCACACACAGAGATTCCTCTCTTGATGATCACACTCCTCTGTGATTGCTTAGTGCTACTTTCCTTGGTACCTGCACTGGGAATCTGTTTTGGCTATTCTTAAACACAGGGGACCATGAGCAGACAAACCAGACCAAGAGAGGGGTCTGCTATTAAGGCTTTTTGAGTTTTGTTAACCTTTCTTCTCTTAACTGCTTAAAGCCAGTTCTGTCTGAAAATTTCTGTCTGAAAATCTTTCAGGTTTTGAGAAGAGTCCTCTGCATTTCAAGCACCATTGATTACATGTTTTGCAATTTGGGTAATGTTTTGCTATGAAAGTGATGCACGGAGAACAAAGACATTGCTGCCTTCTTGCACCGTGTCTTTTCCTCTGTGAGTCACTAGAGAAGACACTTGGTATGTGCGAACTGCAAGTGAGGCCACATAAGCATTTGCAAAGCTGTCCATTAACCAGAGAATGCTCTTTGCAAACCTTTCTGACTGCATCAACTTACTAAGCAAAGTCATCTTATTTTAGAAATCTCTCTGCTCTTGATGCTTCTGTTTCTTCCAGTCCCCAATAGCAGAAAAAAACCCTATTACAGCTGTAATTTTTTTCTCCAACCACCCACTAATAAAGAATATACTGAGAGGAGATTAAGCTCTGGTTCTCAAAAGTCTTACTGCACTGCATCCTGCTCTTTTAAGAGTAGACAGGATTTTTTTCTGGAGTCATTTATCATTGTTAATAATTAGAAAAAGTCTTTATTTAGGCAAAAGACTGTAAACCTAGACCTTTTTGCAAGACTAGCAAAAGTATAAAATTCAGGCAGATAATCAGGTTTTAATCTTCAAAAGTTATTGTTATTTGGTTGCCAGTGAAATTGATGGGAGTTTGTAAGTTTGTTTAAATTGGCCTACTGAGGTTTAATTTTTTTAGGACATGAAAATTTTGTAGTTTCAGCTCCAACTTGGAATATATCAAGTATATACTGCAACTATAGAATTGATTCAAAACGGTTTCAAATTTTATGTTTAGCCGTGAGCTTTCTAGATTTCAGTTTTCTCATGTAGTACCGTAGGATTTTTAATTTGGATTTACCTCAGTGGAAAAGATTATCCCCAGAAACAAGCAGTTAAGGCATGAGTTCTTTTGCATGGAGATCAGTCAACTGTGAGGTTTATATGCATAAACTAGAATGTGAAGAGAACAGAGTCTTACCATGTGCCTCCTTTACTTCTCTCTGTGTCCTATCCATCTGCTGAGATTTATGGTTAAGAACGCATGGAACCATTTTTAAAAAAGGAAACAAGAAAGCAAACCAGCTAAATAGGTTGGCGGAATATAAATTCGGTTGATTTACGATGTTTCTCCGGTGCTGCTTTCTGGTGATGGTGTGCCGTGTGCGGCTTTGGCGGGGGATGAGCTCCATCTAGTGACACCGGGCCCGTGTGCGCTCCTGGTGAGCCGTGAGCCCGATGCCGCCGTGTCTGCCGGGCTGCGGGTCCGCTGCTTGCCACTCCCTGTGGCTTTAAAGCACACGTAATGCTCAGTGTCAGGGCACTCACAGGGGAAAAGCGTAGAAAAAAGTGAAGTGGTTCTCTGAAGGCATTATATATATATATATGATATTGTGTATGCTTTAAAAAATTGCTTTTCTTAAGAGATAGGAATAATCTATATTGAATCTTAATTCAGCTTCATATGTATGTGTGTGCTATCTATGCAAAAACTAATATTGATGATTAATTGAAAGTTCAGAATCACTTGGAGCTTTTCTGTCTAGTTTGCTGTACCATTGTGTTACTGTTGTAATGATCTCCAACAGAAACTGACACTGGACTTTCATAGTAGCGATTCAGGGTTTTACTATTGCAAGGCTGTAAGCACCACATTGTGTAAATACCTGAGAAGTCTAGTGCTTTCATGTGCGTGCTGTCTTGGGCAGCTCTACTGTGAATTCTTGGCGTTATTCATAATTAATAGAGCATATCTTTTAGCTCATTAACTGAAACCTGTACTTGCAGAGCAGAAATGTGCTAGCTGTCTGTGCTAGCTGCTGCTCCCACAAAGGGAAAGCTTATTATGTGAGAGTAATGAATGCTGACTTCACTGTGCCTCTTAGTAGGAATACAGAACTCCAGGCTGGTTTTCAAAGATGTTCCTGCACATTGGTTATGTCAGAAACTAAGCTAGCAAGAGAGTCCTGCTCCTTTCCCAGGTAAGGAGCTGGGATTCCACAATGCTAAGCCTTCAGACTTTGGCCTGGCAGACAGAGGAAAACTATGGAACCTCAGCTGTAGCAGGATGCCTCTTTGTACCTCATACCCTTAAAGACCATCTGGGGAACCACTCAGACTGCTTAGAAAATGCCTTGCAGATTAGTTGGAAAAGCTATGAGGCTATATTGGCAAGGCGTTGCAGCAGTTGCTGTGAAAATAGTAGGGGTAGCAAAGCTCAGTAGCTACTGAGTGACAAAGACTCTCCCAGCCCCTGTGGATATTATTTCCTGAGGTTCCCAAGGTGGTTTTAGATGAGCTCAATTTAGATTAGCTTGAGTATTGCTGACATACCAATATGGGTAGACGTCGTAGTGGGCTACTGCTGCTGCAGCAGGGACTTGGTGTAGAATGGTTCTGAGGTGTAAGGCAGGCACTATGGAGGGTTTTGGTCTAAGGCAAGCTGCCTTCTGCTGAGTATTACCAGTACCTGTGGCTGTGACCGTGACCCTGATGTGATGATCAGAGCACAATTACGGTCTTGACATAACCTCAAGAGTGAGAGGAGAAAACTTGATAAGGAAAAATAACTTGCTGTTTTAAGAAATGTTTTCTGATGTATAGCACCCCATGCAGCATAACAGCCATTCCCCAGGCATTCTATATGGAACTGACATAAGAGATTGGATAGTAGAGGAGGATACAGTTAAACAATTCTTTAGAATGTGTCAATCAAACACAACTTCTCCTCTTTCTCTTTTATTTCACTTTAATTACAATTGTGTGTAGAAGAGAGTTTATTTATATCCCATACACCATCTGCTATAAAAGAAGAATCCAGCTATCGTGTTCAAGTTGACAACTTTTATGTTGTCCTTTAATGCATTTTCTTTAATATTCCTTGGAGATAAAACAGTGGTCTGCTGTAGCAGAAGAGCAGTAGAAGGTCCTCTTGCATTCTGTGTTTTACTGACTCACCTTAACAGGGGACATGTACCAACACCCACCCAAATCTGTACAATTTTTTTTTGTCTGTTAGAAGAGGAAGAAGGCCCCCCTAAGCTGTCTTAACATCTTGTCACATCTCTTGCATAAACAAGATATTTTAAGTGTTTTCTCTCACACATACTCATGTTTGACTGTGGAGTATATTTTATCACATTTTTGCTGAGCATTAAGTCTCAACTTTCTTCATTTCATCATCTTGTCTTTTTGCCTCTTGTTTTCAGCTTTTGAATTTGTCAGATTCCTCTATTTATAGGTACTAGCAACCAGTAGTAATACACTCTGCTACTTTTCTTTTTTTGTGTGTTTCTGACTGAGCCAGTAGCCTGTGAAAGGGAATATTTCTTGTGCAATTCTGCTGAAATCATTGACTATTAACATGCTCATTGATGGCATATGGGGCCAGCGATGCAATTTATGCATCCAAGTGTCTTGCAACTTCTTGAGGAGGTGTGGAGAGCTTCTGTTATTCAGCATATTGGCTTGAGAGCAAAAGGAGGGGTTACAAGTCATTGAGCAGTAACAGGGTTGTGACCTCACCAGGACTGTGGGAGCATGATGGGATGGCTTACACGATGAAGGGCTATAATCAAGAGAGGACAGCACTTTTAAGAGGAACAGGCTGGGAAGGCAAGGAGAGAGAGTTGCCCTTGATGTGAGAGCAGCTGTACACATGGTATGCTGCTTTGAGACTAGCTAGAACTCAGTCAAGAGTTTGTGGCTGGAGTTTAGTGGGCAGACTGACATGGGTGGTATTGGAGTGGGTGTCTGTGATTGAAAATACAGCTTAGACTGCCTTCAAACAACTGGAAGAAGAATTTCATTCACAGGCCCTAGTTCTTGGGGAACATTAACTACTGTGTTTTTTGGGAGGACAACTCTGTATGGCTTGAAGAGATTTCTTGAGTGTGTTTATGACAATGTCTGGATACAGATGAACAGGGACACAACAAAGTGTTCTCTGCTGGACTTGGTACTTGCAAACAAGGCAGGACTGACCACAGTTGTGAAAGCTGAAGGCAGACTTGGCTGCACTGACCATGAACCAGTGTAGTTCAGGATCCTAAGTGGAGGGAGTAGAATAAAAAGCAGGAAACATCCCTGAATTTGAGTATGCTTCACCGACTTCAGTGATCTGCCTAGAAGAATCCCATGGGATACAGCCCTGAAAAGAGGGGTGTAGGAGAGCTGATGGAGATTCTAAGGTGACCTCTTCCAAGCTTAAGCAAGGTCTGTCCCAACAAGTAGGAAATGGAGCAAAACCAAGCAGGAGGCTTGCACGGATGAGCAGATATCTTTTAAGTGATCTCAGACAGGATTTGAGGAAGTTCTGGGGGGAACGAGGAAGAACTCAAGAGAGTCAGGAGGGACTAAATAAGCAAGGCTTTTCTCAGCAGTGCCTAGAGATTTAAAAAATAGAAAACTTCCATGGAAACACCAGAAGAAAAACAATAATTTTTTTCTCACTGAGAGGGTGTTTAAACATAAAAGCAGTTTGCCCAGAGAGCTTGTGGAGTCTTCACATTCAGAGATGTAAAAAAACCTTACTGGACGTCGTCCTGAGCAATCTGGTGTGGGTCACCTTGATTGAGGCACAGCTATTGGACTAGATAAGCTCAAGAAGTCCCTCCTGAGCTAAATGTTTCTGTGAAAAGATGTTCCACAAAAATGGGTACTAATGAATAGACCAATGCTCCTCCCCAGTGCTGTCACTCCCTGTCTGTACATCTGAGGGGTTATGGTTGGTGGGGCACAAACTTGTAGTGGAACTGCTGCAGACTTTTTACGGTGCTGCTTCCCTGAAATTATTGTTTAATCTTGCTTTTAGTAGTCCTTTTTTTGTCCTTTCATAACTTTTTAAATTAGTGCTTTCTCTTTGAAATTACATTTAGTTTTAAGAAGCTATTTCTTTTGATCTTATCTAAATTTGCTCTTGTATAGTTTTAAGGCTATTAGCTTTTTTGTTATGTTAATATACCTAATCAGTCTCTAATTAAGATTTGTTTATTTCAAAGTTCCTTGCTAAGCCACTTTTGGAATTTGGAAAAGAAAAGCTGTGGAATATATCCTTGAGAAATTAAAGGTGTGTCGGCCTTGCAGGGCCATCTTCTTCCTTCTACATTGTACCTTCTGAAAAATGAAATGAGTCTTGAGAAAGAGACAGAAACACTTTTGCTTATGTGGAGATATTTCACAATTGCAACTTTCTAAGATCAGAGGTTGGGAGTGTATACACTATGGTGACAAAAATTAAAGAAATGCTGTGAGCAATTATCCACTAATACATCTAAATTCTTTAAAAATTCACTAAATTGGCTGGACATTGTGTATTTGCTGCTTCTTATAGGTGTGTTAAAAATAGTTGAGCAGTGGGAGTAAAAGAAGTGGGAGTTTAGGTATGAAAAGTGGAGCTAATGATTTCATTATCTGTGCATTTTTGTTTTGTAGGCATTTTTTAACACCGTGTTTAGTTTTCCTCGTACCTGAAAGAACAGTCTGAAAGGCATTTTAGTCATGCAGGCTGATCTCAATTTAATATTGATGTGGCATGGACTATTCTGTCTATTTTTTTTTTAAATGTTCCAATGCCTCACTAATTTAATTTTGCTTTCTAGATGTATGAATAGATAAGTGTTTTGAGGGTAAAAGCAGAAGCAATAAGTCCTGTCATATCCTGGCATAATGGTGAACTGGAGTTACTGACAGAAATCAGAGATTGTCCACATTGTACAGAATCTGAATAGTCTGAAGAAAACCATGTATGCAGGTTATGAAAAGCAGACATAAGGACTGCATGGCAAGTACTGTCATAGCCTCCTGCAAGTTTCATTTTTATACAAGGATGAATAGACATAAAAAATAAATGTTTGCTTTGGAAGGCGGAAGAGGGAAAAAGTAATTGCATATATAGGTTTCATGACCATTTAAAGATGACTTCAATTATGAAGCATAATGGGAACAGGTTCAAACTGACTGTTGTATGCAATAATTGAGGTACTTGTTAGAGAAATGCGCTAATAAAGGGTTGGGGCTACTTTTTTTTTTCTTACCACTTTTCAGGAATATGTGCTTTTTTTGTGATGTTTGCATAGGCAAATGGAAAGAAAATGCTTAGGTTGGATTAAACAAAGGAAAGTGACTGTAGTTTTTGGATAAACAACTTGAACCCTGAAAAGGAGGCCTGTGCAGTCTTTTCAATGCTGAGCTAGGTAATGACACATTTTTATGGTAGATGAATTATGAGATATTGGTATATAGGAAAGATGTTTTGTTGTCTGTATAAAAATGAGCAGCTTGCAGGTTTGTAGAGGAAAAGTGAAAATTAGCTTTGTGTTTGTGCTGGCACACATTGTGCTCTGGTGAATTTTTAACTTGCACTGGATAGCTTGGGTCAGGTGAAGCATTTCTTTACTTCTGTCCCTGCTCACCAGAAAAAAATTTTACTTTTTTCATTATTTTGAGTGCTTTTTGTTTGGTGGTTTTTCTTTTCTTTTTTTTTTTTTTTTTTTTTCCTTTTTTCTTCTTTTTTTTTAATTCTTTCCAGTTTTTTTCTTGATTTGACTAATAGTGTAAAGGTGGTGTCTTGTTCAAAGTAATGAAACCTGCTGATGGTGTTTCATCCACTGGACCTCATCCAATGGGATACTAAAATTTTGATGAATATAATTTTATTGTCCATAAGCCGTGATGTTGCTCCCATTGTTGGTGATATTCCATTAATTGATTGAATTTACCCATTCTCTGTAGACTGCTTAGATGATTGCAGGGGAGTAGCTGTGTTTGAGTAGTTTGGGGATTTAGAAGCTGTCATGAAAGACCAGAGCTTTTATAAAATACTCCTGAAGAAAATTGAAAAGTGAGAGCAGAAGCTTACAAAATACTGATTAAGAGCTGCTGTCTGACGTACTGAAATGCATCTTTGTAGCATTGGAGTAAAAGAGAGAGTAGCTGCACAGATGGTCAATTAGGAAACAATTCCCTCTTGTAACTACTGAAATCAGTTGATATTGGTGGTAATAAAGCTTGAGTCTCATAACAGTGCTTGTTTTTTGTGTGTCTGCCATATTGTTATATTAGATTGTTTGGTCATATTCTGATTTTCTGTATTCTTCTAAAGTGCACTGTATATGACTGGTTGTTGATTGTTGCAGATTGTGCAACCACTCGGTGTAATTTCAGTGCTGAAGTCGGGAGGGAAGTGGCAAGATGAAGTCTCTGCTAGCTTTCTGCAATACTTTTCATAACTGACAAGCAAGTGTGCACATAATTCATTCTAGTGAAAATGTTGCACCCAAGTTAAGTAAGCATGAAATGTACATGTGGAAATAACACTCATGTTCCTCCATGCACGTGAGCATGGTATTCATCATGTTTATTTTTCTATAAGTTCTCTATTGGCAAGTGAAGCAATAAAACAGGTAATGCACCAAATGTTGGTGTCTTCTAGGTCCTTTTCTCATCTTTCTGAGGCATCAGCAGCTTCTAGAAGCTATTAGAAAACCTTCTGGAAACTTAAGGAGATGGTGTAAAATGATGTAGAGCTCTGAGAAGTTTCTAAAAACTGATCTTACGTACAAAGTGATCTTCAAAATAAATGTATATGAATGTCTCAGCTGGGAAGTATTCTGTTTGAGTAGCAAAAATGCTAGTGTAAACAATCTGATCAATCTATGGTGAGATAATGCGTTTTGGAAACTGCTGTGAATGTTTAAACAGCTTCAAAACTTGCTTCAAGGTCTTGTGATGACTAATCTGCTGAGGTTTCATTTTATCAGTATTTGCAGCAGGTACTAGCTCACAAGAAGTCTCTACACAAATACAAGGTTTCACCTCCAGAACAACTGAAGCAGTTGAATGCTTGTTGAAATTGCAGTAAGAATACAAAAAGTAGATGTATCTGTATACGTGTGTGCAAATACACACTGCTTGCTGCACTTTTCTGTAGAATATGCTGTCTGAAGGGAGTGAGAAGCTTCCAACAGAGTTGAGATCTTAGGTGTGGTGTTAAGTTATGCACAGAGTGTTGGATAAAGTGTTGCCTGTGGCTGTTCAGGCAAAATGCTTATTGTGATTTGCACATCAGAAGTGCTATCTATAGGTCTGTTGAGAATGTCACTGAGGAAATCAGCTGTAAATTACAAGATGAAGTCTGCAGTGTGACTGACTTCTGTTGTGATGTGACCCATCTGAGTGGTTGCTTTATTTACCAAAAGGTCTTTGCACATTATCCTCATCTAATTATCTTCAGATGTGTGATGGCAATATCTTGTAAAAGGTGGATTTTTTTGTTTTGGTCATCTGTAGGTCCTTATTCCCCAGTAACTGGCTTTCTTTCACCTGATATGGAGTTAGATGATGTTTAGTGATAGTGGTGGTAGTATTATGCAAAATAGATTATATCCCTGTTTTGAAGATTGGGATGTATTTGCATACAGACAAACATTGAACTTAGTTTTGGTCACAAAGTAGACATTAGTGTCTGTATTTAATAATAGTTAAGGATTATCCACCAATGCTTCTTATATAGATTGAGGAATGGAATGTCTTTACATTTAAATAATGTCACCGTGTAATGCTAGAGAAGTAATAGGATAAAATATTTCCCTGCAACGCACAGAAGCTAGCCTGGGACAGTTTCCTTTTCTGTCACTCATAAACTCATTACAAACGCTTATAAATATTCTCATGTTGGACTGCTGTTGACAATAACCACTGATACTATCCCCCATGTTTGTTCATGGTTTTTTTTTCTTTTTCTTTTTTTTTTCTTTTTTTTCCACTGATTCCCTCTGCGAGCAGCTTGTAAGCTGTGTTGCTTTTGTGCGTGATGCTTGGCTTCTCTTCTTCACAGACCCTACTGCAGGAAACCAGTCAGTGAAACCTGAGAACCTAGCACAGGCAAGCTGGGAAAAAGCATAGGGCACTGAAATGGGACATGGGAGTTCAGCTGAGTTCTGCTTTGTAGAGGTGGTGTTAACTCAGAGTGCAGATGGTCAAGTGTAGCTGAATATTGTATTTATAAAGTAGGAAGAAAGAGCTAGTGGGATGACTCAAGAAGTCTAGTAAACAGTGATAACACAAGTTACCATTCTCATCAAAGAAGAATGATGTGAGGTTTCAAAAATATGTTAGCTTGTTCTCTATCGAGAAGTAGGAAGATGTTCCTTATTAAAGTACTGATTTAAACTGGAAACTTGTGTGAAAGCTGATTATCATTAAGAAGGAGGTAACAAAACCTTTCAGCTATGATTGCGTAGTGACCAACTTGACATTTTTGTCACAGTTCAGTTAGACTGTCTAGATATTAGGGCACTTCATCTGCTTTATATTCTGAGTAAGGAAAATTGTTGGCTGTCAATGGAAAGAAGTTACTTTTCCTTTTTTCTGTCATTATATGTTACATTGGCAGACAGGAGTTAAGTGGAGAAGTGATTCCGTGTTGTTCTTTTTAAAGCAGAGTCATGGAGTGGTAAATATTTGTGATAATTGGCTACAACTCTTCTCCCTCTAATTGCATAGCTTTTTAAACAAAAGGTGGAACCAGTGGCAAAAATTCTGACTGGTTTTGTTTGAAAGTCGCTCATGCTAATTTGTTGATAGGAATTGCACATTACTATTTTCTGTTATAGCTCAGTTTGATCAAATCAACATTTAAACATATTCTAAACAAAATATTCAGCCTCAGGCACATCACTTGTGTGAACTGGCATTTGAAAACTTTCCCTTGGGAATTACTGTGTTTCCAGTATTTCCACCCAGCATATCAAACATCTATGTGAGCTGTCAAAGTAGAAGTAACTCTACAGCAGGGTAACTTTGAAAAGAAAAATCATGTAATGTTATTGTCTCACAGTGTCAGATGTCATAGATACTGTGGATGGATATCATGATGCCTTGGATAATCCTAGATGATGTGGGACATTAAGTGGCACTCAGTCGTTGAGCTGAAGACGGGCAGTCAGACACACTGGGCTAGACACTTCATACCCGTGTGTGTGAGCATACTCCAGTACAAGTTTGTCAACACTGAGGTGCTCACTGATGTCTTACTGAAGAAACCTGTTTGATAAAGGAAGCCTTCATCTTGTATTGGTTTAGATTTCCAAATGCTGTGACAAAAAAGAAGAAAAAAGGGTTTATTTTACAGTGTAATCAGGAGTTTTTATGTGGATTTGTGGTGATAGGACTTACCTAATTGAGCCTTAGAGAGATGGTGAAAGAAGTTAGCATCTCTGATCCACCTTATGTAGCTGTGGAAGGATCATATAGGCTGTGAGGTTTCTTTCATTATTTACGGAACAGCCCAAAGACAATGGCTGTTAAACATGCAGTCAATATGCAATCTTTTTTTAAAAAAAAAAATTGCTACCACTTCTGTTTTGCAATTTAAATAAAATCCATAAATAACCTTACCTCATTTCAATCATGGTATACAAGTTGATGTTAACTCCTTTGGGGCCCTTAAGCAGCTCAATATTAATTTTGATAATACTGCAAGCTATCATTGGTACTGTCAGTAGTATTGTTGAAAGTCTATGAATAGCAGAAAGTTAATCAAAGAGACAGTAATGCTAATTAACTTGGTATATTCCATACACGATATTTGTGAAGAGTCTCTCCAGTGTCGCAGCTTCAGTGGTGATCTGGGGAATTGCCTTAGAACTGAGCTGATTTACAGGTAAGCAAAGAAGGTTTTATTGGTTATTCATACAGGAAAGTACCACGTACACGTAGCCCATATTTCTTCAAAGATTTAGCTGTATTCTGCCTTTCCCAAACTAAACCAGTTTTGACAGATCCCTGCTGTTTTCTTTCTCCTTGAGGAGTTTATATACACTGAATAAATGTTGGACTAGGCTGTTCAAAGAATGACCATCCAAGAGTTGGTGGGATTGTGTGTAAATGCACACATAAATTTCTTTAATCTCTCTATTAAATTTTCAATGCATTATTACCAAACAAACATTAAAATTGATAGGAATAAAGACTTTATTCCTTTGGGAAGCAAGTATGCAATACTGAAAGGGCTTCCCTTCCCTTACATTTTATCCCAAAATAGCTTGGGCTTTTAACTTTCAAAGCACTAGCATTTTTCTTTTTTTGCAAGAATTTAATTGTGTAACAAAGAAACTTGGATTTACATTTAATAGATTATACAAAAAAAAAAATTGGTAAGGATTTTGAAACTTACTTGTCACTTCTCTGACATGGCATACTAAGAATATTTCTGCACGCACGTAAGGGTCTTCTGATGCTTTATTAGGGTAACCTGCAAAAGGAATCTTTGGCTTTGCTGCTACAAGAAATTTAAGAAAAAAGCCCACAAAGAAATCCAAAGGACAAAACCCAGCTCAAGTATAGGGTTGTTTAATTTCCTTCCTCCACCTTATATAATGCATAATATAGTTATTTATGTAGAAACTTCTCCTGTTTTAAAAAGGAAAACTACAAGTGACCCTGGTTATTTTCCTTTCCAGGGCCTTCTCTCCTGGGACTCTCATTTCTTCATCTCTAGGAAAGGGGGTGGTACTTTATTGCGGTTTGCTTCTGTTTTTAATTGCTTTCCAATTCTTGAAATCATTCTCATACTCCTATGAAGTTGACAGATACATTTTGTTGTGCTTATTTTCTCAAAACTGTTATAACTTAAAGTCATGACTTGGGGCTGTTACATTTCTTATACTTGAGTAATAGTTACATTTCAATCACTGACTGTGTTTCAAAGGTATTGAGAAAGAACTCTTCAGTATCTCATAATGCCTTAATTATCTTTTCATCAGTTTTTCAGCTTGCAGGCAATCCTTTGAATTGATCAAACCAGCCCCAAACTAGCAGTTATGTTATGAACTGTCTCTTTCTGGCAGTATCAACTGTTATTAACACACTGTTCTTCACTTGTTTCTCAGTTTCTAAGGGTATGAGGGTTTTTCAGAACCTCTCAATTTCCTCACATTGTGTTCAGAAGGCCCAAAAATTATTCCCATCCATTGCATGGAATAAGTGTTGTAGAAACAGAGACTAACACGTCAAACTCCCTATTTTGTACTAGTGATGGTGGTGAACATGTTGAGGAGGGTTTTTTTTGTTGTGAGGCTTTTTTTGTTTGTTTGGAGGGGTTTTTTTTTGGTTTGTTTGTTTAATTTTTTTTTTTTTTATTATACCACTGATTTAGCTTAAACCAGCCCCTTTCCTCCAAAAAATATACAATTGGTACCAGATAGTGTTACTAGGTACCATGGAGAGCGGTGATTATGAAGCTTGGGATGCATTCAATACTCCTATGGGCTGGATACTTGCTCATTGTGCAGTTGGACGTGTTACTTTTTATCAGAGATGTCTCTTGAGAATTCCAGGGATAGGGAGGCTGACAGGTAAATGAGATTTGCAGGATGAAGTGCTGAACAGCTCTCAAAGAGTGGATGTGAGAGTTGCATGGAGAGTTGTGTAAAGCCCAGAGATTTGTGTTGCTCAGGCTCTTCAATCCTATTGACTTTTGAGGCAGTGCATGTAATGAAGCACCTGCTGTGAAGGACTCCTGGGTCCAAAGATGTGAACACTTGGCACAATGCTTTTCTCCTTTTTTTCTTCATCACTAGGTGTCCCTCTTTGGGATATCTCTTTCTGCCAGTAATTTTCTTTGAGAAGTGAGACAGTTGCCTTCAAGTCCTGAAGGCATGCTGTCATGTGAGCGTCAAAACCTCCTCACTTTTAGCTTCCATTATAGAGTAGCTGTCCTTCTGGATTTGGGGCTCCATGGGAAAATGTTCTCTTGCAGTGTGAGAGGTGATAATTCCTTTTTCTACTTTCTTGAGCCTTTTAGCATCTCTAGTACAATCCTGTAGTCCATTCTGGAGTTCTGGACCACGTAGATGATAAGCTGCAAGACCTAGAAGAGCTGATGTGGAACAGGTGTTGGCAAAGATTGATAATTAAGAGAGGACCAGATGAGCTTTGCATGAAATCCTAAATAGTCCCTACTTAGCATCTCAAAATGCAAGATACAAAGGAACTAGTCAGTCAGCTTCATGGCATTCCCAAGGTGTTTGCCTGACTTGAAAGCTTTGAGTGCTGAAGAGTCTTCAGAATTAAAATCAGCTTATTTGTTATATTTCAATGACTGTTCTATTGTGACTCCTCTTCAATGATATGGTAGCAGTCCAACACTTAATTTCAGTGTTAATATTATTGTTTTTTTGTTAATTTTGTAGTGGTCCCATGGCGTGATGTCTTATTTATTTTTGTCTTCTAAAGGGCAATCCAATTTATTTTGTTATTATTCTACCTCTATATGTAATAACTCCGTACTCTAAAGGAAGCCTCTCAATGGTTTCTCAGTGAAATAAATTAAGCAAACATACTATCTGTTCGTCATGAATTATCTGTGCCATAATCATCCACTCACATACTGAAGTTCTTTCAATATGGTTTCCATGTGATAAATATAAAAAATAACAATATTGGCTTATTTAATAGTGGGAAAAATTAATTGCTATTTTTTCTCCGATTATTTTTCTTGCATAGATCTTTGTGGCCCAAGAAATCAGCATGTCTATATTTCTGTTAGAGAAGGGTTAGAGAAGCCATACAATCTGCAATGAACATCATTAACAGGACAGATGAGTTCTGGGCAAGGTATTTCCTGCATGGTTCTCTGTGGCACTGTACTACAGTGACTGTAGTTGCTGTGTCACTTCATCATGTTTATAAGAGAGATATTGAGCCAAATTAATCCTGAATGCAACTTCACTGAAATTGGAGCTTGATTCCAACTCCAGTATGGTATTTTTGCATAGCCTGCTGTGAAGAGGCCTACTGTGTTTCAGGAGGTTCAGTAAAATAACCCATATTCTGCAGACTAAATGCTGAAGATGGATTCATGACTGGGTATTTTATGGAAAAAGGAGTTCTAGGTAATTTAAATGTGTTTTTCATGCAGCACTTTTGAGAAAATGGTAAAAATAAGTTGCCACCCCAGCAAAAACTGCAGTTGCTTTACTTCTGTTGATTTTTCGCAAGTGTGTACCTAGGAAAACAAGTTAGTCTACCTATAATTTTCATGTAAATATCCAAGTATTTAAATCCCTGCAAGTACTGTCAAGTGCAGCAGTTAATACCGAGCTATAACTACATATCAGTCTTCTCAGTACAACCGTCTCTTTCATTCCCCATTCCAGTAAAATATACATGCTTGTGGCAATGCAGATTCTGATTATTTAGTTGCTCTTTGGCTGCTCCCATACATGTGAGATGGTTGCAGTGGCTTGGCTGTACTTATAAGTGTTATGTGAGTGCGAGGGCAGTATTTCCATCTGAGAGCTGATTGAACATCTGGCTGTGCTTTGTGGACCTGTCTAGGAATACCCAGGATGCTGCTTGCCATACTGTCCTTTGTTGTTTAGCAGTCTCAGACATTTTCTTTAGAAGAAAAGCTGGAGGTTACTTTCAAATGCTATTTTCAGCATGAAGGCCTGCAGTTTGTTGTTCTTCCTCAGCTTTGTGCTTTAAAAAAGCAATTTTCTACCTCTTTGAATTTGTCTTTTTTTCCCCTTCCTCTTCAAATATCATGTTTGGACCATGTATCTAGCAAACCATTATTTTTAGCAGTCTTTCAGCTGCTTTATTCCCTAGGGTCTTTTCGAATTATGTAGTCGTCTTTCCTGTCACCTATTCTGTATCTCTTTGGTACCTCAAAGCCTATCTATTGTTTCTTACAGTGATTGTTCTTGCTATGGGCATGTTGTCCTTTGTTCTAGTTTAATATGTCATTCTACACCACTTTCTATTTCTGCGTATCATTTCATCTTTTATCTGTCCATCTGCTAACTTATTGCATCTCTCTTGATTTCCACCTTGTCATTAGTCTTCCAAATTATCTTCATTTAAAAAAACCCCAAACATTTTAGTGTAGAGATCTTGGGTTACTGGGAGTTGTGTGCTAGCTTGGCCAAGTAGTTCTTCCAAGTGCATGGTGCTGTACCTGGGTTAGGGCAAACCCCACTATCAACACAGTTTGAGGATAAGCAGATCAAGATCAGCCCTGCCGAGGACTCAGAGGTGCTGGTGAGAGGCTGGACATGACCCAGCCATGTGTGCTCACAGCCCACAAAGCCAAACTGGGCTGCGTCCAAAGCAGTGTGACCAGCAGGGCCACTCCATTCTCTGTTAGAGACCTCAGTTTTATTAGAGTTCTGCTTCCAACTCTTAGAGCCCCAGCACAGGAAGGACATGCACTTGTTGGGAGCAAGTCCAGAGGAGGGTCATGAAGATAGTTAGAGAGCTGGAACACCTCTCTTGTGTGAAAAGACTGAGAGAATTGGGTCCGTTCACTCTAGAGAAGAGAAGGCTTAGGGGTGAGCTAACTGCAGCCTTCCAGTGCCTGAAGGAGCCTGTGGATGGGGAGGGACTTTTTACAAGGGCACATACTCATGGGACAAGAGAGAATGGCTTTAAGCTGAAAGGCAATAGATTCAGATTGGATATTAGGAAGAAATTCTTTACTGTGAAGGTGCTGAGACTCTGGAATAGATTGGCCAGGAAAGCTGTGGTTGCCTCATCCCTGGAAGTGTTCAAGGCCAGGTTGAGGGGAGCTCTGAGCAACCTGGTCTTGTGGACGGTGTCCTTGCCCATGCAGGGAGGTTTGAAATAGATTATTTTTAAGGCTCCTTTCAACCAAACCATTCTATGATTCTGAGAGACAAGATAAGAGAATTTTGAATAATTTAACTCGAAAGGGATATCTTGAGCCATTCATCTGGGATGTTATGTGAAGTAGGTTTAATTAGGTCAGTCTGCAGAGCCTTATCCAATAAAGTCTTGAATATCGCTAAAAAACTCACCAACTTGTGATTTCCACCCTTATGTCATCAAAATTCTATTCAACACCTTAAGGACAGATTCCAAAGTTCTCTCTTGACAAAATTACTGTCAGATGCTGTGGTGTGAGATCAAGTGCTACACGCAGGCAGCTTTGTGAGAAATGGCAGAGCCTTGCAAGCAGAATCGTCCACAGCATTCAGATGATTACCTGTGGAATTGGAGATAAGCAGCTGAGAGAACATGCCTTGCAGCTCCAGTAAAATTATACAGTTTTGCTTTCTCATAAGGAACTCATCACATTTATACAACAGTTATGTAAGTACCTTGCTATTACTATTAGAGAAAAATCTAATCAAAGGAGAACATAATGGTAATGTAAGAGATTAAATTTAGAGGCCTGGATGTAAACATCACATAAAAATGATGAAAGGATGCTGGTAGCTGTCAAGGAGCATATCCTGAAAGAGGCTTGGCAGTCACAGTTCTAGAACCAACTGGAAATTTTGTGCTTTGGCTGTTCTGTGAGAAAGTCTTTGGTAATAGCACACAATACTGCTCTTTTGTTTGTTGGGATTAAACATACCAGAGGCAAGCTTTGTTTTTCTAAAGTTATACAGCATTGTAAGGACAAAAAGTATGATATACCAAAAGTGTGACAAAGTATTAAATAAAAGTGAAAACATCAGAAGAAAAATGAAACAAACAAGCAACAACTAAACAAACATAAACCAAAAAAAACTTCAACACCCCCCTCCAAAAAAAAAAAAAAAAAAAAAAGAACGAAAATAATTAAAGGGCCTTTGGTTATCTTTCTCAGTGAAGGTAAGTATTTCAGGCATTTTTAGATCTGTAAATTAGGAGCTTATTGACATGGTTATTCAAACCATAAATGAGTGAAAAATATTGCATTTTCTGCTATTTGTGCTATGTTTATTATTAATGTTAAAATTGAATTATTGTGATTTTTTTTTTTGTCAAAGTAGACAGTTTCAGTCATTTCCTCTTTGCAAGTCTTCTTCTGTGTGTAGTCACTCATGGAATGACTACTTGACTAGTCCAAATTGCAAGCATTTTTCTGTATCAGTGATTTTATTTAATCCCTAAATACACTGATAAGTTTTTTTAGTTAATGTGAACACCTGATCATATGTATCAATTTTACCAGACTTGTTTGCTGTGATTAAATGGATTTCTAAATTGGTATACAAAGCATCACAATTATATCAGTCTTGACAGAACTCTCAGGTTTTACATAAATCTTTGATTTGTGGTGTTGTAGTAGGTAGAAGCAGCTTTCATTCCTGTGTCCTGACAAAATCAGATGCTAAGCAAAGGAGATTTACTTGAATCTTAGCAAGCTGGGGTGGATACTTGAAGAAAAGCCACCTTCTTAATAGATACAATTGGCTGTTAAAAACTTTTTCTTCAGCTTATAGCTTCTCAGTTGCTCCTGGCTGCCCATTTAGTGTACATAAATCACCTATGTTTAGTCAAAATGTTGAAGCCTTTCTATTTGCTCTGGGTCATTTCAACTGTAACTCATCCCAGTGGCTCCTCCAGGTTGCAGAACTGCCTCTGAACTTCTTAGTGTTACCTATATCCCTTTACTTTCAAAGTGTATTCCAAAGTGCAATCCTCAAACTTCTGCAGTCATTAGATCCTGACTCTTTAAGACTGTATCTCTTCCTTTAGGACATCGTGGCAGTTGATGACAGTGGAGGTGTCTGGGATTCTACTTCTGGGCTTGAATGCAAGGGATCTGTGGACAAAGGATCTGCTGGAAATTGGAGTTTCATTTTTTCTCCTTGTCATATCACTAATTTCTGAGTTATTTTGACTAGCATATTTATCTTTCATAACTTACTCTACATGCAGACTTTCTCTGGACAAACAAGAGAGGCATTGGGTGGGGTAGCAGAAGGCTTTTCAGTTTCCAGATGAGTTTCTAGTTGATCGGGAAGTTCTAAGACAAGTTTATATTGTACTTTTTTTTTTCCTTATGAATTTTTAACTTATGAATACAAGATGTTTGGGCTGTGTTCACTGCTGAGCAGACACTACTAATTTTTGCTGGGGAGATCTCACATTATCTATAGAGCCTAATGTAAGGCTGGCTGGCTGACTGACTACAGCTCTAGTAAGTGTCTGAAGAAGGCTTAATAAGAAGCACAGCAATCTAGGGAACATCAGATGTCTTGAGTACTATTTAACACCAGCTCACTTTTGCTGCCTGTAGAGTAGGCTCTTCTAGGAATTATTTGCATTTAAACTTTCTTGTGTTTCCTAGCTAATTCACTCATTTCTGACAAGATAGGTACTCCTGGATCACAAAGGTGCTATAGATGGGATTAGTTTAGTTCCAGCAATAAAAAAGCTGAGGGCTCCTGCAGATCTACATGGCCTCCCCAGAGTTGCATGTGTGCACTAAGCTTATGTTAGCACCATTGCAAGTAGTTGCTTTCCCAGTCAGGCTTTCTTAGCATGGTAAAACTTGTGATTCCTCAGCAATCTTGCAGGGAAAGAGTCAGATACATAGAAAGGAAAGTGACACAGAGTCAATGAGAGAAATCATATTTGAACCAGATTTCTCCTTGTTTTCCCCAACAACTGTCAGGGATTAGAGGAGAAGTCAAGAAAGAGATAATTCAGATCAGTCAGCTCTGAAGGATGTGCTGGAACCTCCCAACATGTTTATTATTCTTTGAGTTATTTCTTTGCCATGATAGTTATAATATTGCCTAAACATACCTTGAGGTTACCAGCCATTATCTGTGGAGAAAAATAGCACTTATGGCACTTGAGAAATAAGGTACTTGTGCTTAGACTGATAAACAGCCATTTACTTTTGATAAACACCCATTACAGAGAGGCATAATATTTTGCAAGATGTCTCTAAATATTGCTGTAATGTAGGAAAAAAACTGTTAATCTGTTATATTCAGAGAAATATGAGTGTGAGGACTTCAGACCCTTCTACTTCTCAGTTCTGTAATGCTTCTGTAAGAAAAAGAGAAATGCCTCTGATTTAGTCTGTGGCTATTTAAGTGTGAAGCTCTTTGAGGTCATTTCTTCTTCTGTCTGTTATATATCTGTTGTGACAGGATAGTGTAAGGTGTCAGCTGGAAATAACTCTGGGTGTTTGTTCAGTTTTGCAAGTTTGAATACATTTTGAAAGTTCCCAAGGGCTCATGCAGTATCTTTTTAATGTTGAGGTTTTTCCCTTTGAGCCTTTAGAAATACATATTTTCCCTCTTATTATTTGATGTATTTAATTTTTTTGACAGGATAGGTAAGTGGAGAAAGTGGAAAGAAAATGCTAAAATAATTTCAAATTACTAGGTAATTGACAGATTCTGATAGTTGTTAACATGGAATATAGTTGGTGGTGATTAACTTCTTAGCATTGGCATACTTGGGTGGTATTTAGAAAGCAGTTTAAGCTGTTCAAGTGACTAACATCAAGCTAATTGATATTCTCTATAGGATTGTCTCAGTGTCATTACACATTAAAGTGTTAGTGAAAGCAAAGATTCTTGTCCATGTATTTTCAGGGTATTCCTTTGTCCTAGTTACTGTCTGCATTTCTTTGCAAGAAATTCTTGACCTGTTTTTCCATTATAAGACTACCTGTGATTAAGTTTCACAGACATCTAAGTTGTTCTAAATGCAAATATTGTTCCCAAATATTTCTAATATTTTAAAGGTTCATAATGGAATTAAAGCCTCTCTGAGCCTTGCCAAACTGTAGTCATTTGCTGAGGTGCTTTACTGCTTCAGTATGGTCTTTGTCATTTCTGAGTGAGAGGGACTGCTAGGCAGGACATTTCTGGCCTGTTGTAGTTCTATTGCATACCCAGTGTGTTGCCCATATGGAAAGAAGGTATGCAAACACTAGAGAAGGAGGGGATAGAAGAGAAATTTTCAGGATCAGCACACTGGGAAAATAAAGTTTTTTTGCTTTGCATCTCCCCACCATGCCTTCCCACACTGGTGCACCTGCTTCCTTTGCTTCAGAGTGGTGGCTAGCAGAAACCTTTGTATTAATGAAAGTCAGACTGCCAGCCTCATGATACCATTTCACCACAAAGGCCAGTGACAAAAGTGCTAGTCTTATCCAGAGAATTAGTTTAGCTGTAGATTTTTCTCTCCTGAAACTTGATGTTATGTGAATATGTGATACATGCATAGCAGGGGCTCTCTGGCCTAAAGCCAGAGAAGTGTTTGTATAATATTAGTGGCAATTTTACAGCCAGCCAGAAAAAATTATCTTTCCTTGAATGCATGTAAATTCAGGGCATAACAAAATAAATGCCTCCTATGCTAGCTGTGGTTATTTGCATAAATCTTGTTATGTTAATAAGGGGGTTCACACTGTCAGGAAGGAAATTAAAAACTGCCACAAACAAAGCCTTGGTAAGCAGATTCAGGAGTTTCTCAGCACAGTCTTGCAGTCTGACCTTAAAATGCATTCCCAGTGTTTGTTCAGGGTGAGAGGGCTGCAGGAGAAATGTGTCTGCATGCTTTATTTTTTTGTTGTTGTTTTTGTTTCTTTCAGAGGAAAGCTGTTAGATCAGGTGCACTAGAGATACAGGCCATTTCCCTCAGTATGGGAGCATATGGAGAAGTGGAGGTGTCCAGGCTTCCTCCTGCTGAGAAGCCCTGGGGATTGCTCTGTTCATGTGTAATAACTTTAACTGAAGAGGGCTTGAAGTGAATCACTGCTGTGATGAGAGGCACCCAGAGGGAACAGGGCTGACTTTGAATGCTTGCCTGTTCAGGGCAGACTTGATTTCCTCCATGTTACTCTGCTGTGGTGTCAGTGTTCGGGCTGTAGGAGCTGCCTCTGCCATGAACACGGATAACGAGTGTAGGAAGCATTTTTGACAAATCTCTCACTATGAAGATAAAAAGAATCAAAATCGATTTTATAAGAGCAAACTCTACCAACTGATAATTATATGCAACATCTACCTGTTTCCTTAGGGATCATTCTGTAAGGGATTATACTGTAGGCATCTGTACCATCTTAAGAGTGCATTCCAAAAGAAAAACTTTGATGGAAAAGGCAGCTGCTATTAGTGTGTTGGTACAGCATGAGCTCATGGTACAGCAGAGCTGCTGGTCAGCTTGAGTTCACAGACCTGAATATATACACACTTGCAATCAGTTTTCATGTCTGATACTAAAAATAGCTTTGTCTATGTTGATCAGTACTTTAGATTAATAAATATTGGTAAATAGGGACCATAGTCTGTAGGCTTTGCCTGAGGTTTTTAATTTTATATGCAGTTTTTTCTCACAAATGTTTTGTTTTTTTCCAGGAGTAATATTGCTGAAAGCAGCTGCCAAGTACAACTAGATTAAGTGTTTTCATTTGAACAGTTTATTAGCTGAAATGTGCAGATTTATGTTGACTGCATCTATTTGTCAGTTTAGTTTGAACTTGGAAAGTATTTATGAAAAAGGAAATGGGAAATATAAAAATATTATGACATTTAATATAAAAATATTTTGACTTTTAATTTTTACAATGTATCAGTGTTTAACTCATTCTAAAATTATTTATTTTTCCAGTCAGTGAAACAAAAAACATCTGGTTTCCAGTGAAATAAAATGTTTTCATAGAAAAACTATGGTTAGAAATTGGTCTCTGGAGGTCTGTGGTCCAACTCCCTACATAAAACAAGGCCAGCTTTTAAAAATGTTTTTGTCACTTTGAGACCTCCTTCTGTGACTGCAGCCTTTCAAAGGTGATTGAAGGTGTTCTTTCATGGGCAGCGTCTGGCTCCCTCAGTACATTTGGATGCAGCCTTTCTCGTCCCATGAATTTATATATGTCAGAAACTTGGGAGGCCTAGCCTCACCATTGAATACCACAGCAAAGAAGGCATAGTGTGAATACTTCAGCCCTATTTGACTTTGAATGAAAAAAAACAAAACTCCATGCAGCACATTTTTTGGGTTGCTTTTGTGGGGCAATTTTTGGTCCAGGGACCAAGGACATTTTCCAGTTGGCATGAAATGATTTTCTCTTCCGTCAGCTGATGTTGCCAGTTTGTTCAGTGAACTAAAAATGCCTCCCATTCTTTTTATTTCCTTGATGTCAAATGTGGTCTGTGCTGTGGCGGCACCTTTGTGGTCCAGTTCTTTTTCTGCAAACATGTGTTTGCATATAGTATAAATACTCACCTGAATGCCATAATCTGACATACATGGCATTTCTGTTCTAGGAGTGAGCATTCTTCAGCAGGTAATCAGATGTGGCTTGTGAAAGAGAAAAGTGTAGAAGAGGTGCATTTTCATATTGCATTTATTTAAATGCTGAAGGGATATTTCTTTGTGCTGGCAAGGGAGCAGATGTTCTTTGCATAATTTTTGACTGTGGCTATTGCTTATATTTGCCTATAAATATAAAAGAGTAAATTTGCTGATCCAGATGGTTGTCCTAGATTGGTGTTCTGATAGAAATAGTCTTTTAATTGTTCTTTGCATGAAACCATGTGTCTGAATTTGGCACCTCATTAAAAGTCAGCATTGGTATAAAACTAGAAGCTGTTTTGCTTTGTGATGCTGGTGATTTTGGGTGAGAAATTAGAAGTCCCTTAATTCCAACTCATTTCAGTAGTACTTGACATATTTTTTTACGCTGTACCTGCTTGAAATTGTGACAATGACGTTCAGAGACATTGAATGTGACCCTTTTGCTTGCAGGCTTGTGCAAATGGCTTGGTTTATAGGTAAAACCTCAGCTACCAATTTGCTATTAGGCATGCCTTGTATTAAACAAATATTTAGCAACTTTTAAAACTGGACGTGGGAGTGAATGAGAAATGATGTATCTATAAATACGTCCCTTCCCATAAAATTGCTCTACCATTTATTGAGACTTTGAATTTATATACCAGTTCATCTGATTTTCCAGACTGATGTGCTTTATGGCTTCCTTTCAGCGTCTCTGAAAATCAAGCTGCCATTGAATTTGTGCACATGTGTTTGTTAAAACTGAACTGCTCTCAGTTGGAGACACCGTTAATTAGTCTTTGCAATGAAAAAGGGTCAGAACTAGTTTTCATCTTTTCCTTAAAAAAAAGAGTAAATAAAGAGGAAGCAAGAGGGAAACCCTGAGGCCTCCTCCTGTGAGTAAACAGGGGTTCAGCCCACAAGCGGGGTTGTTTAACAGTTGAGTGCTAAACCCAGCCTGGTGACTGGGGATAATTGCTTGTCACTCAAGCAATTCAGGTTTCCAACAAGCCATCCAACTCCTTCCCAGACTGCAGGCTGGAAATGCTACACTTGATAAAAGCTCACAAACCAGTGAGAAAGGGAGTAGTTTACAACCAGTAGTCTAGAGCATCCATTAGCAATATAGACTAAACAAATAAAAAAAACCCAAAGAAACAAACCAAAAGAAAAAAACCCAACCCCAAACTTGACCTGTGGTCCTACAGAGTGTTAGCCAGTGATTTATTTTAGAAGACCTTAATGAGATCAGACTAATATCACACTTGCAATAAAAGTATTTATTTCTATGAAAACCTGACTTCTGAAGAACCAGTATTTTAAGGATTTAGAAACAGAAGCCTTCTGAGGTCTCATCCTCATTCTCTAGACTTGACTATTGCTTTGAATATCCCATCAAATCCTTACTTCACCATATCATTAACTTTCTTGGGGGGGTGTGATGAGCTAAGTGATGACTTTTGTTTTTCCTGACTGATTGTGCACTGATTCTTAATACATCATCCTGAAATGCCTTACCTTTTGCATTTGAAAACAAAGCAGAAATCCCATCTCCCCCCAAGTGTCGTTGTTGGACACGCAATGACACACATGGACACAGGTGAGAAGGTATGAAAAGCTTTATTACAGCATTTGATTTTATATTTATAGTGTTTTTTCACAGACTAGGGATTGGAGGAGAAGGTTGACACTTCTCCCATCCCATTGTTCAAGACAACTGCTCATTAGTTGTTTTTTATTTTAAGAGAAAGTATGTAAACAACTTTGTTTTAACATAAACCTGCTTTTAATTATAACACTTGTGTGTGAGAATTATGAACTATGAAAAACATCAAGTTATAAAAGTGCATCAGAAAACTGAAGAAATCAGGGTGACACCCCAACCAAAACCCTTCTTGAGAGGAGTGCTTATTCCCCTTGAAATTGTGGGAACAATAGGGAGCTTAAAACTCTTGTGCTGTATAGTTGTTCCAATCATTTGTATCATGGCCTGTATTAGCAGTCTGGTGCTGTCCTGGGGATCGTTTCCTCAACTGATTGACCCAAGGGACTTGATGGTCTCTTCTAATTACTGTGGTGTTTATCTTGCACGGACTGTAAAATCTGAGAATCCACGTTTTATTGAGAATCTGTAAATATTCTGCTGCTGTGATAGTATTAAAATTATATGTTTGCTGATGGTATGGACTCCAAAAATGCTAGTAGTTTTGCATTTGATCAGCATAGACTAAACATGCATTGATTAATTCTTAAAGTGTTCCTGTGAACGATAGAAATTAGAGAAATATTGGTTTGATGAGCACTGCAGCACACCAGCTGTCACCAGGTAGAAATAGAAACATTGTGGGGAGTAATATATGGGGAGAGAGGTGTGTAAAATCTACCCATCTCTATTAGCAATTGCTACCTCCTTTTTTAACAGGCAGCTGGAGAGGGAGAAAAACAATGTGTTGAGGTTTTGTGGGTTTGTTTTTTGGATTTTTTTTTTTCAGTATTTGAAAAGGCAACACACCAATTCACCTTTTCTCAGAGGAAAAGGATGAATTTTCAAACTTGCAATGGAAAACAAAGTATGCTCATCACTAAGCTTTCCATGGGAAATGGAAAGACTTAGATGTTTTAGGGAAATGTTTGTGACCAGCTTATGCCTTTATTCAAATTCTACAGTTTTTACAACTTAGCCAGCAGCCAGAATATATACTATTACTTGATAGTCAAGCAACCTTATTACTTAAATTGTCTTTGATAGAGCTTGAACTAATATGTAATCCCAATACAACTAGATTTNCATCAAATTCTACAGATTTTACAACTTAGCCAGAGGCCAGAATATATACTATTACTTAAATTGTCTTTGAAAGAGCTTGAACTAATATGTAATCCCAATACAACTAGATTTTTTTTTTATTTCTTTAAAAATTTTACTACTATTTTAAATGTGATGCACAAGAACTGATAAACCTTGATTGTAGCCAAGATGACTGATGAAGATGCACGGGCATCATTTGAGCTCAAAGTCTGTCAAGTAATACTTTCCTTCCTTGTGTTCAGCTTATGGTTTGTACACTGATGTTGCTGTCAAAGTTCTGGCCTTTTCAATGTGATCATTAACTTTTCTCTGTGTTTAACACCAAAAGAAAATCCCCAAATGCTGGTGATACTTTTCCAGGAGTAAGTCTGTTTCCTGTGGGAGGAGATCTGCTTTGTTTCTCTTTTTTCTTTCTCCTGGTATGCTGCTGTTTTAGAATGACTCCTTACAATTAATTACCTGGAGTACTCCTATATAATTTTAACCATGTTAGGATTACATGTAGAAGTTGTATGAAGCATAGAGGATTTTTATGAAGGTATGCATATGAAATGGAGTGATTCAAGAGGTATGGCATCCTCTTGAGAAGAGGGATGGCATCAGTTTGGATCTTACACTGTTTGCTATTGGGAGCACTGAGGACAGAGAGATATGGATATGTTTAAAGCTATGTGCTTAACTTTATAACTCCCTCATCTTCTCTTAGGGCATTTTTTTCCTTTACATGCTTCTTAGCTGACATGAAAGCTGTGACTTTTAAAATCTGAATTTCAAAGGAGTTCTTGATATTTGCCTCAGATGTCATCTTTATCTGTAAATCCTCAACTATCCTTCAGTTCGCGCATCTGATCCCTCAGCTTTCCAGAAGCCTGTGATCCTTCCTTGATAGCTTCTTAAGCTAAATAAGGAGGCTGTTGCCTGTAGGTCTGCATCCCACTTGTCTTTCTCACCTGGGTTTCTCAGTTTAGGTAGAAAGCAAGCAGTCTGTGCTATCAGAAAACTGGAGATTGGTGGTGCCTGTAAAGCACCTGAGGAAGATTTTCCTCAGTGGATACAGATCTTTTTGCTACCACTGAGGCAGGTTTCTGCTAGCAGGGTCCCAGTTCTTTTGGGAGTATGCATTGTGACTACTGCTGAAAAGTTTCTGGAAATAGAAGGGTGAAGTGTCAATAAATTATTTGCAGCTAAATAAGAGGGTCTGAGCTTTTGCTGGTGACACAACTCTGTCCACATTCTACTTCCTAAAACTTTGAGGTTACATTAGTGTTGTAGAGTCCTGGATAAATAAGGAATTCTGCAAATACTAAGATGAAAATGAAAAGCTTAGAGGATGGCAATGAAAATGAAGTATTTACCTTGCAGCTCAAGAAGAGAAAGGATAAGGGGGCATTTGGAGAGAATCTTCTATGTCTCTACTTCTTGTATTAGTAGATTCAGTTGAACTTCCCAATGAAGTGTTTTTATTGGATTGTACTTGTTTTCTGCTATGTAACCTGGAAATGTGGTTTATCTTAAATAGGTAAAATATGTACTAATGCTCTAGCTATTAAATATCAGGAAAAATTTGAGTCACAGTAGTGTAATCTGTATTGCTATATGGTCACTATCTTGTGCCAACCATTCCTATTCAGGAAGAGGGAGCATAGTCAATGACTCTTCAAAAAGTCACAGCAGCTGAGGTCTCTGTTCTGTTCCCTGTGAAAGACACTCTTTGAGGTGGGTAAGCTTTTAAATGCCTTTAGTGTTAAACACTCCAGTCTGCACTACTGATCCCTCAGCTTTCCAGAAGTGTTTGATCCTTCCTCAATAGCTCCTTAAGTGAAATAAAAAGACTCTTCTATGTTAGGTCCAAGTACCACTTACCATCCTCCTCTCAGTAGTTTCTCACTTCAGGCAGAGAGGACCAATGTGCATTACGAGTTATGCACACATAACTTGCCTGAAATATCTGAAAACAAAGGATCTCCACTTGCAAATTTTGGTTGCTATTTGTACTTATCAATAGTATGATTTCTATGCATTTTGATGTTCCCCCTACCAATACACACGAATTCCCAGTAGACTTATACATATTGGTTAATATGCAAGTTAAAAAACTACAAAGATCATAAAAAACAGTGGCACCCTTCAGAATGGAGGTAGTAACAAGAGAGCTAAACCTAAAGGGCATATGCAGTTTTTTGTATCCCCTGCAGAAGACTGGAATCCTGCTGGCTTTGTAATCCGTCAGACATAATTTCAGTGATACTGTTAACGCTCTTAGAGGGAGGCTGAAGCTAGTTCACTTCATACTCCTAGCAGCGATGAAGGTGTAACTCTGTGTGCATTTGTAACACCTCAGGCACTCAGGTCCCACAGGAAAAGGTACTTTAATTGAGAGAAAAGCTTAGATTCTTTGAACATGTGATGATGTTATTCTTTGCCCTTCATATCTGGATAAAGAAGTGTTGGTACCAGGACTGTCTTCTGTTCTAATGCTATGCTGTTGGTGAGGACAGTGCAGTGTGTTTTAAAGAGCATTAAAAAAAATAATAATAAAAAAACCCCAACCAAACAAAGAAACAAACAAGAAAACTCACAAACAACCAAACCTCCCCAACCAACCAACCAAAAAAACTCCCCAAAATAACTTGAATGCAATATTTGGGACTGGAGCTTCGAGGAGTTTTTCTTTTTTCTGACTCAGCTGCATGTTCAACTGCCAAATGTGCCTTTGGGAAGAGGAGACCCTTTCTTGGGTATTATTTTCTGCGTTCTGAAAGAGAGGGACAAAGATGCTATCCTATTGTTAGAAAGTGGACTCAGATCCTTTTCTGAAAGGCACATGTGCAATTACCATAAGGTGCTGTGTTGCCACGTACTGTATGATTTATCCGTCTTTTTGATCTCCTTGCTTTGCAGACTTAGATGAGAAGTTGCTACTATAATACTTATAAAAGGCACAAAACCCCTCCTCTACATTAAGAATCATATAATTCCAAAATTCAAATAATCCTTTCAAATGAAGTAATAGAGGCAATTAGAGCATGAGAACACACACTAAATGGGATGATAGGAGTTTTTCCAGCCTCCTCCTTCCTGCAAAGATCTTTGAGAAGGGATGTGAGGGAGATGTGATTCTTGGTTTAAAGACTCATACATTTGGTTCAATAATTTTTTCCCCTCTAAGTGGTTTCAGTCTCATCCAGGCAGTTAGCAGTTGAATTATTTCATTACTGCTATATGTGTGTCTGTATAGTACATATGGCTCTCTCCAGTTGTCTCAGCCTCATCATCAGCATCGTCTTTCATTATCATCATGATTAATCCACTTAGTTTGTAGCATTTATGGAGAGATTTGAAACTTTCCAGGAAGCAAAATTTTACTATTGGTAACATAGTCTATATATGCTTCAAGTAAGGTACATCAATGGGATTAGTGTGAAGCTATTTGGGTTTGGTATCTCTATTATTGTATCTACACAGGAATGAAAAGAAGAATAAATCTCTAGCTTTGTCAGTCCTGCATCTTGCTTTGCTTTTACTGCATCACTGGAAAGCTAATAAAATGTAAAACTTCCTTTCAATAGAGTCTCTTTTCCTCTTTATTACTGTTATGTTGTACTAAAGTCTATGCATAATGGTTACTATAATAGTTACCTTAAAATTCTCTCTTATAGTAAAACTTCATGAGGTTCTGCATATTTATAATTTCTGCATATACTCATTTCTGGGGTGGCAAATTACACCCACTAAACAAATATACCTGAAATCAATGGGCAGTTGCTATTATGGAGGCAAAGCTGGATTGAACTGCTAGAGTTATTTTATTAATTACTGGGGTGGAGTCATCTTCAAAGCGAAATAAATCAGGGGGACAAACTCTGCAAAAGCATCATTGAGTCCTGTAACTCGTTTTTAAGCAGCAGCTTCAGTGCATGCGGTTTCCCTCTAGCGGTGCTCCCTGCGGTGGGCGCTGCTCTGCGATTGCCTGGCTGCTTCACTCACACCAGGAGTAGTCTTGAGCTTTGCTCTGTGAAAATCTAGCATGTACAAATAATTCCTCGGGCAAGTTGTGCATGAGTCACAATATAGCAGCTTCTGAGGTCTTTATACCTACGCTGGAGCTTTTGTTGCCCTGATCTGTTAGGAACAGCAGTTTAAGGCGTTTGGCAGATGTGAAGGGGTTCATATGACAGCCTTATCTGAAAACAAACAGACTCAGTGTGACTGAAATCACTTTGAAGTTAATTTAATTAAACTCTTGTAAATCTTAATTTTAAAAGCATGAATACTTGAGATTATTTTACATACTTCTGTGTCCTTTTATGACCTCCTCACTGGTTGTGAATATAAAATAAAATCCCTTTCTTTAAAAGTGGAAAAAGCTCACTCAATAAAAATGAGAAATCATCTATTACCAGTAAAATTACTATCTTTAATAGATAATAAGAAATGTTTAATTTTAGTTTTAAATGGTGGATTTTTTTTTTTTTTTCATTTAGCTTGAAGTTGAAATACTTTGGATGTTTTCTAAATCAGAATAAAATTATTTTTGGATGAACTGAAATATCTTTTAATTAAAATTGTAATTTCCTATTTAAACCCTTTTGAGGGGATCCAATTTCTATTAACACAAATGTTTTCCTGTTAAAAATTATTCTGCTCTAGATAGACCGTAGTCGTGTAGTGTCTAAGGCGTTAAAATTCAGCAGCAGTGAGATTGAAGTAAACAAGGAGCATAACCCACTAACTTTGATGGAAAAACCTCCAAAAATGCAGTTTGTGCCATGTGTGACCTGTATGGTATAAGCAATGAAGTCATCTCCCTGTTCTTAATCACAAGTTATATGCATGTCACCTGAAAGACATGCAACTTCATTTCTGCACTAAGTTTTGTTTCAGAGCCTTATGAAGAAGATGCAACTGTGTTAAATTCTGCCTGAATTTGTGCTGAACCGTGTTACAATTGGCCAGGGTGTCTGCAGTTAAAATACTAGTTCTTCAGTATGGTGATACATGTATTTATAGCAAAAGCAAGGAAATATGGTGCATTTTGTTGGGTTTGATTTTGGTTGTTTTTTATTTCTTTTAAATAAGGGATTTAAAAAAATTAAAATAGATTGTATACGAAATAATTAAACCTAGCCTGAATTGTTTTTTTTCATGTTTATATGGAGATGGGGGTATGTTTGAGAGAACTAGTAGGGTGGTCTTGCTACTTTTCAGTTAGTTGCTGAGCTAATTCCATGCATTTTATTAGTCTAGGTTTAGGGAATTCTTACTTGCACTCATGAGGCTAATTGACTCTGTGGGTGCTTAAAGGACTTTGTGTATGCACTTTTTACTGCTGAATGGATGTAAATAATTAAACTTTTCTTCTTGGTAGGCTGATGTAAATCATCTCAACTTTATTGACTTTTCACAGTAAAGCCACTGTGTAAAGCTGTAAAGATAAAAGTTTTTAGCATGCCTCACAGAAAAGTCGTTTCTTAAGTGCATGCTGTGTTTTTGTTTAACTTGTGGGGTAGTACATGGACATGATCCTGTTCCTTGAGGAAATGGAAAGACTGCTGCAGGTAAGGTCCCCAGTGAAGATACTGAGTATCTGTAAGGGGAATACGACTGCTTATTCCTTCTTGCTGGCCAACATTTTCTTGAAAAGAGGAATTCTAAAGCCTGTATATGAGCAAAACAAGTGTGTGTGTATGAGAATATAGGTTGATTTGACTGGGATATCTACATAAATGTCTGCAACGTACAGGGTCTGGGGTTGCCACTTGTTTCTTAGCAATTAACAATGCTCCTGGTGTTGAACAGCAAATACGTGTCAAAGAAAAGACCATCCTAAAACACTTTGTCCATACTAGTGCTTCCTGAAAGAAACAACAAAATTTACACTAGTGGTTTATATTCAACCAGGACTGAAAGTTACTGAAGATTTTCAGAGCCACTGCTTCTCTGCTTTTGAACCATTCTTGTGTTTTGATATTTGTAGGAACTTACTACATATCAGAAAGGCACAAAGGTGTGTGAAAAATTACCAGCATCTTCGTCCTTTCACTAATTTCTTCTTTTTTTGAGGTCTTGTGATTCATTGTCATGTTTCACAAATCTCTGTGTAGGCATTTCACAGAGCAAATCACAGCTTCTCTGGTCATTATGTAAAGGTGTAAGTAAAAACAGCCAATGCCCCTCCTCCATCGCAAATGAAAAAGGGGAGGGGGCCAAGAAACTTCCCCTTCCCAGCCCCTCCTTTCCTTGGAATGCTAATGGCATTGACAGGGTGTTGCCCTGTATAAAGGAGACACAAGAACACATCTTTCCACTGAAAAAATCTGAGATGGTAGCTAAAGATTTTAGTGAAAAAGTAAAAGCAAAGAAACCCTTTTCATTACTGAGGGTCTTTGAAAAGCATTAGTATCACTGTAGAATTATTTATCTTTGTAATTGTACTGAGGGAAGCACCTTGTCCATTCTCATCAATATGGCAACGTCCCTTCTGTTCAGCTCTTGTGGTGTTCAAGACTTCAATGTTCCACTTCTGTAATGTTGGGTAAGATATGCAATGATAGCCTGGTTTCATGCGAGTCATTTTAATCTTATAAATGGATCAGATAATGGCAGCCTCCACCAAAGTAAAAGCACACTTTTTGATCCACCTGTGAGAAACTGCAGAGGGGATTAACCCAATTTCTCCTTTATCTCATAGAGGAAATTTCCATGTGCTCTTAGCCACTGAGGGTGAATAAGAAGTGCATTTTCTGAGGTATTGTCAGAACTGCATCCCTCTCACCAGTTGTCTGTTCTAAACAAGTGAATTCTTGGGGAGCACATGGAAAGCAACTTGACATTTTTAGAAGGCATAATCTGCTTTTTGATTCTTTGTACTGTGGCACATGTATTCTTGGCACTTTTATATCGTTTATTTGAGCCAAGGTATAAATTAGCAGCAGTGAACTTTTGATACAGAGATAATGTTTGGGACACTCTGGGCAGATTGGATGGAGTTCTTCCATGTTTGAAAGCATATACTAATTGTTTTTTATGAACAATCTGCATAAAATTTTGAGTAGATGTTGGAGGATTCATGGGAGAATGAGGAGTCACTGTGGCTGAGTCAAATAATATTTGCTTGAGAAGCCTGAACTGCAGCTGAACTCGTGTCTGGAATTTGGGGATGGCTGAGATATTTTTGCTTCTGATTAAGAAGTATTTGCCACTGCAAAGCATAAAAGGAATATTCACTGGCCTGCCTCATTTGAGGTGGAAAATGAAATGTTGTGATCAATTCCATATGATACACAGTTCCTCAGCATTAGGAAAGGAGATGGAAAGACTGTCAGAGACACCAACAGGAGTGATGGTCTCTCAACTTAACTATCAAGTTATTGCAGCAATAAAAACTCTCTTGTTCTGTTTACTGTTATGTTGTCCTTTGCTCTTTTCATGCATAAAAATTAAATAAATTGTCAAAATTACCTAATGCCCGGTGGCCCAAATTCTTATAAATAGAAAGTGTTTCCAGGTGTGCTGTTCATTGCTACAAGAGTTCCTTGTTTGCCTTTTCTTGTCTTTTATCGTAAAAGAATTTTGTACAAAGGGAAGATCCAAATCTCTAGATTTCTTTCTCTGTCCATTTAATCTTCTATTTTGCTTCCTCATATGTCTGTAATCCTTTTTGAAGGATGATGTAGGTGCAAATAGCTTGAAAGGAGGAAAAAACATAAACCTGCAAAACATAAGACCACAGAAATGCCTGGCAGGAGATTGTTCTTAGGGACAGAGTTATGGTGCAGGAACACATGGCCCATTTCCTTTCTATTTTCCCCAGCATCAGCAACTGTTGGATTAGCTATCTTCAAGTCCTTGTTTAAAAATTGATCACACATAAATGTCTGTATAGTAATGACACATGTAATCATGCTCAATGAAATAAATTTTGGTATCCAGATGTGAAAGTCCCTGTATACACAGCTCTTGGAACTACTTAGAATTCAATGGGTGCTTACATAAGGAGCAGCAATTCATTTGCACACTCTCAGTTGAAAAATGAGGACACAATTTTGCTGCTTTTCAGGTCAGCCCACTGCTGCATAAATGTCTTGAAAGCATTTGAAGATAAAACAGTTTGAATAGAGTAAAATAATGTGTGTTTAATACTTTTCTTTTAAGATCAGATATGTTAGGTTTGACAGACTTATCTAAATGCTCTTAAATATGCTCATGTATTGAATTTTTTTATGTAGTGTTATTTGGGTAACCCTACTAAAAGAAGCCAATGCCTATTTTTGCAAAAGGGAGGGTGGTAAGTGAACAAAAGTATTGAAAAATTTTTTCAGTTTCTTTTGATCAAATATAAAATTGGCTGATCAAGACATGGACTTAAATATTTCATATCTGCAGTGCTTAATTTTCAAATTTTTAGCCCAAGCTATTAACCAGTTACTTCTAAATAGACAACCTTAATCATTTGGAAAAGAGGGAATGCTGCAACTTCCTATTCATTTATTTGTGAATTGGTTAAGCTACATTTTGTAAGAATATATTCATATAGCTTCTGTTGGTGTCACAATTTTGTTTTGAAAGTGTTACAGTGGGCATCAGGACAAGCCAAACCCCAGACTGTTTTAGCTAGGTTGAAAAATGAGAACTGGAAGGTCAGCAACTGAGTTACTCAACCATGCTGAACACAGAGCTATTGCATGGAAAGCATTGCATTATCAGCTGAGCAGACTCCAGCACACCTGACTATTTCTCTTGGCTGAGCCCACCAGAGCTGTAATGGGTATGTGGAAAAGATTGGGTTTTTTAGAAAGCATTTGCCACCCCTTGCCTGTTTTCCCTGCTTTCAGATGGCATTATGCAAACACACAGTTCCAGGTGACTTTGTCTTCCTACCTGTAAGTGGCTGCATAGAACTATAGTACCTGATGCTTTATATTTTGATGTAGACAATAATTTTGCTGTCTATCCAGAGATATAATTTTGTGAATTCTACGTTAGGATAAAATGTAATTTCTGATGTAAATCTAGCATCACGTTCTTGGATTCTTAGAGTTTCGCTTGTCTGGTGTCAAAGAACTTAAACTTTCTGGCCATGATCTAGCTGCCTTGTTCAGCTGGATTTACATGTGTGGTACATGACTTTGGCACATGGATGAGGGACAGCAGAAGTTAGGGGTTTTTCCTGCTAAGGAGATATTCTCTGTAACTTCAATGTGACTCCCCATCCTTTTAATCCAAGAATGACTCTTATCTTTCAGATCACTAGGAAAACATTTTTTTCAGCTTAGTTTATGGTAAAATTGGCTGGCAATGGTCTTTATTTGAGAAGGCATTAATCTTCTTTTTTATTAGTGTGAAGTGTATGATTTTTTAAAAAAAGAATAACAGAATATTTATTTTCTTTTGGTCTCCCTCTGAGGAATTCCTCTACTAAACATTGAATCCTAGCTGAATGAGACACCGCCTTCTTTGCCCCTGTTCCTTCTTTGGTGAGAAGCAATTACAGTAATGTTGCTCATTAGGCACTGTGCCTCCTGTGGACTATGGAATATCTGACATTAGGTTTGCCAGTGCAGTATGATGAACTGTAGCAGTGCCTCATTGTCCTTATCCCACCTCTGTTAATATGTTCAGTATGTCTTGGGATTTTTTTTTTCTTGGGTTCCCCTTTTGCCAGTCTGAGCAGTGGGTCCAGACCAGTGTGCAACAGGTTTGGCTGTCCTCATTCTACATTATCTGGTATACCTGGATCAAAACTTTAGTACCGTACTGAAATGAGGATAGATGCTTTTAATTTAGCACACACCATTATTCAATTTCACTTACCATTTGACATGAGTGAGGTGTTCTGGTCCTGTAATCTGAACAATTAATTTTTAAAGTAATTGCCTGTCAACTGTGATGGGTGAGCAGCAAAACGAGACAAATATGGGTAGCACTAATGCTGTTTCCCCAGGAGCATTGTTTGCAAGGGCAACTGTGGTATAACCTTTTGGAGAAGACATGGCTCCTCTTTCTCTTTTGACTGTAATTCAAGGGGTGAAGTAAGCACCTCAAATCTAGGCTGCTTTGTCAAAGAACCTTAAAGCAATCAGTGAGGTTGGTGAATGGTTTTCTTTATGCAATTTTTATTTTTTAAAAAATTATTTTTGGAGGTGGAGTATGAAGTTCTGTGGAGTTTTTTATTGTTTTTTGGGGGGATTGGTGGGTTTTTTGGTTTGGGCTTTTGGGTTTTTTTTTTGAGACTGAAACCAACCTGGTGTTTGATACTGAAGTGTTGAAAGACCAGTGTGTTTAACTTTGTAAATAATCCCAAGTACTTTGGGGATGTTGTAAAGCTAGATTCTTGGAGAGCAAAATGCTGCTTTAATGGTTCCACTTTAGAGACATTTCAGTCATCAATTTGTTTTCCTATTACTATAGTGTCCTGTGCAATGTGATGTTTGGAAATTAGTACAACAGCACAAGAGAGATTTTTACCCATCTTAAATGCATGTGGCTTTAGGACTCCATGGAGGAAGGCACGTGACTGAGTGGAAGGGTTTGTGATTCCCTGAGCTGGAAAGGTGTAGGTGTGAGGATTGATTACAGGTTGTTATGTACCTGTACACTCTACTGGTCTGTATCACACCAAGTTGATTTTCATGAATTTTCCCATTGAGAAAGTACTAAAGTGATTGTGGATCTGGCCTTAACTGCTGCACCTATCACCCTTCCCAGGCAAGGGACCTGAAACTCTTTATGCTGGGCAGAAGCTCAACGACAACGAGTGGCACACTGTCCGGGTGGTTCGGCGAGGAAAGAGCCTCAAGCTGATCGTGGATGATGATGTTGCTGAGGGTAAGTGGGATGTATTGGTATTTTTTGATCACTATCTTTGTATCTCTGTTCCTAGTCTTTGCCATTATGCCCCTTCTCCCTGTTCTTTTGTGTCTTTCCCCACCTCTTCCTGTTGCCATTCATGTATTATGTAGTGTTACTGTGTTGAAAATGAATGTTCAGGTCTGAGAGATTAAGCCAGCACTTAAAACTTCTGTGACAACTATAATGACCTGAGGTACAGGTTTAGGGGACAGATAAAGTGGCACACATCTCAGACTGTAGGGGTGTTCAGCAGAACTTTCTCATGGTCCAGGCTCTTTCTGAGGTGTACTGATTACACCCCATTCCCGAGTTGCATGTGTGATGGTTTCTGATGCAATGTGGAATCAAGGCCAAGTCTCTGTGGACCATTCCTCTGCACAAACTTTTCCTTGATGATAAACCTGCATGCAGTGCATGTGTTGCAGAGCATGTATTTATGTCTCTGCTGTTCTTTTTTTCTTTTTTTCTTATTTCCTTTATTTTTTGTAGTTTGGGCGTTCTTTGTTACTTTTTTTTTAATTTTTTTTTTTAAATTTTATTTTCCAAGTTGTTGTGCTCATGGTTCAGAGCCATCCAGAAGAAAAAGCAAGCAAAGCAGTTTGTTCTCAGCTTTGGTTTAGAGGTTAGAGAGGATCCTGACTTGGCAGAATGTGTCAGTCCTTTTTTTTTTTTTTTGTTAACCCTTGATTCTTTTTAAAAAAATATATTTTCTGCATTTCCAGACAGCTTTTTGAGCTCCT
The DNA here is from genome assembly GCA_013397295.1 of Polioptila caerulea. Lineage (NCBI taxonomy): Eukaryota > Metazoa > Chordata > Aves > Passeriformes > Certhiidae > Polioptila > Polioptila caerulea. The sequence continues at coordinate 115,538 of VYXF01001705.1, forward strand.
ACTTCTTTTTGCAGAGAAATGAAGTTGAAGGGAGGAAAGAAAAGATCAGGCAGTCAGGAAAGTTTGTGTGTCCCAGGTTAAGATTTGCATTGAAATGGTCGAAGTACTCCAGAATGATCCTTTTTTAATTGCAGAATTTTAGAGAAGGTACTTTTCAGATCCATTTCTCCATGACTGCAAGACCCAGAAACCTCTCTTTCTTTTCTTTAAAATGTCTAAAATTCTCATAGTTTTATATAACTTCAGGAGCTGGGTTTTTGAGGAAAACATCAGCAGTCTGGAAGCTGATAATAGAATAAAAAAGAATGTGAACTCAGGATGCAAAACTGATGTGGGTATGATTGGTGGTTGATACCCATGCTGGTTTGCCAAAAGCTGAAATCCTCTTTTCTGAGTAGTTTCTGCTTGGAATGCAACTAGAAGGAATGGCTGCCATACATCGTGCCAGAGCACTATATCCTATCTCTGCAAAAAGTTTTTTTCTTCTGTATGAATGTCAATTATTTAAAATAATGTGGCAATTTAGATTATTTGGAAAGCCAGGAGTCAGAAATGTGAAACAAGCCCAAAGAAGTCAGCTTGCAGGAAAATGGTTTGAAATACATTTTCTCTCTGAATTAAATACATGCTATCTTATATAGGCTGGGATTTTGCAAGAGAGAACAAGAAACATATGCAAGACAAATCATTCCCTCTCCTTGTTGCAAGTAAATTTTGGTGATGGCTTGGTCAAAATTAGCTTATAGGAAAAATGAATTTTATTTAAGAGGGAACTTAAAAGAAGCACTTGATCCCGATTACTTCTAAATTTGACAATTCTTCTGGATCTGCCTTTTTAGGAAGCACCACGAGGTGGCACTCTCTGCATTTCCGAATCGATCCCCAAAACCATCTGTTTTTGAAGTCTCTTTTTCACGAAACTGAGTTTATAAATAATAATGATACAATCCTGTACTAAAATAGGATACGCTTATCTACATGTATATGAATTACATAATTAAAGATGCATTACAGCTAAAAATATCTGTTAAAAGAATGCCATCGTGGCAAAGTCAGTAGTCAGAAAAGCCAGAGTTAAGATTTTCTGTGCAATCTGCATCCCACTTCCTTGGGCAGATGATAAAAGTCTTCAGCGGTGTGGTCACATAGATTTTTCCACAGGATTCTTGCTGTCTTAGGCATAGATCAGAAGTCTAAATTGGGCCCCAGTAAAAATAAACAGCCTATTTGATTTCTGTCTTCTTACTGCTTGTTTGGAACAATACACACCAGCTGAATTTTGCTCTAAATTTAGACCCTTTTAAAAATTGTTTTTGTCGGGATTTTTTTTGTTTATTTGGGTTTTTAAAATATTTTTTTGTGTGTGTGTTGTAGGCTACTCATCAATATGTTTATACAGAACTAAGAAGCTTTACCTGGAATTATTCCCATATCTATGTTATGTGAAGTGAGTGGGCTTCTTTTTCCCATTATATAGGTGTGGGAACAAGGCATCAGATTAAAGTTAGATGTATTTGGTACCAATTTGCCATGTATATTTAGTCATTTGCATCAGAAAGATTCAGCAAGACTGTAAATTACATCCTGTATATTAGTTCAACTGTGCCTCTTGGGGAATTAGATGTAGGCAATTAATGACCACCTATGAAAAATTTGTAATGAAGTGTCTGACTCAGTTTCCTGTAGGATATCTAAGGCAGAGACAGAATCCAATTCTGGACAGCATTTTACTTTTTAATCCCAAAACCTTTGTCCCACTTTTCTCCTGACATCAGAACAGACCTCGGAACATAAGTGGTAAATGAGACACAAATACAGCAGATAGATTCCTCTCTATGACACCTTCCCAGCACCCAAATACCACAGTGGAGGCTGGAATTTTTTCTGTCTGCTACCACTTGAACTAGAGAGCTTCTGATTGCTGTAGTAGGTACATTATTCTATAGAGCACAGTGGGGGAACTGGAGGTGAACTCCGCAGGTGGGGCTGATAGCTAACGAGATCAGAAACTACTGGATTGCACTCCATGGTTTCCAAGGAAATTACATCTCTGTCCTCATTCAGATCTTGTATTGCCATGTCCTTTCCAGCTTTTCACTGAACTACTCCTGACTTTCTACAGTACTGCTTCTAACACTATTTCTTTTCTATTAAGCTAGCCTCAGTTTTCTCATTTTTCACCTTTACTAAGATTCTGGGCTCACCTCCTCCAAACTCCCTCACTCCATTTTTAATGCCCCCTATATTTGGGCTCCCTGTCCCAGTGTACTCCACATTTCCCAGTCTTGGCTTTTCTCTCCTGCTCAAGCCACAACTGCCTTGTATTTTTTTAAGTGTAGAAGAACACTTTTCTTGCCTTTGAGAACTGATATCTCTTAACTTTACTACTCTAATTTTTTGAGGTAAAGAAGCAGGAATTTTTTTCCTAAGTGAATTCTCTAATTAATTCTCTAATTTTAAGAAAATATATTTCTGGTTTGGAAAAATAATAAATTTTGTAACACTGAAACTGAAACTCTAAGCCTCTAGGAATCACAGTAGTGGAAGTGAGAAAGTTGTCTAAACAAATTTCTGGATGTACTATTTCAATTTCTGGAAACTTCAATTTTTCAAACTAAAATAATATTATTTCTGGTAAAGAGCAGTTTCAGGATTTAAAAACATTTGCATTGGTGCTGACACCTGGATTTTTAAATAGTCAGAAATTTGTGACTGCCCTCAGCTGCTTCTAAGTTTGATCAGCTGTGTCTGCTTGGACTGAAGTTTTCCATTGTCTTTCTATAATTGCATTTATATTTAGATCAACTGGTAAAATTTGGAATAAGTGAAAAAGGTGAATTGGTTTATATAATATTTTTTCTTCATATTTGAAGTAGAGAGTGGAAATTTTGTTCTAATAACAACTGTGCTTGTTTGCTGTCTTAGAATAAAACTTGATCATGTTTGGACAAAGTATAAACTGAAAAACTGCAGTTTGTGCATGATCATGAGAGGTGAATTAGGAATATTTCAGTGTTTCCAGAGTCTCAAAGCAATAAAATGACCATCAATTCATTTAATCTGACTCTCTACACACTACAAGCCAGGGTATATCATCCATGTAGCTTTATAAATGTGTTCATTTATAATGTGTTCAAACTACTGTTTGTTGGTTGATTGGTTGATTTTTTTTGTCTTTTAATGCCTGGAAACTCTTAAGATGAGACGTGCTAGGAGATTTCAGGAGGCAGCACAGAATATGAGAAAGCTTATAAGCCCCAGTTGATACAGCCTAGGGGAATTGGAGGAGTTTTTTCTGGGTTCAGCTGCGGTGATTGGTGTGATTCCTAGGTCTAATCCCAATGACTGACAAATATCTCTTGCAGTGACTGATTGAGAGTTGTGTTTATATGCTTGCTGACTAGCAGATGCAGTCAAGTCAGATACTGTTGCTAAATTTTGTCTGTCTGTAGCACTGGAAATATTTATTCAGATCTTTATCCAGTTATCAAATTTCACAAAACTAGTGTGAATTTAAATATCTTTATTACCTCTGGTTTTTCAACCTAGTGAATTTGACCAGTGCGGTAAAATGTCACGAGAGAGACCAACAGGCAGTGTGGCTGTTTTCTTTGGAAAACATTCTAAAAGAGAGGACTGTGCATTGATTATAATCATGGACAAAACACACTTGACTTGGAGAAAAATAATTTGCTGCCAATGAAAAATAGAGTTGAATGGTGAGAAACAAAGACAAGGAAGTAAAACAGTGTCTGCCACCCTCTTATTGGGTTTGCTCCTTCCTGCCTCTCCCAACTGCACCCACTAGGCAGAGAAGGGGATTGGGGAATGGTGGCTGTGGTCAGCCTGTAACAGCTCCTCTCTGATGCTGCTTCCTCACACTTCTGTCCTGCTCCAGTGTAGGTCCTACCCATGGAATGCAGTCCTTCATGAAGTGCTCCAGCATGGGTGGTCTCCATAGGTTTTCAGGAAAATCTCCTCCAGTGTAGGCTTTCTGGGGCTGCCTACACTGGAGGAGGAAATATTCACCTGCTCTTACACAAGAGTCCTCCATGAGCTGCAGTGAAGTTGTCTGCACCACTGAGATCTCTGTGGATGCTGGAGATTTTCCACTCCGGCACCTGGAATGCCCCCTCCCTCTTTTCAGTCCTTGGTGTTCTTAGGGGTTTGAGTTGTTTTTGTTTCCCCCTTATTTCTTGTAGGTAGTCTTATGTCCTTTCGTACACATTTTCTCCCAGGCACCACCATCTTGTCCAAGGGGCTGGGCTGTGCCCTGTGGTGGGCGGGTTGGAGCCATTTGGAACAGGCCATGTCAGGCACGGGACAGCCCCGGCCTTTCCTCAGTAAGGCTGTCCCACAGCCACCCCACAGCTGACANGCTGGGCTGTGCCCTGTGGTGGGCAAGTTGGAGCCATTTGGAACAGGCCATGTCAGGCACGGGACAGCCCCGGCCTTTCCTCAGTAAGGCTGTCCCACAGCCACCCCACAGCTGACACCACGCTGCATAAACCCAATGCAGAACTGCAGAAAATTTTATGAAAGAAAAAATTATGGCCCATATGTAGCAGAATTTGAATAGTGGTTGCACAGTAAATGATAGGAAAACAAATAAATTCTTAGTATTTCTTTAATTCCTGTTTACTTAATGGACCAAGGCCCATGTAGAAAAAATACGTGCACATTTTACCAAATAATAAAAACTACCTTAATGAAGAACTATGGAGGGCTAAAATAAGATTGGCTGAAAGAGTTTTCATTCTGATGTTGCCCAGTTTGTCTTTATAGCATACTGTTGTATTTCATCTGTCTGTATAGGTTCTGTGTCTGCACTGGTGCCTAGCACACTTAGTGAAACATTTAAATATGCCGTGGGAGGAGTCTGACTGTAGTATTTGGTATATGGAATACCTGGGATATTTTGAGAGGTTAAAATCTTGTCATGATGTGGTGAATAGCCGAAGCAGTAGGTTGACGATTTAAATATATGGAGGGCTTTTTACCTGTTGCATTTTTGTGTGTTTCCCTCCTGCCGTGCTCTTAAAAGAAGAGGAATAATATCAGGCGCCAGGAGAGAACAAAGGAATAAATATTAGCAATTTTATGACTGTTCTCACTTCTCTCACTGCTCTATTTATATTAATCTATAATAACACTTTATCAAGTGTTTTCAGGAAATGCACTTGGAAAAGTTGTTTCAGAAGTGTTTGAGTTGTTTGGCAGGTGGTGTGTTGCATCAAATAGATCACTGTAGCCTTTAAGGGAGATGCCTGGTTTTCTTCACAGGCAATAAAGTCTGTGAAGGGCAGGGAAAAGGACTTGGTTTGCTGCCCATGGCCCTTTAGGGGCCTGTCTTCTCTGCCAGGTTTTGGCAACTGCTGGACTCACACATCTCCACCAAGCCTCTTCACCAAGATTCTGTACGTCCTTTCCTACACAAGCTGCTCAACAGTGATTAAATAGGATTTAGTTCAGCTATTAGTCTGGAAACTGGAGTGTGAAGGGCTCCCTATAGCTGATCCCCAATATTCCTCCTTGTTTCTGTCCTTCAGGCACAATGGTTGGTGATCACACCCGCTTGGAGTTCCACAATATTGAGACGGGGATCATGACGGAGAAGCGGTACATCTCCGTCATCCCGTCCAGCTTCATCGGCCACCTCCAGAGCCTCATGTTCAACGGGATGCTCTACATTGACCTGTGCAAGAACGGTGACATTGACTATTGCGAGCTGAAGGCACGCTTTGGTCTCCGCAACATTATAGCTGACCCTGTGACATTCAAGACTAAGAGCAGCTACTTGAGCTTGGCCACCTTGCAGGCTTACACATCCATGCACCTCTTCTTTCAGTTCAAGACCACCTCAGCTGATGGTTTCATCCTCTTTAACAGTGGTGATGGCAATGACTTTATCGCAGTTGAACTAGTCAAGGGGTAAGTGGCTTTCTGTTATTTTCTACCAGCTTATTTATAGATAAATTTATAGGTGAGCTTAAAATGCTTACATGAAGAGAAATTCACCTGATACTCATGTTTTCTCCATTTGCTGAGCTGTAATACAAAGTGTTTAAATGAAAACACTGAAGCTTAAGACTCATGATTTTATGACTGACATCCTCCTGTGGCTGTGGGAGGGACATTTTTTCAGTGTGCAAAATATTAATTTTAATTCGTTTGGACATAGTTAGACAAATGTTTTGTCCTGTCAACTTCACAGATTAGCACAGAGGAGGAGATGTGCTGAGGGCCCTGTATGTTTCTTCTTCCCAATTCCCTTCCCTCCTTTTTTTTTTTTTTGGTCCATTGTAATACTTGTTTTTCTGCCATCTCCCGTGAAGGAAAAAGCAAAAAGGATATGGGCTGCTGAATTTGTACTTCTGCTGGTGATGCTTGATGAAAAATGAGCTCAGCTTGCTTTTAAGCTGCTCTAGTCTTTTCAGAAGACCAAGAGCTTATTAAAAAAAAATTCCTTCATTAGCTGAACAAATTTTGATCTCTTATAATTTAGTCATGGTAGACATGTTTTCCACAGTTTACTAGTCCTTTTTATTTCAGTTCAATCTGTTTTCCTTTTTGGCTTTGCACGTACTTCTGTAAATGGAACGTTGAGTAATAAAAAAAGCAACAATCATGAGCTCCTGGTGCTCTGTTGAGAGTTGAATTTTGTTGTCTTTTTTTTTTT